>JAVJGI010000032.1:31252416-31414468 GCA_035590275.1 Ibycter americanus | reverse complement strand
CACCGCCTGGCCCTGCCGCTGCCCGGGCTCTCACGGGGGGCGCCTGGGTCTGGCCTTGGCCCTTTGCCCGCGGCTGGAGAGCCCCCGGGGCTGGGGAGGTGGAGGCAGCCAGGCCATAGCGGCCCTCTGCGGGGGGGCAGCCATCGCTGCTGCGGTGCCAGGCCTTGCTCCCGCCGCGGGGTGTTGCTGTGGGGAGTCTCCCCCTGGGCCTGAGGGACCTTCCCGCAAGAAGGTGAGGTTTCCGCACCTTTGGGATTTTGGTTTGTTTGTTTGTTTGTTTTTAAAGAGTCCTTCCAGAAGGCTAACCACAGCGTTGCTGTGCTTTTAATTCTAAACGAAGGCGTGATGCTGACATACCTTCTGTTTGCTTGCGGGCTGTGGTGCGCATCTTCCAGAGGAAAACATAGTGCGGCATCAGGCTTGTAAGCAGGCACGGAACTGCACGTGTTGCTAAACTCAGGTGCGTCTTGTTTGCTATATAGGAGTTGTAGTAATATTTTGATATATTCAAATTAGTGATCCAGCAGCATCAGCACTCCAGTGCTCCGCTACATGTCATGGCACAGACATGGCTCTGTGCCTCCTTCTGGCACACACTAATGTTTTGTGGTTTTGCCCTGCTAACAAGGACAAAAAGAACAAAAGGGAAAAAGATATTAGGAAAGAACAGTGACATTTGAAGCCTTTACTCTGCCCTTAGTTCACTTCCACTGTTTGTAATATTGTCAGGTTTCCAGAGCTCAGTGGTATCTCTTAATTTGGAATTTCCTTGTTTGTTGAGGTCAACCCATGGGGCTTATTTTAATGATTTTTTTTTTACTGTTCATGCAATTTCTTATTGCAAACAGGAAAAAAATAATTGTAAAACCTTGAAAAATATTAATTAGGCAGAGAGGGAATATTGCCCAGGAGTATCAGGTTTCAGAGTAACAGAAATGTCTTCCTTGTGTCAGGGTAGCCATGGCTATTTCCTTCACTTACTGTCGTCATTTTTCTGGTGTTGGTGCCAGCACTGCATGTGGATTCATGAAGTACAGGAAACTAAAGCACTCATTGCCCTGGAGAAGATAAAAAAGGCACAGCCTTAGGAGAATCTCCAACTGCTGGGATAATATAGCTTAAATAAGAGGTGTAACCTTGTTTGCCATTCCTGCCAATCCCATGTGACATGTAATAATATGCTTAAGTCCCCAAATACTGTTGTAAATCTGGCCCGTAATCTACAGTGCACAAGCAGCAGGGATCTGGGAGCAACATCTGCTCAGAGCATGCACACCAACTACCTCTTAATACCTTACGGTGCTGAATAAGTGCCCCACTCTCTTTTTCCACTGAAATCAAGCTGTTTTAGTAACAATTTAGGTGATCGCAGACTCAATTTCATCACAGATGTAGAAAGGACCATTTAACTGTTTGGCCTTTTTTTTTTTTAATTGAACATTTAGGTGCCTTTTTTTTTTCCTGTTTTGACCTTGCCTTTCCCTTTCTGTCTGTATTATTTCAGGAGTGAGTTTTCATTGCTGACTGTCTTGCTAATGTACCAGTTGTGCTGGGCAAATGACAGAGGTAAAGAACTAACAGATGAAAGCCAACTGGTGTTACCCACATGATTTAAAATTGCTTTTTCTTTATATAAGCAACGTGACTGAGGTTGCTGTTTTGGCTTGCTTTATCCCACCCATGAATCTCTGGATTTACATGTCAGTCTGTGTTCTGCATTCTGCATTATATCTTTCTCCTTTTGGTCTGTGTGTGTGATTCATTATTGTTTAGTATCATAAAGAGAATCTCTAGTGTGCAACACATACAAGTCAGAGACACCATTATAAAATTGCTGTCCTGCGGTGCATGTAATCAGGAATATGCCCTGAGAGGAAGCTTTGGCTTCCCTAAGATGTTTTTAGAATTCCTGTGTGGCAAAATATCTCCAGCATGCCCATGAGTGAGCAGTATCAAATGATTTTCAAAGCCTGCGCTGCTGCTTTGTGCAGTTTTATTTTAGGAATAAACACTGCAAAATCCAACTCAGGGCTATGAAAATGGGAAGGTCTTGGCCTTATTGGTCGCTTTGGAATATGTATTTAAAACATCACATCAGGGTAATGGTGATGAGATTCATGACCTTGTTTGCAAGGGTGTCCTAAGCTAACAGTCAACAGTGCTTCATACACGGTTGCAAGTTTTGATTGTAAAGCATTATCAAAGTGGTATAAAATCTTCCATGACAGCAACAAACCTCACCTGACTCACTGAAGAGTCACATTTGAATTCAGATTATTTCTGAAGTAGAATAGTCTGTTATTTTGTTCAAAATTACAGTGTGGCCACAGCGGGAACTTGAATGAAGCTGATAACGGTGGTATTTGGGAAAACCAGAGTATCACGGTATTTATGTTCATGCGTTTTGCAGGGCTCCACACTGCCTAAGGGGGAATCTTTTAAGAGCTAGATCTTCACATGAAGATCTGGTTTCATTTTTTTTTTCACCATCTGGGAATTGATGTATTCTTAGAGAATTGCAGCTTGTTTATCATGTTCTAAAGCTGGATTCTCTTGCATGAAAACAGAAGCGCAAATATAAATGAGAGTAAATGGAGTTCAGTAACGCTGGAGATGAATACAAAATTGAACAGCAGCACTTCATCATAGGACATTTTAAAATCGGGCCTTGCTGGCTAAAAACAAAACTACATCTTGGTACTTTAACCATGCTAAGCTTAAAATTCAGGAGAGAAGAAAGCAAAGAAGGAGCAAGAGTAAGATGCTTTTAAAAAATAAATCATTATAATACAAGGCATAGCATTTAGAATTAGAAGAAATACATTTATTTCATGTATATCTCGAGGTAATTAAAATGAATCAATGTTTGATCCACTGAATTTTATCCCAGGAGTTTTTGTTCATTTTCATGAATAAACTAATGAATGTAATTAAAATACGGAAGTAGTCCCATGGAGGACAGAAGTATAAATAGGTTGAAGAAGGGATTCTACATATGAATAGAGGATAGGTCCATCAGTTACTACATAATAATAGCGTGGTCTTAATGTAACACACAGCTCAGGAAACCTGTTAACTGGTTACTGCTGGAAGCAAGAATGGCAGATGAGCGAGATAGTCTTTTTGTGCGCTGTAGGATCTCTGCTTTCTGTAACTGTCAGTAGCTTTTGCTACTGGACGTAAGCAGGACGGTGGCTAGGTGTACAGGTAGAAGCACATAACAAAACTTGAAGTTGTCATAAAGAGCCTTTATTTGTCAGTTCTGTGTCCCTTAATGTGATAAAGGTCATTTGACTTCATTTGATAATAACTGTAGTACTGCAGGATTGAAGGAATGAAGGCTTTTGGGTTTTGCTAATTAAAGCCAAAGAACTTACAGGCTTCAATTTAAATGAGTGACACTTGGCAGGTCTGAATTATGCATCTGGAGGAGCTCCAACACTGTCGGACTCCTAGATATGGGTGAGTAATTGCCTCTGGTCTGAAAAATTGCCTCTGGTCTGAAACTATTTTTTACGAGGCAAAACACATAATTTGGTGATGTTTGTTATAAGCTATATTTTACTTTGAAAACCACAACAATCCTTTGTCCTCTGAGGAATGTGGAGTTGCATTTGTGCCCTTTTGATGGGGTTTTTCTCTTTTAGCCTTTGTTCTTGGATTTGCTGTGCAGGTTAATGTCTACTTTGTAAGGCTGGGTGCATCGTGGGTTGGCCCCAAGCATCAAAGAGCCCGTGTCTGTGTAGGTCCTGCAGCAGATGAGGAATCCAGTTCAGACCTTCAGTCTGTCCTCTGGTTAAAGAAAAAATAACCATGGTCAGTCCTCTGTAAGTAGCTATTATGACTGGGAAACTGAAATGCAGAACCATGTCTACTTCTTGCACCCTCGCTTGCCCTCGTAGGGGTCAGATGTGAAGCAGAACTTCTTCAAAGGCTGTTTTCGTCTCTGCATTGTGTCCTGTGATGAGAATCACCAATGCAAAGAATTGCTGCTGCCTAAATCAGGACTTTATTGCCTGGTGGGTACAGCAAGACCACATGATAAATGCTGATGGTGCAAGCTCAAAGTGAACTATCCCCCGCCCAAGTCCTCATGTTAAAAATTACATATTCACAATGTATATTTGAATGGCCTTGTTACCCTGTTCTGATTGCTGGCAGATGCTGTTCAGCTAATGGTGTCATTTCTGTTACTACATCAGTTGTTAAGTGGGCCAGAAAACAGCCTTTAAGATTAAAGTTTAATCAATCCAAGTATTTTGAGAGTGAGCAAGTATAGACTTTATTCTTCTTGAGAATTACAGTCTACTTTTTGAAATCCCTGGCACAGATAGAATGTTCTGTCAGAAAATGTCTCCAGTGAGAAATTGCAGGCAAAGAATATTTTCTGTGGGATGGCATGAGCAACCTTGTACTTTAAAGCTTGTATATTAATTGCTTGTTAATGGGCAGCTTTTGGCAGAATTTCTTTTTGGTATGGCCTCAAGAATTTTAATGGAGCATCAGTCAGTGAGTGGAGAAAATTTACTTTAAAAACAATAAACAGGATATTCAGTGGTTGTGGCAGTGTGTGACATTGACTGAATCAGTCATGTTCTAGTTGGTCAATTATATACTCTGCATTAACTTCATTAAGAGCAGAAAGATGCGTTACATTCTTCTGACTGCAATGCAATATATTTTTCTGGTTTAACCCCCCACCCACCCCTCTCCTCTGTTTTCAGAAGGTTATAAGGAGAGGCAAACAGAAATGTTAAAAGCTCTGTGGATATTAAGGAGTTCATTTTCTGTGTCTTGCTTACAGGCCTCTGAAAGTGATTCCCGAAATGTTTTCAAGCTCACTGAACATTTTGGATGCAATGTTTTCACAAGCAGAGAGGCTATTAGAAGCTTGAGTCTTACAGGTACGCTAGTGCATATATGTAAATATGCACAAAATGTTCTTTTCATTGGAAAAAAACAACCACTCTATTTATCCTGTACTCATGAAAAAAAGTGTGCTGCTGAGGTGTTTGAGCCTCTTGGTTTTGATTCTTATGCTTTCCCTTCTTTTAGTGGTCATTAGTTTGGTATTCTACCCAGAAAAAAAGGGAAAGATAGCTTTGTTTAACAACATGCCTTCAACCAACCAAAGGTAATGCGAAAAAAACCCCACCCCACAAAACAGGGGAATATAAAAAAAAGGAGTCCTCAGCACTGAAGGCCTTCTCTGTACCCAGCTGTTCTTTGCTGTGTCACCTCCTCTATTGTGTTCTGGCCAGCTCGTTTGAGAGGAGGAAGGGGAATTCTGAATTGCTTGAATGAGCTTTAAATTTTGTCTGACAAATTGATGCATGTTTTGGCAATCTGATAACTCAAAAGGTGAGAGCATAGAGCAAGTTCTCCCTTCCCCTGGTCTGGCACGGTCCTGTGCCAGCTTGCTGAGCATCGTTCCCACAAAAACATCAGGAGTAGCTCCCCATAGAACAAAGGAGGATTGGTTCTTCAGTTTCCTCACCTCTTCTAGCTTTGTACCTCACTACTTCTGTTTCCAAGAAGCAGATGCAGTAATTGTAATTCTGTGGTATGTGTGTTGTAACACAGGGATTGGCAGACTTTCCTAGGGGAAAGAAAGGGCTCTAGCCTGTCTCTATTTTTCTTGTCCCAAATTAGATGTTAAATGTGTTGGGAGAAACTTAACAGGAACTTGGAGACATCGTCTTTCGAAGAGGAAAGATGGTACTGATCGCTTTACTGGTGGAGTCTTGCTTTTTGTGGAAAGCAGAGTGTCCCTGTTGCTGTTGTACTTAGAATTCGATGGCAGCCAGAAGACAGGAGCTATTGCCTCTCACCAATGCTTCTCTTGAGATGTTGCAGGTCTCTGGTCCTGGTCCTGTGCTGGATTTACTGTCTGCTATTCGGGGTCTATTTCACATCAATGCCAACAACTGCCAATGTGCTCACCCCCACCCCCCCCTGCTTAGAGCATGTAGTTTCATGGTATATAATCAGTAGGAAAATATTGTGGAGCCTTTAGTATTGCTGTATACCTAACAAAGCGATACTAGCAAGAAACTGGAGAGTTAAATTTCTTAACAGATCCTGTGTTCACGTTTAAATACACACCTTATTGTATAAACATAAGTACTGTACACACAGAGTGCACCGCAACCTTTAATTCTGCTGTGTCTTTGTCCTTCTGCACGCATTGTTACTGCTAGATTGTATTTTCCTTAATGCCAGGAGCTCTGCATGCTTAGTGCAGAAACTAGCTCGTGGAAGATCACAATTTAATAAAGGTTTTTATGCAGAGCAGAGATAAGAGAAGGTTAACATCTTCAGGCAGCAAAGATAATGCTGTAGTCAAGGTCTTAATCTACTGTAGGGATATCGCTCCCCATGAAGAGGATTTTGGGTGCGGTCATCAGTTGTGCATGTATCCCACTCTGGGGGAGGGGCACCACCAGGTTAGCGAAGGTACCACATTAATCATGCTTTTGCATGGAAGGCCTCCGTTAATCAGCTCTGTCTGTGTGGTGCACAAGGTTTTATCCAGAATGTGGAAAAATACTTGAAAAAACCCCCAGCCCTTAGCATCTAGCTTTGCAGAGTAAATCTACTTGTTGCGTTGTACCTGTTGAGGATCTTTCTCTTCTGCTAGTTTTAACGCTTGGGAGATATTTTTAAGTAGTGAAGATTATGGCAGCTGAGGCTAAATTTTAGCTTGAACCTAATCCTAACTGTTCGTTCAGAAGGCTACACAGGGATGAGACATAAACCACATGGAAAACACAGGAGTTTGAAACTAATCCTGTATGACTAGATGCATATATTAAAATGTCTGTGCTACTGTTTTTATTTTAAAATACCATTTTATAGCACAGCTTTAAACTCCAGATTCACTGTTTGGTATCTCTCTAATTCAAAACTAAAAGCAAAACATCTACCAACCATCCCAGGGTTCACTTCACTTGGGCATGTCCTTTGTTTAAGATACCTTGCATTGCTTTGTTCATCAGATTCAGATTCTTGAGCCGTTCATTGAGCTCTCTCCCCCTATGTATCTTCGTAGCTCTTTTAGCTTCCCAAGTCCTTTAAGTCCTGTACGGTTCATGATCCTGCGCTCCCTCTCCCTTTCTCCCTCCCTTCTCACTGTTGCTGGCTTTGTGCTTTTTCCTTTGTTCTAAGCCTTTCCATGTGCTTGGAATAGCTGTGCAAGCAGAGTTCACAAAGACCCATTTTTTTCTAAAAATGCTTCTTAAGGCTGAACCTATTTCTAGCTGCTTTCCAACTCAAAATGCCATACATCATCCTGTGTATGTTTTGTATTGATTTGTGTGCTCCTTTGGTGCCGTTAGACTGTAAATTTTTGGAGCTCTTATTTGTACAGTACGTTTTACCTAGTGCACGTTGCTCTGCTCATCTAAAGCTCTATATAAATAATGAAAATGTACAGGGCTTGCTGGCACAAGTCAGTGGAGAGCTGCATTTCCTGAGGCTCTGCTTCAGAGCTCTGCTTTGTTTTTGAGTCTGTTGTGCAAGTATTTTACATAAAGCTTCATGTGAGCTTCAGTTCTGAGGCTCATCGGTCTTGTATGTTACGTAAACTTACACACAGACCTATGTTGCACCAGAGCATGCAGAATGCAAAAAAGGCTTAGACAGCTTCCTTTCCACTCCCATCTCTTCCTCAAATGCAGAAACAAAATGACTGAGAACCCTGCCTAGAGCATGGGAGTGAGTATTATTGTCCTGGAAGCATGCGGCGCTGAGTGAGGAAGGTGTGTCACCAGCCCACAGAACATCTGGTTTTGGCCAACAGGCAAGCTGTGTGAATGAGCACTCAGCAAATACCTTCTTAGAGTGCCTGTAGTTGTAACTTTAGGATATAAAGCAAATTTGGGTAAAAAAAGCATGCATTATTTAAGGAACCTGTTTGCCATACAAATGGTGTCTTAAGGCACGGTCAACAGCAGCAATCCTCCTGGAAGTTTGCCAAGTTGAGTTATTTTTGCATTGTAAAGTGCCTTCAGATAATTTTTCTGAAGGGTGCTATATAAATAAAACAACTGCCTGATTGATTTAAAGTGAATCTCTTGAATTTTGGCTCCCCCTTCTACAAATTGCATGTGTCTAAATTTCCCTGCTTCAGAAATTAAACCAGATATATCATGGGTGGAATGAGATTAGTTTTATTACACACAATAGTTCATTAGTGAAGTAGGAGCAATTTCATGTATTTATGCATAGCCTACCCAGAATTTTTTTACTGCAGCTCTTTCAGATGTAAATAAAAATATAATGCTCATTGAATTGCTTATTAGACAGCATACAGTAATAGCAAGTGTTTATGGTATTGTGCTGTAGGTTACATTTCAAAATTCCTAGGGAGTATCAGGCTGGAATTGGCACTGGGGACCAAACCCGTGGTGGAGGGCTGACATTTTGGCCAGCAGCGTGGGCTGCCCAGAGGAACTACAGAGGCAAAAGGTTAAGTCATTGCACCCTGGGTCCGGGCTCTGCAGTGTGCTGACGAATGGCTTGCACGTGCCCTGTGGAAAGCAGGAGCTTGAGCTCAGTTCTGGAAGCTCCAGGAATTCAAATAGGGGCTGAGCCTCTGCAGGCACCATCCTGGCCGAGTCCTGTCAGGACTTCCCGAGCTAAACCCAGAAGTCTCTCTCACTCTTTGCCTTGTCCCGAGGAGGCAGCGTTTGTAACTGAGACTGTAGCGGACCATGTGCAGGATGCAGGGGGGAGCGGTGGTAGCCACACACTCGTGGCTGCTCACCAGAGAGTCTCCCTGTTTAAACTGCATGATATTTATGTGCCCGCATCTGTTTTTGTCGAGTAGGTACCATATGTGAATGTGAATTGGTTTTGTTGGTTTTTTTTTTGATGCCACAAGTATCTTTGTAACCCAATTTATTCCTACATACATAAAAGCAGCTGGCAGCTGGATGAGACTAGCAGACCTGTTAATGCCAATCCTGAGTCAGTCAGCAGGATCAATGTTTTGAGGCAGTTCTTTCTCCCAAGTGGCTGATCACAGGAGCTGCACAGAGATTTCTGCTTCTGGAACTGAATTCTTTTTGATTATGCAGTAACATCATGTTGCAACACAATTAGACGAGCTATTCCTAATCCTGCCTGCCTTTCCTGTTTGCTATTATTTCCGGATCTCTATCTACTTGGTAATAAGTACGTGTCCTCTTGAAAGACACGCAAATGGTGACGATGAAATTGTGTATTTTCAGCTTGTTACAGCATAAACCTGTGCAGCTTTGTCTGGTGTAGTGCAGTTCTTTTCTGCTCAGGGCTGGTAAGACTATGCAAGGTGACCTTCTGATACAAAGCACTGTGCTGAGGCCATCAAACTCACCTCATGTTGGACCACAGAAGAAATTAATCTACGTTCAGATGTCATTACGGGTCCTGCGAAGCCCTTTGGACTCACTTGAGCACTTTTATAGAGTCTTCATAAATTTGATTATTTCCCTTAAAAAAGGATTTGTGTATTTTTCCTTAAGGAATAAAGTGGACATTATCTTTCTGAAAGATACAGCTAGAGAATGGTTAAGTCTTTTAATATCCCTAGGTGGGAATTAGGGACCAAGAATGGATGCTTTGTAAAGAATTACTGGTTATTGTTACAGACTTCTGAAAAACAGACATGAAATTAACAGTTGTGTGTCATTTCATTACTGCTTTGGCAGTGTGCTTTCTTTTTCTTTAAGGGTAAGATGGTTGCTAGGGCTTTGTAGTGAATAACCTTTTTGTGTTCAGCTCAAGGCGGAGTATAATTATTTTATAATTTTGGTTTGTGGAGCTGTTTTAGACATTTTCAGGAAAAAAAGAACTCTGCTTCTATTACCCACCTTGTACTCAGTTGCCAGTCATTGGTATGTCACAGTAACAGAAAGAGAAGTTCTGTGTCTGTCCTAATCATTTGCACGTGATATTTGCCTGAGGATCTGGCTACCAACAGCGAGATGAATGTGGACTTGACATTGTTACAAGCTGGCACTGATTGACTTTGAAAAGTGAAGCTCCCTGTCAAGGTACATGTCTGGTTTAGTGGGGTAATCACTGTGCAGGGATGAGGTGGTGGACAGCAGCTGCTAGAAGTGAAGGAATTGCACGCTGGCTTAAAGCTGATGTCCTGCAAACCCATGTAACGCTTTGGCTTCAAGGGGAAAACTTCTAGGACCCAACAAACTTACACTTCCACGTGGTGTTATTAACCTTCCCCCCATCAAACTGTTTTTTTAGGACATGACAGGTTTTCAGTCAGATGCTCTGATACATCTGTGTTACAGCTGCGTACAGTGGCTGGTGTAAGGGTGGGATCTATGGGATCAAAAGTGGGTGTCTTGAACGCAAGTATCTCTGTCTGAGCTGCTTACGCTGAGTTGCTCAGTAGTCCTGGAGAGCAAGTTCATGGTCAGTCACCCAAAGGTGTGATTTGCCCCACCTGAGTGCACGTCATCCCTGCTTGATCAGTTAAATCGTACTTTAAACTCCTGGCTACGTGGGCTGTCTCGCTGTGGGCTGAAATGGCAGCAGACGCCTCACTCGGATGCAGACAAGTCGCGGGGCCGACACCTGCAGTCAGACAGATCCCACGCTCCGGCAGTGCCGCGGGTGAGCCTGCAGCATGGCAGCCCAAACCCGCCTCTGCTAAATGCATGGCCCCACACCTTACGCCCTGCAGCTCCACTGCAGCTCGTGCCTGCCAGATGCAGCACCCTCCTCCTTCTGTGCTTTAATGCACTGCAAGAATGCAGCTACACGTCTGCTGTGTGCTGTACCTTGCTGATGAACTGCTTGCAATCCAGTGCTGCAGACATTATGTTGGGTTTTTTCCTTGCTAATTGCTTTCCTACATGTGCAAAGTCTCAAATGATGTGAACGTTAACAAAAAACCCCATAAGTTAGCCTTGCTGGGAGGTATTTAGAATTGCAGACTCCATGTATTTATGGATTGGAAAGTGTTTAAAACGAGAGGAAACATATTCTTGCTTAAGGTGTGTCTCTAACTTGGGATCCATCACTTCTGCGCGTTGCCGTGGCAACGCTGCAATGGCATGGGAGTTCCTTTTATGGCTGATTTCCGAGCAGAGCGTGGCTGGAGCTGGCAGGCTGTTACCAAGCAACCCAGTCCTATGCTCCCGTAACTAGGAAATGCAGCCGGTGATTTTTAATATTGCCCATGATTTTGATCATATGTTCATTCTGTCAACTTCTCTCTTTTTGGTGTGAAATAATTACTGTGGAGGGCTACAGAAAGATCCCTGTTTCATGGAGATTTTTTTCCCCCTTCCTTCTTTCCCGTAGCTGAATGTTCGATGCGGGAACATTCATAGGAAGGCAAAGACAACAGTCCATTTATTTAAAAAAATTTAAAAAAATGTTCTATTCAACACGTGATGCTGAAGAGTAATTAAAGTGATGCCATCTGCACTGTGTGAAAAGAGATGCATCCTTAGCTTCCCAGGTTTGCAGCTGATCAGATGTCATGTTTCAGGACAAGCCTCCTGAAACACAGGTGTTGAAATGCTTTGTGAAAGTTTCTTCTAGTTCCTGCTGTGATGCTGGTTCCTTTTGTGGTTTTATCATCCCTGCACTTCAGAAGGCTTTTGATAATATCCTGCCTTGTGGAGGAGGATGTGAATTAGTAAAGCTTAAGAAATCATTACGAAGACGGATGATGAAATTAAAATGTAAAATTGTATTAAATATTTACATTGTAGTCATATCCTACCCAAGGTTGCCTGTCAGGTCCCCCCGACAGACAAACAGATAACGGCATAGTCCATATTGCCAAGAACAGTCAGTCACCTTGATTGGAACAAGAGGAAATAGTTTATGCAAGGATTAACTTCAAGCACACAACCCCTCCTATTTAAGCTGCTCGAACTACGCGCATGTTTAAAGTTAACTTGGACGTTGTTGTATCAGAGACCTGCCAAGGGTAGGTATGACAGGCTGTAAATGGGGGGTGTCAAAGTAGGAGTCTCTTACGAGACCACTGAAGCGTGTGTTGCAGAGGTGGCATCCTGGTGAGATGTTGCACACCCACAGATCGAGGCGTGCAACATAGCACCCACGTTGAAAGCAGCAGAATAAAGCCGAGATGAAATCACAGGGAAACACATTGATTTGCTGGCTTTGAACTGTATTGTAGATTTCCTTGTATTTTACAGATCTCCTGAACAGCGGCAGCTGGAGAGGAGGAAAGAACGTAACACATTATCCCCAGTGGTTGCAACTTGCAACCTGCCAGCGTCTTGTTTTGAGCCAGCTCCTAAACATCCACAGCAAGTCGACTGTGTGCTTTTTATGACCTCCTTTCATATGGAGTAACCCATTCCTTCTCATTTCATGTGCGAACCATGAGTGCATAGGAGCTCAAAAACCACGGGGGCCTGCATGTCAGCCTATGGGTTAGGTTATTAAGCACTGATGTTCCAAGAAGGTAGTTAATGACCTGTTGTGGTGGCAACTTTTTCTGTCCTCTGAAGAAGGAAAATGAGCAGTGAGGACTTGATATATTTGGCGTTGCAGAGAAATTGTGACTTCTTGTCTCTGGTAACCTTCCTGTAGTATATTTCAGGAGGCAGGATAGGCAAGCATGCAGAGGATATACTGCAGTTTGGATTGCAGAGTCTTATTTGTCAAGGAGGTCAAAGGTAGTCTGTGAAGTACTGGATTTGACATTGTGTCCGTCTTTTCTGGTTTGCTTACTCTGGCACTGGTCAGTGCTTTTAACCGGAGGAAAAAAAAAAAAAAACAAACCAAAAAAAAAACAAAAAACCCCCAACCCCAAAAAACCCAAAACACCAAAAAATTCCACTGCCTCTAAGTACAGACAAATGTATTAACTTTTCCTTAATACATTTTTCCATTTCATTCTACTTCTCTAGCACTCACATGGTTTCTTTCCAAGGGGGTGACAAATGAAGATATTTTCAAGAACAGTTACAAGATCTCCAGCCTCCAAAATCTAAGCCCTGAAAATGCTGTTTAATGAAAGAATCAAAGGTAGATTAGCACATATTCCCAAGACCACATGAGGCTTAATTCATTACTCCTTTGAAATATTCTGAAAGCTGAGGGTTAAGAGGTGTTATATTAGTGCAGAATAATGATGATTAATTTGTGCTTTGTACCAAATGTGGGAAGAGTAGATATGTGTGCAGAGAATCCTCTATAATTTAAAAATCTTTCCGTAAACTTGAAAATACCTTATAGATGCATGTATATTAAATACAACACACGACCACTTTTTCCTCTTTAGAGTGTGGCTGTTGTAGTTTTGCTTCAGATATTACTGTTTCAAATAACTTCTTCTTCCAAGATTCTGGACAGATTCACTTTAAAATATACCTTTTTGCCTTTTCATTACAGAGTAACTGATGCAAATTCCATTTTAAATGTGCTTTCTGTGTGACAGGAACATTCTTTTTTTCATTATTAACAAAAGCCCGTATTTCAAGCTGTAGGGATACAGCTTCAGGTAGCATAAATCAGCATTGCTCTGAGATGGCCTGCAGTCCTCTCAACCAGCACTGCAGAACAATTTAGTGGTTTTAGATGACAGTTGGCATCTTTGAAATACTCTCTTTTTCAGAACTAGACTAGATGTGACACTTGCTGGAGAAGAAATCTTGCATAAATCTGTCTAAAAAGACTCAATCATATTACTTCACTAGCAGTGGTAACCTTTTGAGGCCAAAGTCCAGACAGGTTGAGAAATGGAACATGAGTACATAAAGGTGACAATTCCATTAACTGCAATCAAAGAGAGAGGTGAATGGTGAGATAAAGACAAATGACTTATTCTATAAAGAAAAGAAAATATGTGTGTGAAGGGGAAAGAGACAGAATGAACATTTTCCAGCCTTGTCAAGGAAATAAAGACCCAGTCCCGCTCCACTTATAGCACCACAAAAACGCCTCTTGGCCTCCCTCGGTACAAGCTGTGGCTGTTGAATGGCAGTGCGAACCGTCGTCACTGCAGGAGCGCACATGCACACAACTGAGACACACCAGCAGAAAACTAAGTGCAGGATGTCTTGCTGAATTACCCACCATAACCGTGCTGGAAATGCAAATACTGGGCCTAGCTCTGCAGTCAACAGGGCATTTTGCAAAAATAAATAAGTGGGAAAATTGTTGGCATTTCTATATCCAGTGATTCAGGATTCTCAAATATACCAGACAAGATCTTTCAGTCCAGCGGGGTGCACTCAACCCCAGAGGCTGAACAGAAACGGCTTTGGGACTTTCTTTTGGGCCCCAAGTTGGAAAGCATGGGTACACATTGATAACTGAAACGACCGCCACAGGGAAAACAAAAAGTTCTTATGCAGGTTTGGTGCCAAACTTCAGCACAGATAAAAGAGAGATTGTCAGGGCATATCTCATCCAGTATCCTTCAGTGAGGCCAAGGATGGCATAAGCAGCATCGCTACGACAACTTCATGTTACCTACATTTTTTTCAGAGAAGGTAGAAGCTTAGAGACTAGCCATTCTGGCTACGGAGCTGCTTTGCAACACTGGAAATAAAGCCATGAAGGGATCTCATCTATTATCTCTCAAATTTTTCTAAATTTAAGATACAGAAGAAATGAATAATACAAAATTGATCTATATATACAATCTCCTTCCCTTTTGCAATTTTCCCACTTATGTGTGGCATTTTCAAGAATTTCTATGGAGAAAACTTCATCTCAAACCAATCCATGTCCCAAAGCAAAACAAGCAGATAAGCAAATTGTTTTACTTACAGAAGCAGAAATGGATCTTTAAGCATTCAAAAATTCCACTTACTTAGGTATTGATTAGCATAACAATTGAAGGGAACAAAAGATTTATAAAGGGTCATGTAACACATGCTCCCTTAGGCAGTTAAGACAAGCACCTGAGGGTGGTTTTCAATCTCATTTTTAAGAAGCAGTATAACACTGGTATAGGAAGTAGAAGCTGGGGAATACTCTGGATGAAATGCTTACTGTGTCATTAGACCAGGCTTATTCATTCAAACAGGGAAATAGGGAAGTAAAAACCAACTGAATACTATGCCACGACAAGAAGGGATTTTTGAGTGTACAATAGGAAAAAAAGGAAATTTCCTTTGGGGGACTTTTTCTGTTTTTAACAGAGATATTAAGTTACTTTTAGATACAAGAGCAGTCAAAAAAAGAAATCTCTGTTTTACACAGCTCTAAATATAGCTACAAAAATAATTCAGGTTTTATCAGTTTGTGACCCATTTCCTTACGTTTTGGGTAGCTCACCTTTTAATACAAAGGTCCGAAGCCGATACAAACAAGCATACAATATTTCAGGCTCCACCAAAACTCCAGTGTCTTGCCCAGGGCCTGTTCCTGCCTGCCCTCTTGGCTGGATACCAATATCCTTTATTCTCAGGGGAGTCAGCCTTCCAAAAAATCACTTGGCACTTGAGTCAGGGCTGGTCTGTTTTCCCAGCGTTCACGGCAGGCAGGATGTTTTCGGACTCTGGTACCCAACAGTTGAGCATTCCAGACAGCACGGGGATTTTTCTTTCGAAACCACACTGCCAATGCCATAAGAGTAAGTGAAGTTCTGTGACACTGTGTGATCCTAGTGGGAAAACAGGATGACTTTGTTGCCATACAGTGATACACAAAGGGAAAATGTGCACAACCCTTGCCACCTTTATAAGCTCTCCTTCTGTGGTGTGAATGCTGAAAAAATTCTGGCTGAAAGTCATGTTTTCATCAACCGGTTCTCCTCTGGGAAGACTGCCAGATCTCCACAGATTAGGTTAAGGAGAAGATCCCCCTCCCCAAATGCTTGGCCAGAAAAGATGCCCACTGCTCCAGCATAGCGGTGGGGTGCTCAATAGCCTTTGCACACATTGCTGCTGTACCCATCCATGCTACCAGCATGTGAAAATGTTCTGTCTGCTCCCCAGAACAGATTCAGTCTGTGAATAAACAGTGCAGATACCCCTGAAACTTTTGCATATACCTTTACACTTCTTAAGGATTAGAAATATGACTTTATCATTAACATTTATATTCAAGTAATTCCTGAGACCGCTAACGTCAAGGCCATCTACAGCTGTGCAGCCTTTGCCCTGTGGAACAGAAACTACATAGGTGAGGGCAGGCAAGTTACAATTCACAGGCAGGACTGGGCTCCTCACCGACCAGGAGCAGCCATACTGCCCTGCTCTGTCCCGAAGGGAGATTTGCCAGAGCCATCTTCCATCATAGCTCTGTGCCAAAGTCCAGATGTGCAAAATCGTGAAATCACAATCTGTTGAGCTGGAAACGAATTTCACAAGCCAAGCTGTGAAAATCTGTCAAGATCCTTAAATTTCACAATACCTTACATCTCAGGAAAAATAACTAACAGAGGTTAAATATTTTTCTGCAACATGCTTTCAAGACTTTTTCCATAGAATAGGACCAGATTATGTGAAGCAGTTTGTCACAGTGCTGCTATATCATACAGTGATGTAAATCCAGTCAGCATGGAGAAAGGCTGAAGAAATCTTAATGACACTTCAAGCAGCACATCCTGTTGCCATGCCTGGGACTTGCTACAAAAGGCAGATCCTGTTTTGCCCTTCGAATTCAGAAACCAGTGAACACAGTCATGGGAGGCCAAGTACCATCAGCATCTCTTAATTCGTAAAAAATATAATTGTCTGTTCTCCAAGGGTAATACTGTTAACAGGAATCTGTACTTCCCAGACTATAAACAACAGGCAACTTTTCTTCTAAACTCATTGCAAATGTACAAATGATGTTCTAAAGCCAGCACTGTAATCTTTTAAATCTTAAATTGAAGAGGGGTCATTGAATTACATAAAAAGAAGTTTGTAGGATCGTTTAGCTACCTGCAAATCACACACAAATAAACCAAACAGCACTATAAGCAGGAATAAAATCACCATATATGTAGCTAGTTCCTACAGCAGTTAGATTTTCATGCTCTGTATACAACCCAAAACAAATTGTCTGCTTATAATTAAAATATGAGACTGTTTCCAAAAGTCTTGCCTCTAGGGAGATAATTTTATACCACAGGGCAGATTCAGCCCTGGTGTAGTATTTCTGATTTTCACGGAACGACACCATTAAAGAATTTGGCCCAACATCCTACCCACACTGATGCAATTCAGCTTTTAAGGGACAGTTATGGGGTTTCCTCCTAACTCAGGCCAAGTTGCTGGAACAAGGGAAGTCTGTAAAAGAAACCGTTGGAGGGATGTTTTAGTCTGGCATTTAGGAATATTCACATATTAGAAAACGTCACAGGATTTATTTTGTACATCTTACACGTTAGAACTTGCTTTTTTTCCTTTTCTTACAGATACATTGCCAGTAGGTGGTCACAGCAAAACAAGATAAATCCCCATGAAATGTAACGGAACAATTATAGACAGCCGTGAATAGAACGATATTTGTGGGTCCAATTAATTCTGCTTCACCTTTGTTATATAAATCTATTTCCCAAACTTAATGTATTGCCTGAGCTTGTAATATATGATTAACAGAATGTCTGCACCACTCAGGACTCTGGAGAAAAATGTAAGATGTTAATTCTCCAACATTTTAGGTAACTTCAAATATTTTGGGCATGATTGATCTCACATACTGCTTTGGATTTATGCTTTGCATGACAGATGGAAATCAGAATATACACACTGATGCTCTCACTGATGTTGAAAACTTCTGACTTCTGTGCAGCATCAGAGAACAAGAGCTATAATGCTTCCCTCCTCCTGGAGCTAACCTGTTCTTTCCTAAAATCATACAGCTTCATAGGTCATGGCCCAGAAAACAGGAGTTTCCCCAGCTCTTCCTGCCAGCGCTACACGTACCGGGCACTGTGACGGAGGACGGTTTGCAAATAGTGGAAATGTCATGCTGTCAGAGGTCTGGGGGAGATTATTCCATTCCCTCTGCAGATGTTTGAGCTGCCCAAACAGCATGAAGCGGATGCCTAGGCTTTTAAGGCTTCCTGGGAAAATCAGCACTGTTTCAAAACTGTATCAGAACCGAAACCATGGAAAGAATAATGAAGCTTGGGTGAAGAGGGAAGAAGGATGCAATAGCTTTTGACAACAGTGAACTGGTAAATGATGTAGCCAATGCTGAGCTCTCTTACAAGTCAGAATATTTGGTGTATCACATCAAAAACTCCTTTAGAGTGTCGACATAGTATTAGAAAGAGCATGGAAAAAGACAGAGCAACCAAAGGTACATTTTACATTTCCTACTTGCATTCTTACACTAATCAGATAATTGTAAAGCCTTAGTATAAACCAAATAGAGCAAATGCTATCAGTAAATTAAAACATATGTAGAAATATGTGTACAAAAGTTTAGAAACCTTTTGGTGCAGAAGACTGCTGCAGTTCAGGGTTTCTTCCAGTCAGTGTTAAGCAGGAGCAGCAGAATGAAACTGCTTTAAGCAGTCTTTAAAATCGCATTCTAGTTGCTAACCTTTGGATTTTACAGTTTGTTTTTCTGAAGCAATGATAAAACCATCACAGCTTTAATCAACTTTTTGAATCATTGACCAGTCTGGAAAACGGAAAGTGAAATAAAAAGCAAGACACAACAAAAATCAGAAAAAATGTACATTTTTGCTGTTTCTGTCAGCCACAGCTACAAAATGTCATTATAAAGCAAGATAAAAAATTGAGGAAGGAAATAAATGGTAACTGCACTCTTATTTTAGGCTATTTTATGTCTGATTGTTTCAAAAGTAGGAGGACTAGGAGACTGCGTATGTAACTCCACCCTCTCCAAGAACTGTCAGAATCATTGTTTATGAGCGTGATCCAAACATGAGAACAGTTTCCTTACCTACAGTATGTTGTAATCATGGAAATATCATGGGATATTCTGACACCTTGTCCCCCTCATCATGACATACACTTGAAAGTCATCATCTTGAGAGATACAGGACTGGAAAATTAGGATGGCAGATAATTATCCCGCGGGCTGCAGCCATTTCCCTCAGTGGAATCCCAGCCACTGAAAGTCAGCAGCTAAGAAGCAAGCCCACGAGCCAGGCACAACTCCACCATGATGGGCACACTACCTGCTAGAGCTACGTGTGGCTGCTGTGAGCACAGGGGCCTGTAAAGATCCCCCTAAGCTGGTGACAGGGTTTGGGGAGGGAAGCCAGGGGGTTCTACCACCTCTGTACGTACTCTCTTTCACTGCCTTCAAAGGGAATGATGCTGTAACTCTGTCCACTCATTGGTTTGTATATTCTACTGCTGTAATGCACATTTGCCCCCAAAAAAGATGAACTCTGAAGAATGGGGAGGAGGGAGAAGAAGCTTTTACTGAATGAAGCAAGTTTTCCAGAATTAAGCCTCATCCTTTTTGACCACCTATTACAGTCAATCTGATCGACAAGTGCCATGCTTCAAGTTTACTCAGATTTTTTCCTTTGCTTTATGGCTTTTAAATTAACTGGCAGCTCAAAGTTTCATCTAAAGCTATTTTGTATGCTTTTTCAGCCTTAAAAAAATGCCCATCCCAGAATTATTTACTCAGCACCAAGCTTTAGGACATCACCTTGGTATGGGAGGAAAAATATGTTGAGAGTTGCTTTGTTTTAATATGTCAGTGAAGGGAAAGAAATCCCAGACAGAGCTGTGGATGTGACTGTTTATCATCCTTTGAGAAAATATATGTTCTAAGTTATCTCAGTGTATTTGTGTCACAGAGTTTCTCATGTTGTTGAAAACTGACACCAATACCATGATCTGAATAACTTACAATTTTGACCCAAGAGTAATATCCCCCTTTAAAAGAAAGACCTCCAGAATTAAGACTTCAGCTGTTGCATCTTGAGCTAGAGAACTATTTTCCAAGCTGCTGCCTGTATTGGGCTTCAAACCAAAACCAAATGAATGCTAAGGAGGAAGCCTAATGTACAGCAGTTAAAATATATGGAGGGGCTCAGGTTTTCGGAACATCAAACCCTTCAGAGTACAAAATATTAGCAATTCGGTATTGCAAGCATTTCCCTTCCCCCTGGAAGGTAAATTTATCATAGCAGAACACATTGCTCTCAGACAGTATCACAGGCTGGTCCTGTTCTTGCTACATTAACTTTTTCTCAACCAGAAGAAAATTAGTGTCACCTGTGGTGATGGTTGTCTGTTAGATTGTTCTCTTCGATCATATATACTCCCATTAAAGGGAACCAATTCAGAGGCTGAGAGTAAGGCTAAGGATCTCAGTGGCAGTTTTGGCCTTTTAATGGCCTTTTCAAGGTAATCCATATTTTAGCAGTGGCCCATAATGTTATCTTCATTTCTGACCTGTTGCCATATTTATTCCACAGAACTTTGCCCAGAGCCTACGACCACAGAGGCTTACTGACAGCAACTCCTCCCAGCTCAGCTTCCAGCAATACATCCCAGCCATCCGCAGCTTCTTTAGCATGCAAAACCCCACACTGGTATTCTGGGTTGAGTAACGATGTTCCTATACACCCACTACACTCAGTGTCCTTAATATTGGGTAACAGGAAACCAGGGGGTGAAACAAGCTATTGCTTTTGGTTTCTAAGGTCCTGAATCTATAAGGTCTAGTTCCAGGGGGGTATCTGCTCTTTGACAGCACTTCCTATATTGTGTTTCAGCCAGGAAGATGGATGTACCTTAGTTAAAGTGAGTCATTCACTGAACCTAGGCCAAACTTTGAAGCAAATCTGGGCCAGTTCACTGCCTCAGAAGGAAACCTGGGTTTTGCATGAATTAGATGTGAAAATAAGCAGAGCCTGACTGACATCTTCTCTGAATTCCAACTGTAAGGGTACAACCCGGCGGGCATGAGCCTTAGGCATGACAAAAATGAGAAGGGGAAAATGAGGCTTCCTGCCTCCCCTCCAAGAGCCAGAGAGACACGTTACTTAGAACTTTGGGTAAATTGTTAATTATTTATACACTAATTAAGTAATGTTTATAGAATGTCTTACATATGTAAATCTCTGTAAATATGCTTACATTTTTCCTGCAGTCTCCAATTAAACGAACTTTCATTATAGAGCAAAACAATTCCATACCAACTTGTTACACCAGTTCTTTAGCTAGGCAACTTTTTAGCTAATGATCCCAGCTCAAACTGCACTGTTGTATTTCTCTACGGAAATTTCTGTGCTGGTTTGTCGTTATTTTAATTCCATCACAGATCACATTCTGTTTAATGATAATTTGATTTTGCATTGCAAGACCCAGATGTGCATTAGGAGGTCACAACCTTTCCATTTATCTCTTAAAGTAACTATTTTTTCCCCAAGTTCCATCAGGTTAAAACAGTTAGCAATTTTTCTCCTTGAAGTGTCCCTTCAGCTTGGCCAAGATATATAATAGATCAGTGTAGCTACAAATGCATTACAACATTAGTCATCAATTAGTTTTAAACCATCGCTGTAATATATCATTTATCTAGCTTGCTGTAGCACTATTGTGAACATTTAATTTTTTAAAGGCATCTTGATTTTTTAACCTGACGGCTGCATCCCCCTTTTGTCTCCTATACAGACATCTCCTTAAGGAACAATAAAAATTAGATTTGTTTGACCTGCTCTCAGGGTTCGTTTAAGCGAGATGGATTTTAATTGCTCTGCCTAGTCTACCAGACAGCTTTTATGTAATATTCCAGACATTTACGCACTGTCTTTTCCCTTGCTGTAAGCAGGTGTGTGTGCCCACAAATGCCTGTAAAGCAGCCCTTACAATTCATTTCACATCTTTGACAATCCTCTGGGAAATTGCTTACTCTGAGATATCATTGGCATCAAATTAAGGGCTCGGGTCATTGCCACTTTCCTCCTAATACCATTTTCTTTTGTCCTTAAGATGCAACTTTTTGTGTGGCTAATTCCAAAAGGACTTTGCTGAGGACTGTGTTCCTTGTGCTTGCGTTGCCATCACACAATGCAGATGACTCACTTCTGCATCTTCCAATAGTGGGAACGTGTACAGAGCTTTACCTGTCTCTCCCCAAATCCACATTGTCCTTCTACTATTTGCAATACATTTAACTTAGATTTATGATTTGAAAGGGCTTGAAGTATAGAACAGCCAAGACTGAGAGAAGCATGTCTATGCCACAGACGTTTAGTATCTTGAAGTATCTCTAACTTCAATTAGTAAGTCACGCGAGCAAGTTATCACAGCATTGACTCAGAGCCCAAAACACCCTGACATCTCTGCCAGCTTGGAGTAGAGGCAAAATGAGCTCACATTTGCCCACGATGAACCTTGTTTGCTCCAGCTGCTCCAGCAAGGAGAGCAGAACCTCATGCGGAGAGCTCTCTCCCTGCTGACTCTCCTCTTCCATGGGTGATACAATCTGAAGACAAGGTCCTCTATTTTTCCTGCTCTCCCCATTCCTAAAAAGGAAGATTTGGCTGTCCTGTGCATTACCAAATCAGCACAAAAAAATGGGCCTCCTAAGCAGTTATTTGTGCCTACAGCTGGTTCTGGTCTACTCTCTGTTGGACACACACATATGTACTTAATTCCCATTTGTGCTGGATGCCTATTAAAAGAACAAATCTGCAAGTGAGGAGGGTCTCTTCTACCATGTCAATGGAAGTGAAACACGTAAATCTCCTGCATGCTGAGGGTGAATGTATGCTGAAAATGCTTGGGAGAACAGCTGTGAAAAAGAATAAGCAGTTTGTATTCTGCTGCAAAGTGTCACTGATCCAACATGCTAAGCTGATCCTTATGTAGTACATTGTGCTTGCTCCATTATACTGTCTACTGCTTCCATGTGTGGGTAATTCAAAATGCACAGCATTTCAGACAGCACAGAAAAAGGGACAAACCTGGCTTCTTCCACTGCAGTATAACCAGCATGGTTTACAGCAACAAGGGACCACTGGGCTGGAAAGAACAATTCCAGTTAGGGGCCCTGTGCAGCGAGTGGAGGTGGAGATCATGGTGAGCCATGGAGAGAGCTGGGGAGAAGCAGGGGGAACTGCCTGTCTTTCCCAGTCCAGGAAGCCATAAGAAGGAGTGGAATAATCTTCCTCGGTGCCACTGTTTTTCTCCTCTTTTGTCTGCCAGGGGTGAATCCCAGTCACTGTGAGACTGGTATATGGTGATAGGTGAATCACAAAACATTTAAATAATATTAAGGTTTCTGCAGGAGACTGTGAAAAGAAGTCCCGTTTCCTCTCCTTAAAACCGAGCAGAACTGCACAGCTCAAGGCATTCGTTTTCCACCTGCCCTGCCTGAGCCAGCGCCTGAGCCCCATGATAAACTGCACACATGGTTTCCCTCTGGACAAGAGAGAGAAGCAGCAGAACATGTTCGTTGGTAATTACAGCATCAGTGGAAGAAATTCAGATGCTACATTTAGAAAAGTCTTAGAAGACTTCTACATGACATAGAAACTATGATTACAACAGTGACATCAGGAAAGAGATGGGAGGTCCGGTTCACTTACTTTGCATATGGACACATAATTCTTAATTTCACGTTCTGGGTTTTTTTTTTTCTAGGGCTTGTATATCCATCAATAACACGCCCCAGTATTTTTTACTTCCCTGACAGAAGCACTGAAAATCAGAACCCATTTATTTAGTTCCCAACAAAATCAGAAATAAGAGCACGCTTCAGCACTAGAATGCACATTTCTAAACCTCCGAGGACCAGATGCAGCGGAGCTGGAACACTTAACAGCTGTAATGGCCACCGAGGAGTCACATTTGTTCAAGAAAAGTCACATTACTTACATTAATTGGATGTGTCCAGCTCATCCTGAGTCCACTTAAGCCTTGGCAAACCTCTAGCTCCAAGGCATAACAGAAGTATTAATACAGATATTCCTTTCTATTATCCCATTTACATAACGACTCCCACCTTTGCAACCTAATACTTATTCCTTGGAACACAGGGAACTATTGACTCATATTTGGACTGGGACGCCAAAACCTCCTAAATTTAGAGATGTTTGGAACAAGAGAGTTTGGTTCAGGCCCATCCACAACAGCAAATTAAACACAAGTCATCATCTGCGCGAGCGACATTTTCAGCATGTCTAGAGGCTGGCGTGAGCTGACATTCTTTCTTCCAGTAAGATTTACAGAATTTGCGCATTGAAAAGTATTGAGGTAAACCACGGTCTGAGGGCCAAGTGCATAAATTAGACCTGTCCCCTCCCTTCAGTAAATTACATATATACATGCTGTAGGTTGTCTAACTATGCTTTTGGCAACTTGAACAAGCCTGTGTGAGTGCGTGTTAACAGAAGGGGAGTTTCTGTCATACTCATGCATTTACATTTTCTTTTCTAAGACTTTGGTGCAAGGAGTATGTTGAACATCATTTTTACCCTCCATTCACATCAGATACTAGATTAGACAGACAGAAAAAAACCATAATATTAGAAGTGTTGGCACATACTGCACTTTCGCAGCAGAGATTGTGTCATTTGTAAATCGGTTTGGTTTAAATTACATAGGTCAATTTAAGGTCAGCAAGAAGGTCCGGATTAGCATCCTCAGAGACTGAGGTCCTCTCGTCATTCACAAAACAAGTCCAGATCAAGAAATGTCAATGAAAGCTTCATGCACAACGCTTCTTCCTTAGAACACAGCTATATTTCCTCAGGCCGGTCAAGTGTTTACCTGTTCCTTGAGCCCTCTGCTTATATGGCAAAACAAAATGACCAGTTGGCATGATGATAAGGGGACTGACACTATCGAACTGCTTCTTTAAACACTGTCAAGATTTTTATGAGCTGCATATTTGCAGTAGTCCATGTACCTGTGAAATAACTGAATCACTGTCTTCCATGTGTCAAAATGATGCCATTTCTGGGCTGTTCCATCTTCCTCCCACAGATCTACCACATTTTAGGTAGAATGCATGGCCTAAAAACCCAAATACATGTTGCAGCTCAGACCGGCTCTCGGTGACTTCTAAAAAAGTAATAGAGTGAATGCCACTAGGAAACCCACACACTGTCCCAAAGGGATGCAGTCTGCACTCCAGGCTTTCAGCCTTTCAAACTGGATTATCTGTGTGAAGCTTTTCTCTATGATCCAAAGAACCAGTAGAATTATTTTTAATTGAAGGCTGAAAGCCTCACATAATCAGATGACAGGAGAACTAGGGCTTTCTGAAAATTGGAAAACGTGGAATTATTTTGGATTAAAACACAAAAGAACTGAATATTGTGCATACCCTTTCTCCTGAATTTCCAGCAAATTCATCCTCTTGCCAGACTTCTCACTCAGCCCAAGGACTCCTCTTGAAAAATTCCTTGGTATCCCATCTTCCAGACTACCTGGAATCTCTGCTCCTCCTCAAATTCTTTCCAGAAGGTCTTCCACAGATCCCTGGCATTCCAACCCTGTGGCATTCCTCAGTATCCCTTTGAGCAAGTCGAGGATGTGCTACTTTGCACAATCTGTTCAGGCTCTTTCTACCATGTCTTCAGCCCCTCGCAATGTCTCCTGTGCAAGGTGAGGGAGATGAACAGCAGAAGCAGTTGCAGGAATGTTTGGACAGAGGGTCAGAACTTGGTTCCTTCCCTTAAATCCCCTGTGTTCGCCTCTTAGCAAGCAGAACTGTTGTTCCAGAAATGAGATCCAGAAATTATTTCATTCCAGAAATGAAAGTTACAGGAAACGTTTCCCTTCTTCCAGTTCTTTCTAAAATGATATGAAGGAAAACAAACTGATTGTTAGGGGCTGAGCTGGCAGTGGGGAGGAAATCTGTGTGTCTGCCTTCCTGAGCATTCTGTCCTCTCCTTTTGGCATTGCATGTTCAGCCCTGGTTTGGAAGTAGCCACTGGATGGGAGGTAGATTTACCTGAAGAGGGAAAGAAAGTGATGGGAAAGAAAGTGATGACAACTAAAGTGGGCTGCCAGTTCCCTGTCAGCACATGACAGGAGGAGATGGTGCATCACTCGGTGAATGCTCTCTCCATACCTCTGGAGCACCCGGCCCTCCCTGCTGTGCTGGTCCTCCAAGCAGCAGAAGCCAGGCTGCAGGCTGCAGGGGCAAAGCTGACAGCACCTTAGGGATGACTCTGCTGCTTTGGTGTCAACAGGAGACCAATGCCAGAGCACCAGCACTGCTTACAGCAGCTCCCTCCTTGGCTTCACCCTCCTGTTTCCTCCTGTGCCTCATCTACAGACAGAGATCTGCTGCTTCACGGTCCCTTCCCTCCTCTGCAATCAGGACTACACTTCATTAACAGCTCCCAAAACACAAGCCTGAACACAATTCCCAGACACATGGCTCTGGAGACTCTTTCCAATGCGCACCATGTTTTAAGAGAAATGCTTTCTGTTATGCCACCCGCTCCTATTCCCAATAACAGAACAGCCTGGTAGCAACTACAGCAAACTCGTGGTGGGAAATATAACAGTGGAGAAGTATTCAGTGTTCACAGTGATCTCCTTCACTATGATTTAACAGAAATGTAGCTGGCATGGCCTGAATATAAAAAAAAAATGGTCTTTTGAGCATACTGCATAAACTGCTGCTGCAAAGTTACGCAAATTCCAGAACTTCTGTTTCTGTACATAAAAAATTTTCCAGGGGGAGAACATGCAGAGGAGACAGTCATGTGCTGTGGCCTGAACAAGAATGGGGGAATTCAGGGTCTAGTCCCAGCTCCACTCGCAGACAGGTACTTTGGCTCACTCCACTTCTGCTTTCCATCACAAGACCAAAACCAATGATAATAAAAATCACAATGACAGCAATTGAAAAATATTTGCATAATTATTTAGCATGTGTTTGCATGCTTTGCACGTTAAACAAGGGATTGTTCCTCAACCCACAATCTCAGGACAGATAGGTAAGTAGAAAGTGGGTAGGAGAACAGGAATGAAACCTAATATGTGTAGAAGTAAATTCAGTTCCACAGAGAAACAAGCTGAAATGCATATTTAAGAGAAGCTAAATATGCAAAGACTCAGAGCCTGGTGGAAAAAGTCAGGGAGTTCATATTGGAAACATAGGCTATGACACAGAAGGAAGTATGGAAATAATTGTGGAAGAAGCTGATAAATGGGTGGACTGGGCTGGAAATACTGGTAGGGCTGAAGGCAGTATCATGACAGGTGTACAAACGATGATGATGACAAATACGTTTTCAATTTGGACAGTGATGAAGCGTGAGTCCTGCTGACTAAGGGTGAAACAACCCAGACACTGACTGTTAGATTCCACTGCTTCAGGGCAAGATGCATTGGGCTGCATCTAAACCAAGGCAGGACTGCCTGGGAAATAATGCAACCTCTGTGCATGTTATCTGCAGATCTCAGCCGCTTCCAAAGCAGTGCTCAGAGCCAAGCACCCGCCTGAGGAAGATACTGCTCCACAGCTCTTTGATACGGCACATTTACCAGCAGGTTCAACCAGTAATTCATTGAAACATGCATTCAAGTCAATGGGACAAACCCATGTGGGAAAACTGTGAGTCACATTGCTGCAGGAGTGGCACTCCTGCCCTGTGCCAAGCCCATCCCAGAGCTGTTCCCTTGGCACCCAGTGAGGGTCTGCCACACATCTCCATTTCAAATATCAAGCCCTGCCTCACCTGGGACAAATTTACTGCTTTGATCTTTAGACCCCACTTTATGCGTACACGCCAGATGAGGTTTCCTAAACACTCAGACATCCATGGAGACAGAAATATCAACAGGAATTAATGCAGAGATATGTCACCTTGGAGAATTTAACTTACTATGTCCCCTTTGTGCTTTGGCCGAGGCTGGTTGTATGATTTGTTGAACTAAATTAGGGAAAGCTGGATTCAAGAACAGAAAGATGGAGCTGAAGAGGAGCTGAGGTTTTCGTCCTCGAAGTAAAATGATAATCACCTATGAAGAGAAAAATACATGATAGATGCCTCTGGCAGTGAAATTCTTAAGAGCATCACAAGCTACAGGTCACAAGAAAAAAGACAAAGACATAAAGTACAACAGATAAATCCAACCATGGGAGAACAGCAAGAAAAGCAGCTGGTTCAGATATTCATATTGAGAAAACTCCACCTAACTACCAAATATACCCTTCCCACCCAGAAATAATTCAGGCTTGAAAAGAGCACAAACATCTCTTATTATCCTGTATCATTAATTGCCAATTCTACTTGGTGTCCAAATGCCAGAAGTTTAACATCTGAATTCAAATATGATGTGGTCCTTATCATCTGAAAGTAACTACTCACTTTGCCCCACAGTACACTCCTTAGGGTTAACATGGGGAGAAGCATGACTTGCCATATGGAAAGTATCAGCCAAAATAAAATATTTTTATCTTATATTAAGAGTCATTCACAATCTCCCACTGTTTTTTGCCATAAAACCAAGGAAAAGAGAGGTTGTTTAAGCACTGTCTAGTCTCAAAGACTGCAAATGGATGTCCATCCAGTTTTACTACAGTCTGGGGTAGTCTTTCTTGATGCAACATGCATGTTTAGCCGTCTGCAAATTCCATAGATGTTTTTAGTAAAAGTGGGAGGTAATGCTACCAAAGGAGAACATGAGCCAAAGATGTTCTATTATCCACATCCTATTAAAGGTCAGACAGAGCTCTTACCTCAGTGCTATAATGTGACCAGAAACTTAATTGAAAATATACAAAAAGGTTATTAATAAAGAGATGAAGCCATAGTAAATTTAATACAGCTCACAGAAGGACTTTTGCTAGAAAGAGAAGGTTATATAGATAGATAGATAGGCCTTTAATTAAGGTGTATTGCTGGGTTAAGTGTAAATTTTCCAAGCAAGCATGAAGATAGAAAACTGATAATTGCTTCCAATTTATATTATAAAAATCAGTCATATTCATTTGACTTCCTATGACAGCCTTACTTAATTCTAAGGTTCATTCACTTAATTGGAAGGGACAATTCTTTCAGTAAAAACATAAGGAATTGAAGAAAGAGACAGACAGATTGCAAGAATTGAATGTACAGCACTTTAAATGAAATCATTAAAACCCCTCGTCCAAGATTCTCAATAGATTCATGTTTGCTGTCCTCAAGGGATATTTATTATCAAAGCTGAGTAGGAAAAGATTGGAAATTATATCAGAAAAAAGTCTCTAATGGTCTTCTTGAAAATTGAATCTGAAGAACTCCCTGTTTCTATTACTATCATAATTTTTCCATGTCTCACAATTAGTGTAGACTAGAAACTCAAATATTTCTCTCACTGACAATTCTTGCAACAATCGAATAACTGGTCAAGTGTAACCAAAAGATACACACGCATATAAACTAAATTTGCTCCAACCATATTCTCGTCTTTACTTGTTCACAACAGAGAGTTATAGTTCAAAGAGAGCATTGCTGTGAGTATTCATACAACTCTCTTTGCATAAATCAGCCTCAGAAAAAAGCCTTACTAAAGGAATGAGTCTGTGGGTTTGGGAGTTATCCAGTTAGTGATAAGGAAACAATACGTGGTGGCTTAAGTGGCAAATAACAAGCAGTGATGATAAGAGCTAACATTTAAAAGTAATAGTCCTAGAGAATACAAGTAATTCACAAGACTAAATATAAGCATCACTTGTTGACTACTATTGAATAATAAATCTACATCTCTTTTTCAGGTAAATTGTCTTAAAAAAAAGAGGATTAAGTTCTGAGGGGGGTTGTTTAGTTTTTCAGTGTGAATATTGACACAGCTTCAGTGATAGCTAACCGCCTGCTCTCCTTCCCCTGACAACCAACACAGGACAGCTGTTTCCTGTAACATTTACGGTTACTGGGTAAGAGAGATAATTCTGTAATTATAATCAACCAAGGTGCACTGAATTTCAATCTGCCAATGCATAAATCAAAATAAGTGCATCACAAATACATTCGTGGCATGGGCAAGTGGGTTCTGCTACAGACGAATGCATCAGCAGCACTGTGCCCAAGTCTTGCGGGGACCCATTTAAGCAACCACTTGAAAAACATCCACAGCAGAAAGAGGTCCATAAAAGTGGGGAAAGCTGAGGCAAAGACAATGATAAGCTGCACAGAGCTAAATCTCTCCCTGCCAGAAGTCAAATGACATTAAAGAAATTATGGATGGTTTTGGTCTATGTCTCTGGTTTCTGGAGCAAAGTGACAGGGGATATTACTCCACCAATGGATATAAAGAGAAGGTTAAAACATTCTGATGCTGATTGTTCAGCAAATATAAAATAATCATGTTGTGAAAGTATTTAATACTTTCAATTTTCAAAGTGATGAGCAAGCTTTAACTAATTAAACAGCACGGTTAGAGTAATTTAAAGCTCAGATGTTAGGTTTCTAATAGGAACAGAATAATAGATTGAATTAATTGTCTTTAAACAATTTAAGACTAAAATAAAACACCAAAACATTCATACATTTACATGAAAGAAATGAGATCTCAATCCATCAAGAACATTAAAACTAGCAACAATAAATTTTTATCTGTCAGCAGGAAGGGAAGACAGAGCTCCAGAAAGCCCAGGGAGGATTAGGGAGAACAGTAGACAATCAACAGTGAAAGAGACACAAAGCTGGGAACGTAACTATAAAGTGCTTGAGGAAATCCCTAAATCCATTGGTATTAAAGCATTTACAATGACTTTTCAATTTCATGGGCAGCCTCCCTATCAGGAGAGTTCTGTCATTTCTGACACTGGAAGCAGGATCAGGTCTTCAAGCCAGTAAGTTAAAAAAGCTTTAGTGAGGTTTGAAGTTATTTCATGAAATGCACTTACAGTGGTTTGCTTAAGAAAGACACAGCTAATAGCTACTAGTAGGCCTTAGCCATGCATACAGAAACAAGTTAAAGCAAGATAAGATATAGCATGAAACCGAAGCATTTCAGCTGCTCGGCAGAGCACACTATCAGAGTTCAGTGATACCTTATCAGAGCAGTGAGATTCCCCCTCTTCCTTTGCTTCTGCCCCTGTGCTATGCCTGCCACCCATTGATGTGGCAGGACAACTATTTGTGGAAGTACATGGAGAAATGGATCACTGAAATAACTCAAGTAAAAAAAAAATTTTTCAAATAAAAATCTGGGGGACGGTCTGTTTTCTTTAGCCCAGATTATTTCCATGATCTAATTTAATGCCCAGCTCCACACACAGTTGGATTGGCATCAAGAGGAGACAGTAACCTACAACACAAGGGCAGAAATGAACTTCCAAGAGTAGAAGAAACATCTCAAAAGTGCCTTTATTGCTTTGCTTTTGTTTCCAGTAAATGTAAAATAAGCCACCTTCAGGAAAAGAGAAGTAAGCTAACTTCCATTTTCCAAGGGTAAAAGCAAGCATCCAGGCAGTTATCACGGACTTGCTGGAATGTTGTGTGTTCACTCACACCTTACTCTTCTCACTAGCTCTGAGAGGGACAGAGCAAGCACATTAATTTGGCACTAAAAATCAGTTCTGACAAACCTCCACATCTGCTAAGAAATAAGCCCTAAAAAGAACTTGTCTGGTATCTGAATTAGAGTAAGATGTGAAAGGCCAGCAAAAGCTGAAGAAATATGATGGAAACTCCCTTTGCTTTCAGTAAGTACAGGGTCTAGATAAAGCATAAGGAGGGAAAGGGACTGTGTTATTTCAGGGAAAAAATAGCCAGGGTTCTTGCCCACAGGGACAGACCCAGCCATTCTTAACTGGAAGTGCCCCCCTGTCCCACTCTGTACCAGCTTCTGCTTCTGCCAACAAATTAAGAGTTCTTAAATTACGTCTCTATTGTGCAGTAGTTCTAAAAGGATGCAGCATACGTAGAAAAATGTAGCTGTTAGATCAGCTTCCTCATTCACTTTTCTGCATATGGCACCTCTTTTACCTAATCCTTTTGCTTGTCCACGTGCTCTGAAGAAACCATGAAGCTGTGCATCCCAGTGCTTACCCAGACATGAGGAGGCAGTGCCCACCCATCTGGCCCAGTCACCTTTCCTCAACATCCTGCACTCATCCCCTCTCCTACCACCTCTGTATCCTTCTGCCTTTTCATTTGGATCTTTCTCTTTCATTTTTAAACCTCTACATTTTCCCATGTGCAAAGTCTTTACCAGTATGGGGTGGCACCTTTGTCTCTAAAGGTCTCTGAAAAGCACCTTTCCTTCATGAGTTCACCCAATTAGCTAATGTGCTGCATTTCTTTTTAGAGAGGGGTGAACTCATTGCTCTCTAAGTAGTTCCATGAACACTGGGACAAAAGAAACCTACTTCCCACTCTGCCTTTGTCATGTGGACTCTGATATAGGGGCTGTGTTTGCATTTCCCTCATAAGGGACATTAAGAAGACCCCTTAGCCTTTAATTGGCCAGCTATTTGCACAAAATCTATAGGAACTTTGTGTATTTGACCTCTGCTTCTCAGTCAGATTTGGTTAATATCAGCCAAAAACCATCAAGGATTACTAGAAAGGGAACAACAGACTGCCACATACACACTGGTTGTGAGTCTTGTTTCCTTTGAAACTAAATAGTGCTAGCTAAAATAATCCTAGTAGCACTTACCTTTTTTCAAGGACAGCCTTCATGAACAAAGACAGGATGTCGAAATACCTTTCTAACCATTCAGGTATTATTCCATGTTATACATTCTTTTTGGAGAAAGCTGAACACAGTAATTAAAGCAAGATAAAAAGAAAATCTGGCAAAGAAGAAAACAGCAACAAGGCGCCGTTGTCTAAAATAAAGATACAACCCATGAAAAGCTTGGCTCTCCTCCCTGACACATCTTCTCCTTTGACTGTCCAATGCTGTGGGGTTTTGATGGATTAATTTCTCATTTAAGAAGAGAATGAGACAGCTTATCTCACATTTCTTTTGCCAGTCCTGTTCATAAAACAATGACTTCCCAGATTTCTCATTCTGCTATAGGAAGAAAAAAAGGTTTCCAAAATCAAGTATTACTCAACAACAAGCAAATAATGCAGAACAGTTTTGCAATATGGTAATGAATTTAAAAATCAGGTCTTTGTTAGGGCCCAGCCCAAAGCCCTGTAATGTTTATGGAAAGACTTCAATCAGGCTTGATCAGGCCTCATAAATACAGCGATTAGTTCAGACTGAAATGTTGATAATGCAAAGTGAAATAACTTGGGACTTCACTCAGCCTTTTCAGAAACAAGCGTCAGCAACATCCATGGGAATTACGCATGTGCAGGCGTGGGTAAAAAGCAAGTACGCTGTCTACATCAAGGCCCCCACTTAGGTAGCAAATGTTATCCCTAGGACAACGTATCCAGCATACTGTCAGTCAGCCTGATTATTTTTCCAAATAATAATCTGCAAGCAGCAGGATGCCAAACATCACTGAGTGATACAACAGCAGGAAGAGGCCCGAAATGCAAGCTGAAGCCAGGGCCAGACATGACCCTTCCCTTTGCTGTCTAGCTCTGCTGCTCCCTTCCCTTTTCAAATCACATTTTATTCCAGAATCACACATTTATCAGTCTTCTGAAAAAAAAACAGTAACTTCTACGCTGTCCCCTCAGCTCTTCCATTTTGGTCTGCTTCAGCCCATACTCCCCCAGCTATATTTCACCTCTACTACTCTTTGTCCTAGGATCCAAGGAGGGATAAGTGTGGCCATCAGAAAGAAAGCCTTAAAACAGCCTTAGTCTCCAGGGTCCACAAGCTGGTTTAGGTGAAGGACATCATGTCCAGCTCTTATGTACATCTGTGTGTATGTGTATATAAATTGTCATAGAATAGCCTGGGTTGGAAGGGACATAATGCTACTTCCTAAACTTCTAGCCCTGATAATATTAGAATGATATGAAACTGGAAGGCAGGAGTAATTTATATGGCCACCACCATGGTAAAAGATAATATTTTGTAAGTGGTCATATGCTCTCAGGGACAGTACGCAGGGCTGGAGTCCAGAAGCTTGAGCTCATCCTGCTACTGACATCCAGTTCAACCTTAGGCAAATTATACGGCTTGATCCTAGACCTATTGAAGTCATTGGCAAAGGTCTGTTTGACGTAACAGGAGGGGATCAGGTCCCGCATCTCTCCTCTTCTTTTGTTGCAAGGTGTCCCTAGGGTGAAAGTGTGTGAAGTGTTTCAAAGATTTAAAGTACTATAGTTGTCATCCGGCAATTTCTATTCATGCCTGATAATTTTTACTTGTGGGAGTAGGCCCGTTGGTTCCATAGTCGTCATTATTCGTACCATTTCTAGTATTATTCATAACACATCTAGTTTTCTGGCATACTTTTATTAATTTTAGAAGTGGAACATTTTTAGCAGCATGCTTTACATATTCAATAGATGCATGATATTATTAACCAAAGGAATGTCGTAAGAAACCCAGAGGAAATATTCTTCTTATCACATTCATTATTTAATTGCCAACAGTTACTCCCAAGCCAAGCTTCTGCTGTTCAGACAGAGTTGTCACAGACCACTTACACTGTTTCATCGGGTCTTTTTAGTGAGTCTAAGCCAGGACTCATTTTTCTTCGGTTTATAGAGTTTACTCTATCAAAATTAAAAAGCAGAATCACACCTCAGGTGAGGCTGTAGCAGAGCTCAATTCCACAAACACCTTGTAGGGATTTTTTTTACTCCATCAAACACAAGTTTGCAAATCTTGGCTCATATTGCATCTATATGATGGAAATTTCAGCAGCCCCATAACGCTGCCAGGGTTTGTAGATTGTTCTCTGGATCCTCAAAGAGAAGTAAAGTAAAGTGGGTCCAGAACACACATATGGGTTTGGCCAAGTTTGCCAGTTTAATTTTGTGACTGAGTGGCCCAATTCTTTTCCCCTCACTATGCTAGTAGTTGGAATTGCTCATTCTCTCCTCTGTCGTCTATTCTGTGGTAGCGTTGCTACAGAATGAAGCAAATGTCTTCCTCTAGGAAAGGGCCTTACAGGGCAGAAATTCACAAGGGGGTCCATAGATTAGATGCCTCCCTTGTTTCCACCCCAAAAGGAGTGGTAATGAGCGAAAAATCTGCTACAAATGTCACCTATAAAGGAAAAGAAAGTTGCTAAGACATATTCAGTACATGGGCATGTCTGGAACAAGGTTAAGTGAAAAACTGCTAGCATCCACAGCACACCTGCAAAGCACAGATACATCCGTATATCTGTCAGTGCCAGCGTGACTATTTCCAGGACCAGTTACGTCTGGTTGATTATATACAGTTTATGTGATTTCCATGATTTTTTTCATACAAGTCAGACTTTGGCCTTATAAACAGTGTCCTCTTTTATGAAATACAGTCCTTTGCACATGACAATGAATTAGTGCTAGTCTTTATCTTACTTAACTTTAGCTGTCTAACATAATCAGCAGTACTAAACTACCCACCCCAGATTCTCTACACATTCTGCGGAGTATTAGGAAGTGGTATTAGGAAGCAACTTCAAAGGGCAATTCATTTCAGCCCAGCAGAACAAAGACAGACAGGATGAGTCACCATCTCAGAGTACCTACTTGTCCCCATTGACAACAGAACAAGAGTTGGCTGGCTTGTTTAGACGGAATGCTGAACTTCAGATGGCTTAAGTTAGGTGAAATGAATCCCACTCTTTTATTCAACATCAAATTCTGCTGCTTCCCACAACCTAAATTATTTTAGTCATCAGGTGCCTTACTCACTGCCTTTTGCTGTTTTGTTCAGGGAGCTGATTTATGGAGTAAAAAGCCTTTCCTAGAAATGAAAATGAAAATGCTTCTTGCATTTTTAACTTTGCTTCTGTTAGCCAAGTACCTCCTGCAGTATGGCAAGGTGTGGGTGTGGTGAACTCTTTGTGCGTAAGAGATGCCAGTGATGCTGAAGCCAGGGAGTAGGAGATAATTTTCAAAAGCTGCCTGGCAAGCAGTTGGTCAACCGGGTGTTGGAAGAACACAGAAATTGGCTGGCTTGGCAGCAAGAGCTGTGGTGGTTGGTGGACTAGAAATGGGCATCTTCCAGGGAGCACACTGGGAGTAGATATCCCAATCCTATGGAACCTCAGCAGCAGCTGGGGGTGTCCGATTCCCTCCCAGTCCCCTGAAAATCTGAGTGGTGGATTTTGAAGATGCAGCTAATGGATATCCTGGTGACTCAACATGAGTCAGTCCAATTAAGAACTGAATCAGGCTCTCCAAATATTCCCATGAAGCTCTTCCTCTGAAGACTTCAAAGTGCATTACAAAGATTCAAAGTACTAACAAGTAGGATAATCCAATGATGATATCAATTCTGGCATGACACACTTCCCATGTGACCAGGGACAAGTCCATTTAGAGGCACGCTTATTACACGTTTTTAGAAGCCACACAGAGATTTAGACTGAAATATAATAAAGATTGCATCTTGACAATCTTGTCTGTGGAATTCTATAAACTGGTTGTAAAATTTTATAGAAAGAGCATTCCACTAACTATTGCACTCTGGGGGCTTTCCTACAATAAATACCTGTCCTGCTCCATTTTGGAACATAAACTGAGTTTTATTGCTCAGTCAGATCTGTTGTCTAAACCATGGAGCCCTAAAATCACGATTTTGTTATCAACCTCCTGTTTGTCTGAAGCAAAAATAAATAAAAGGCAAAGCTGAACAGAACCACGTTAAGTAGTTGTTTAACTCTTCCTTGATGGAGCTACGAAATACTGCATTAATAGCACACAAAGCAGCTGTACAGATTTAGAACGTCTTTAGTTCCTTCTGAAGACAATGATAAAACCACACACTGGTTTCATGCAGGTGAAGGTGCTGACTGGATTCTCAGAAAATAATACTGGGCCAGCCCTGCAAAATAACAAATAGTTTGTTGAAAGCAGTGACTCTTAAGGGCAGCTGAGCACACTCAGTAGCTTCGCTGCTGCTGTCACAACAAAAACGCTGGGGGCCTAACACTGATCCCATGAAATCAACAGGAAAGCTGCTACAAGCACCAACAATCCTCAGCCTCAGTCCTCATGCAAGTGCTCTTTGTTGCAAAATACGATACCGCAAACCAAATTTGAGAAACATTTTGTGGGCAGCAGACAGTATGTCTGTCCTATACATTGCATTGATAACGTATACAAGTCATCACTGCAAACACTTGCAGAGTATCTAGACAGTACGAGATCTGCTTAAACCACCTTAATTGCACAGTGGTATAGTGAATGGTAGCAGTTGAGTTGCAGTGGAATCTCAGTGCAGCAAGAGTGGATCAAGAACCTATAGCTCTAGGTACCATGCAAAAACATCCAGATGACCTCAGACAGTCCCTGAAAATCCCAGCCATCCTTGTTTTACCTATGGGTTCCCTGGTTGGAGAGGTGTTCCTCCAAACTAGCATTTGGAGCAGAAGACTGCCAGCATTGGCCTTGTTCTCGCATCCCTGTCACACAACCAAAACCACCACTGGCACTAGCTGCCTGCCTCGCTCACAGCTTTCACAGGGGTTATATCTATACTGCAGACTTGGAAGGACCAGGGCACAGCTTTGATCCATGTCTCAGGCTGTGTAGCTGTTAGAACATAACCTGGCATGGCACTGGCCTGTCCCGGCTAGCGCTCTCCCAGACGGTCCCTGGGCACAGTTGGGAGACAGCGAAGGCCAAGGACTGTTCCCAGTAGGCCGTCTGGATGAGGCCACCTGCTTGGGATGCAGGAATGGGGGGAAAGAATTGAATCATGTGGATATGAGTCATGATACACTACTTTGTGTTTGGGTTATTTTATTTTCTAGCCATAGCCCGAGAGACTAGGGAATGAATGGTCACTCTTCCTGAGGCACTAAACTACTCTTGGTGAAAAAAAAGTTGCTCACTGAAAATAGCACTTTGGTGAGAACATGCAAAGAGAAAGCTCACTGCCTTTGACGAGGTTTGCCCTGTGCTGTGGCTAAGCTGAGGACTGCAGTCTTTTGGGCTGCCATCCAGCTGGATTCAGCAGCAATTCATTCACTAGTGAAAAGCAGAAAAAGAAACAGGAAAAAACGATATGAGGTTTCCATGGCTACTGGACTGTATATTTTCTTCTGACCATTATCACAAATTTTGCCATCCAAACAAGCAACAGATGTCAGAACTAATGTTTGGGTTTGGTGAGCGTTCATTTCAGGTACACCACAGGGAAAGGTACTGCCTTTGAGCCCAAGCAAGTGGCACATTTTCATCTGTGGGCAGAATATAAAGCACAGACATGCAGACTTCTAAATGCTGGCCCTGGAGCTCCTCTTCAGTAATATTTCCCAATTATGTTGAACTTCTAAATTTCTTTTGTGATGGTTGTTGAAAATAACAGGTCAAGAGTAACACCGCATAAGGTTTTCTGAAGGACTAAGATATATTGAAAACTACAGCATTTTGTAGAGAAATGGTACAAACTTTGACTTTAATATTCTAAAACAATGAAGAGAGGACAGAAACAAAAGCCATGTAATCAGTTCCTCTTATCAGTGATGCTGGACTGCAGAGCAGATTGTCCTGTATTCATTTATGATATATTCCAGAGCAACAGGTGGAAGTACAAGCTGTGTTTCTTCTTTGTTCCCCTGTGTGCCTGGTCAGCTTATCACTAGTATTTAGATAACATAAAATACAGCTTAAAAAAACTCACAAAATTTTCATTAACTACTAACCCTCTACTTGCTTTCCTATTATTCTATTTCATCCTGCTTCCCTATTACAGACCCCACACCCTGGTCCACTTTTTGGAGCCATACCTGGATTCTGCATCTGCTGCAGAGCCTTCTTCCCTCACTTCCCTGTTTTAGACAAGTTCATTACTTCAACATACAGGCAGCATTTACAAGTTTGAGGACTGAAAGGTTCCACAGAGAATTTCGTATCTCTGCCCTATTGAACTATTCAAGCGTGTAGTCTAAGGACCTGGCTAAACCAGAATCTCAGTGCTGTTGATTTACTGTTCTTGTAACTTGGACATTATTGACAAAGTATAATAGATCAGAAAACCCAGAGAGTTTCCTTAGATATCTTTGCCGGCTAAACAGTCTGCATGAACCACAAACTACTCAACAGTTAATAATAACAACCTTCTCCCCCCAGCACTCGGTTTGAAAGGACTACAGGCTCTGAGTCACTGCACAGTTGATTTGAGCTTAACCCTAATAGCTCTGTTATGTCGTGGCTTATTCTTAAATCTTCTTGGAAGCAGGAGAGTGTCAACAATAAACTTGTACGGTTTAATGCTCTAAGACCAGGTAAACTGCTTTATCTCAATTAAAAATATCAGCAGTGTCCTTTCTACTACATCACAGAGCTGTAAAGTAATGCTGGAGGAAAAGCATGTGCCTGCTGGTATATGCCTGAAGAGGTTCTGGGAATTAATTCTGCTTTGCAGAACTATTCCAGTTATTCATGTGACTCAGCGGCTGAGACCGGGATCTTCCTGCACTCACAGGCTGACGTGCTGATTCAGGCTGGTTCAGCAAGCGGGATAGGAGAGACACCTTATCAAAAGAAAAGCCCTCACTGGGGAGAGGCTCTCCCAGTAGCCGAAAGGGAAATTTCCGTTGAGCTATCTGCACTAGCCTGGTGGGGCAAGAGTAGCAAGTTATTGTTAGATCTGGATGATTTTCTTTACTCTGGGTAAGAAGGGAATCATTCTTTTCAACCAATAAACGATTTCTTAGTGCTGCTGCTGTGATGTCTGTCCAGATGTGATCTCAGGGCGAAAGGCTAGCACCGTGTCAAAGGAAAACAGCGCTCTGCACCTCTGCTTTCCAGGTCACACCTAGGAGTATTTCAGCCACACTTGGTACTCAAGTTTTATTGATAAATGTTTTAGAAAGGATTAATACCTGGCTAACCCTTGTTGTGCACATGTTGCAGGCAGGAACAGTAAATTGTAAGTCATTTATCAGCACCTCCTAGACTTATTCAACTTTGCGTGTAATGACTGATTGAGGTGTTCATAATGGATTAACCCTTTACAAACCAACTGCAAAAAGTATCTTGACTGACAGGGCACTCATCGGCCCGATTATGCACAGCAGATAGGAATCACCTGATTAAATGCAGGCATCTAGGATGGAAACCTGAGCATCTCTGCCTGTCACTCCACACTCCCTCTGTGGGTAACACAGTAAAGGGAGGGAGTTCAGTCCTCCAAAAGCAAACATCTAAAGCCAGTCTATCCAATGGCTAGCCAAAGCATTTTAAGTGACCTGCCCAGGATCTTCCAAAACAGACTGTGGCAGATCAAGAAGACTCACATTTAATTCCTGCCCTTATTCTCAGTCCACAAGACCACAGCTGCCCTATAATCACATAATCATAGTTCTGCAGTTCTTCAGTGAAGCTGTGAATGCATTTAATCAGGAGTCTTAAATCTGCCAGCTCCGGAAAAACAGACTTCCTTTAGTATTATGCACAATCTAGTATTTTTGTAGGAACAGCCAGTGCAGTCGATGTAATCTCGGCCACCTAAACAGTACAGTATACCAGAAGTACCTGGTAAAGTGCAGGGGTTACATCTCACACCCTCATCGGCTCATCCTGATACAAATAGCAATTACAAAGTATTTTTGCCATGTATTGTACCAATTGCAATACCAAAGTATCGCTTCCTGTACCTACTGTTCCTCCACAGCCTCCCTCCCCTGACCTTACCATTGGATTTTCTCCTCAAGAGACATTATTTTCTGTCTGCTCTGCTGCTCACTTCTCCCCCAACAAATGGTACATTCAAAATATACAGGTAATACTGTATTTAACCCTTCCAATGGATAAAGGAATAATGACAGCAGCCCATGATACATATGTGAATAAAAAACAAAAGCCATCTGCTGACACAGGCTTCAATGGTATCAATGGATTGGAGTAGAAGAAGAGATACTGTAAATTAAACTCAAAACAAGGCTGTCCATAGTAGAAAGGTAAGGGAAAAAAAAATAATATCTAAAACTATCTCAGGATGTTCTCCCTTTCCACCCCAAAGATCTGGAAGACTTCTTAATTACTGGTCAGACTACAGCTGCTAATGTAGCTACAGCCCCTCACAACTGCCTGCAGTCCATAAAGCTGTAAATCCTACCAAAAAGAGAACTTAAACATTTTTGTCTACATGAAAAGCATCAGGTACTCAGAGACATAAATCCACATGGTATTTGAGGGTTAAAAAACAGAGGAAAACTGTAGCCTGGGAAAATTAGGGGCTTTCCATTCCCGGTGTAATGGAAGGACAGATTTAAAGTTCAGAATGAGAAAAGTCATTGAAAGGAATTAGACTTCAAGCTTCCTGAGACATACAGGCTTTGTTTTTCAAGGCTATTGATAAATCTATCAGTCTCCCGACTACTGTCCCCCCACCCCCTGAAAAAGCCTCTAAAAAAGGAATTTGCTGCCTTAATTGGAAGGAAAAGGGTTTAAAGAATATCCACTGTAAGGTCTCTCTGAAGAAGGAAAGTCCCTGGAGGCAAAACAATAATTGGTTTTGACCTTCCGCAGTTAAGGAGGCGTTGGTAAAGACGAGACTTAAACACAGCCTGACAACTGTGAGTTCCAATCAAATTCAGAAAGAGACGGAAATTGGATAAGCAAATTCCTTTTTGTTCATGACCCCGGTCCCGCTTTCCTTTCCCCCTGCAGCATGACACATCAGAATCTTTCCTGCGTACCATAAATCACTCGCAAGACAGCAGTAGCCTTTGAATAGCTGTCTTATGTTACGTTCGTATCTTCCAGACAAGTAGTATTAACAGTGCCCTGTCTACTCTGGAACAGCAGCCACGTTAAGTGCAGTACAAAGGCTAGCTGCAGCAAGGAAGGAAGCAGTGTGATTTCATTGCTGTTTTCAGCACGGTGTAAATTCCCTCTCTCAGAGTTTGGAAGAACTCTTCACAGTAGCACTAGTAGCTGCTTGCCAATTTAATGAAATTTGGTTTTGAATGCAGAAAGCCACAATCCTCATTCTGTCAGAAGCTGCAGCTGACCAAATGCTTTCCTTTTTGTAAATTTAAGCTCGTAGAGGACACTCTTTGCCATTCCCCGCCACTGCTCTGGGAAACGTAATGTTTCCTGTGTTACCTTCCGCATGGCAAGTGCATCTTGTCTCGGTGTCCTTGCAAACTCCTGGCAGCAGCTGGAGGTACCTACATGCTTCCCACAGCCTGTGCCTGTCAATACTCATCATCTCCGCTCAGCAACGCCAAGTGCCCTTCAGCTTGCCAAGGCCTGCTCAGGCCCCTCGTATTATTTGTTACCTGCAAGCTCCACCGCTTTTAGGTAAACCAGAGAACTCGAAACTCATTTTACCATGTTAAGGACATCTTAAGGTAATAATGCCTCCAAGGCCAGCAGAGCAAAGTTTTCCCTACAGTGGCCCTGAATGCAAATTTACAATTGAATGTCATTATACTTTAAAACATAAAAGAGAAATGGCAGACTCACAACACAAAGACCATAGACCAAATAAAAACGCATGAACTAATGGTGAATTTTTCCACCTTAAATGGACAGCCAATTTGAGATGGTCACCACTGAAACCCGACTCATGTAATTTGCAGATATGACTCACAAGAGTTGGAGGTCCAAAAGCAATAAAAGCACAGCCTGGAGAGGTATCAAGACTTTGGAGACAAAAATTAGTTATTTTTAGGGTCTGATGAGACAGAGGTGAAAGTGTAAGTGATCTACAATAAGATAAGTGTGATGTCCAGGTATTTTTGCAAAGCTGAAATGGTTTCACTTTCTCCTGGAAAGGAGCTGAAAGCTGGGAATGGCTTCATACGGATAGGATAGAGTTGCACGAGTTACAAGCAGCAGGACTGTCCCAGAATGCCAGCTCCACATGCTTTGACCTTTTCTCAAGTTTTGGGAAAAGTTGCTTCTTACACGTGCCTCCTTCAGCTGAACTTAACCCCTGTTCCATTAGCCATGGCTCTTCCAGCCTTTTAGGTGTCATGACAGCTGACTTCTGCTGAGTCTGTGGAAAGGACGCAACCCCAGAAGTGTTCCCTTGCTCTTTTAGGCCAGAAGTGCCCAAAGAGTGAATGTGACATTCAGAGTGTGACAGCAAAGCAGAATATCCTGACAGTATCCAAGCCATGCTGCAGCTGCTGCAAGTCAGCAATGCTTAGGCTCTGACCTGGCACCTTATGTGCTCTCTGAGACCGGGGGCATTTGGCCCGAGCCTAGCCCCAGCAAGCAGCAAACAACCAGTACACAAAGCGCAACCATGACTGATCTTTGGAAGGACCAGATTTCGAACACATTTCAGAATCACAGATCTCTACCATTTGCATCCTCCAAGTCTCTGCTACCACCAAGATGCTTCCCAACCATGAGTCCTACCCTGTCTCATTTCTATTTAAAAAGATTTGGTTAATTCACTTTGACTTGGGGAACTCTAGCAACTGATGACTCTCCTTCTTGCTCTGAATTTCATTGTACAGACTCAGACTTCTACGATGCACTGCTCCCAGTTTTTCTCTTCTGTCCTTAGGAAGCATTACAGACTACGGCCAGCAGGCACAAATTAGGAGGAGAACGAATCCTTGTCTATAATAACATTGAAACTGTGTGTAGGCAATGGGAATTAATAAAACTGGAACAGGCTCAGCACTGGCACTTTATGTAGGACAATACGTACCTCCTGAGCTAGGTCATGCACCTAGCACGTCCTTGCTGAAGTGCCAACTTTGCAGAGGAATGCTGACACTTACAGGGGTGCTGCTATGTACTATAGTAGTGCAGAGGCTTCTGCAAAGAGCCAGCAAGGCAGGTTAGCTGGGAGCATATCAAAAATCTATAAATAACATTCTATAAACAAGATTCCATAAAAGACCTAAAAATACCAAGAGGGCAGTTTGTCAGTTGTTGGGGTTTTTTAAGTTGTTTTATTTATTTATGGAGTTCTACTGAATGGGAATGAAGCTTTAAAGCCAGATAAGAAAAGAGAAAAACCTAATATTCAAAATGCAAGATGTTGCGTGCCTTTAACGCCCCTAGAAATCAAATGTGCTGAGTTCCCATCTCAGTGGCACAGCCTAGCCTAAAACCATGGTGCTAAACCATCGTTGACTATTTACAGTTGTCACTCGACGCTTGCTCAGTGTTCAGAAAGGACGATCCTTGATCTCAAGAAGCCTCAAGTTAAGCAGCAAGGAATTCTTGCAACTTTGTTTTTTGTTTCTGCTTCTTGTTTTTAATTTTCATGTTTTAACTTCTTATGGTTTATAGCACTTAATAGTGAAACAACAGGCTTCAGCCATTGATCTCAAAATAGTTCAAAAAAACCCCACACAGTTTTCAGAAGACAAACCAGGCTTAGCACACTGAAGCAGTTTACCCGAGCTACCTGGGCAAGTCAGCAGCAGCAAGAGCCCAGTCTCTGCTGTCATCAGAAGGCCATAGTGATTCCTCCATCTTCTCGTATTTTCAACACTATGAGTTGCAAGAAGGGAAGCCCATGATGACAGGGGTTACATTAGGGCAAGAAATGAGCCAAAACACGTCTTCAGTGTTACTTCCCAACGCAGGAGCAGGGCAGAGTTCTCTATCACGATCCTTTAGCTCTCCCCATTAAGTGCTATAGTGGTTTCTGTTAAGAGGAGGTCAGATGAGGACCCGAGACAGACAATTTTCACATACTGTTCCAGCGCCAGGCCACAGGAGAGAGCCCAGCAGAAGCTTGCCTTCTGCATGGCACCTCAAGTTGAGATCTCCTCGATTATCCGTACGCAGCTGTTCTGGGAAAACACGCCATCCTGCTGGGGTGCAAGCATGTCTGCAGAGTCACGCCATGGCACAGAGGCAGCAGCTCTCTTGACTTGGAGGGCACTTTGCCCTGCATAGCATTTTGGGTCACCACATTTGTTTTCAAGGTCTCTTGAATCCCTCAAATGTACGTTTTAAAGATCACCAAGGCAGAAGCTGCTGTACTTTCAGTGACACCTCTGTCGAATTATGCTCTCCTCTAAGAGGGGGGCAACCTAGCTCTCCCCTGCCCAGACATCCATGCTATGAGAATGACACACCGCCAGTCACACTGTTCACACCAACTGTGGCAGTAAACTTTATTTCAACTTTGACATTTAGTTCCTGTACAGTGACTCATGACCGCCTATGATGCTTCGTTTAGGGATGTAAGACTCAAAAGCCAATGCAGAAAAAATCAGCAAGCTACAGAAATCAGAAAGATGCATTTGCTGAAACGAGGCACCTCATCATTTTTCCATACTCCAGGGAGGAAACAATAGATGAGGACAAGTTCCAGTTGCTAGGTCTTTTTGCAGCGAGAAGCTGGCAATTTATATTTAAAGTACTCTTTACTAAGTGTACTTTCACCTAGTGCACTTTCTAAAAACAGTCTGCCAGTCAATGGTGTCAGCAAAACCATTTAGCTTAACAAAACCATTGGGTCTTGCAGTTTCCAGAGTTTTAGGGAGAAAATGGGACCATGAAGTTGTTTAAGAGTGCACTGAATAAAACGATAAGGAATACCACATGCACTCCTTATCTTGTTCAGCCTATTTATAATCATCGACTGACTTACAGCTCCTAAGAGAAATTTTAGTGATGAATGACAATTTGTGTCCCTTCTGGCCAGGTTTGAGGTTTCTCAGGGGAGGTGGTAGGTGACAGAAGCAAACACATTTTGTTTCTGAAGGAACAGTGAAGCATGTGGGCACAGGGCTTTGTTGTTGTCTTGAGGAATCCACCATGGTGAAGCCAGGACATCAACCACTGCTGACCCAGACACAACTGAGTCCCTTTCGCCTGCCACTTCTAAATTTACTGGCTATGTTCTGGATCTATTTATGTAGCTGGTGCTGAGAGAGCACTAGGAAAAAATAATAATTCTTAAAATCCTATATTAACTTTCTGTATGTGGGTATCTAGAATTACTTCACAGATATCAATTAGGACAAACATGGTTGCATATAAGTTAACAGTTTTGGTTTTGTAGGTACTAGAGATTTTCTTAGGATGACTGAAGACATTCTGAAGACAAAGTAACACACATTTTAGCAGTTGGCATTTACTTAAAATCTACATTATGTACAAACACATCTTACAAGGATGTGCTCTCACTTTCTCAGAGACTGAAAAGATGCTTCTTTGAAACCTTTAATTTCACAAGGAATACTTCCTCATACCTTCAACATATATATGAAACCATAAAACCTACTTTACAAATGGAGCTGAGCTCTGAGGTCAAAAACAGCTCGTAGATTCTCAAAGCAGTAGCTGGTGTCAGCTGGAAGAGCTCTTTATTGCTGCTGAGCTATGATGACTTCACCAGGTGAAGAACAGCCCAGAGTGCCCAAGTTTGCCTTAAGTTTCCACCTATAGGCATAAAACGCATTACCAAGCTCCTGCAGCAGAAAATCCGTAAACAGCTAAATGAGGACATATATGTATCTGCTGACTGGAAAATGTCCAAGTTAACTTACTCAGAAACCCAACTCCTTTCCCTCATCTTGCATCACAGAATTATTTATTTGCCTAAAGGCAGTTTGAGGCAATTAGTATATTCCAAGGTTGGTATTAAGACTGCTATTGATAGTGGCATGAGGAAGAAAATTGCAGTGAATGTCAGTAATCTGAGCATTTTTGGACTAGAACAGTGTTCAGATTAATGAACGTCGATGCTATTTCAAGGTTGTGTTTGCTAATATTAGTATGTAGTCAGACATACCAAAGCCAAAGTTTTGACTTAAGACAAAATGTAGCCATGGCAGCAGGAGTGGCTGAGGGGATAACACATTACCATTTGGATTAGCAGGTTTTGGAAGAAAGAGGTTTCAGTACATTTAATTAGCTTGTCTTAGAGTTCTTGACCTTGTTTCAAACCACCGAACCCTAAAGGTCTCTCATGAGTCAATGTTTCTAACCAAAGACTTGCAGGAGAACTTTCGAATACACCTAAGCCGTTTAGAATCTTACTAGTTTGCGGATGAACTTACACTCCTGAAATTACTCTCCAGGACCTGACTGCTTGTCAACAGGTATAGCTAATCATAACTTATTCTTTCACTTGAATATTCACCCAGGTTAAGAGAAACAATTATATTGCTTATTCCTATTTCCAGCTGAAGTGTTATCATTTTTGCTTCCCTCCAACTTGGAAATAATTTTTTAAGCTCTAAAAAGCCTCAATATTTGTATTTTATGTAAGCAGCTTGGAGAAGTCAGGCTTAAGCATTTGATATAAGGAACAACCCCAAGTTATTAGACACCATTGCAAGACCAGGCACTAAAATGTGCTTGGGCATGATAGTCAAGTGATGCTTATCCAAACTTATGCCTTCTGTGCCTCAGTCAGACCACCATGGCAGAGATCAGGTCAGTGCTTCCACTGAAAACTTGAAATAGAATTTGCAAGTGAACCTGAAAGCCAAGCAGAAGCTTTGACAAGGGCATATCCATTTCAGTGCAGAGCCGTACCAGAAGCAGCTCACTCAGTTTTAGCACGTACAAGGAGTGGAAATACAATTAGTGATTCAAACTGAAGCTTTTGCACTTGCATGAAGAAGCCTGGGAGAAATGGCAGATGGTGGGAAGGTCCCGTACACCAGCTACTGGAGTCCTGTCCCCGCGTATCCAGCCCTCAGGAGGGTTAACCTGGCACGGGAGTGAACACGCTGCAGTCAGGATTTACAGTGGCAAGGAAAGGGGCAAATGAATCATGGACATTGGTGCCCTCTTCCACCTCTCCTCCCCAGGTCCTGCCTATAGCTCCCTTTTGTTCCCCCTGAGATCTGTGGGGCAGGAGGATGGGACAGTAATTCCCCTTATGCATTTTTTTGTTCCAGAGGGATGAAGTGCTGAAACGGAAACATCTTGGCCATGCCTAAACTCCCTTGCTTGAATCCAGGCTTGAGCTTGACACAGCCAAGTAGCTGGACCTCACTGCACCTGGACTTCAGGACACAGCTGCTGTGGGAGCCAGGTCTCCACTTCTGTCAAGTTTCTCTGCCTGGAGTCCAGCTGGCCGGCTGCGTTGTGACTAGACACAGCCACAGAGAAGAGGCAGAAGAGCAGTTTCATGAATTCCTCCATCTGGCACAGCCTTTGGAGAAGCCTCAGGCACTTGGTATCACACAGACATTGTAGAGTACATTGTAGAGAACCCTGACCTTGCTGCGAAACATCTATTTTATAAACAACCACCAATGTATTTCCAGAAGGAATTATATCATGGAGTATTTTGCTTTTATTTATAGTAAAGCCATTAAAGAGTCACAGTGTGCCAACAGCACCGCTCTGGTACACAAGCTATCGCAAGAGCTTTCTTTCCTAAGTGGGGGAAAAAGCAACTCTGCCACAGCTTTGTGGGGTATTCATAGTCAGAGGGTGACCTGACGGTGACCAACATACTTGGCTAACATATACTAGTCCTTACACAGATTACATCACACAATCTACATGTTGCTTATTTGCTACCTAACTCTAGTCATTAAATAAATATTAAACTGATAGGTGGGCAACTTAGGCATGCAAAAATAACACCAGATGTAAAGAAACAATTTACATATTACAAACACACGAGTAGGTAACAGAAAGGCAAAGCGACTGTCAGGTAGACCAGTCTGCTATCATTAGAGTAAGTAAAGGTACATCTCAAACAGAAAAGAGAACATCACACTGAATACTCCACCAATTTAATAGGCAGCTTTTCCATTTGCATTAAACATTTATAATTTGTGAAACTTAAAGTCATTGAGGTTGCCTGATAAACAAATAGGAGGAATTGTTTGACAGATGCTGGGGTAAGGGAGGAGGGGTAACATGCTTTCTACAGGTTTTTATAGTATACCATACCATCCTGGTCCCCTCTGGTAATCCCTTAAAAATAATCTCTTACATCTTTCACATAAGATCCTTTCCCCACATAATTTCATCTTACCACGTTTTATACAAATGCAGCCACCTCCCCAAATTCAAATTATAAACCTTCAGTTTCTTCAACAACACATCAAGAATGGTACAGATGCTCTGATCTGGGGTCAATTTCAATTCTTAAAAAACAAATTACTCATAGTACATGTTCAGCTCATTATCCATGTGGGAGTAAAGGAGTGAGAAGTAACACTGTTTACCTACCTAACTGCTCTGAAACTAGCAGACTTCCCTCACACTGCTCTACTACTTTTCTTCCATCATGACTCCAAGAAGATAACTTGCAAATAATAGTCTATGACCAACTCTGCTACGAGGTAACCTTCACAGTTAAATAGACCAATGGCTATGTAGGTATGTATGCACAACAAGGCATGTACATGCATGCAAGGCTAAGCACTGAATTTGGAATTCCGAATTTGAATCAGATTGTGTGAAATTCTCACTTTACTGACCTCAAACTCAGAATTTCACCCTGGGTACTAAAAACCTCTTTACTCTGCTCCTCCTATCCCCCTGAACTGTCCAGTTTGCAATAATGTCCAATAAAAACTCTCTTATAAATCCAAAGGGGCACTGAAACCTATGGTTACCTTCAACCAATCCAATAGGAAAGACCCGGAGTTCCTAAACTTTTATTGCACAGATGTGCCATTAGAGAAACATCTGGAAAGAGCACCACATGTTTGGCTGGATGACTCTAGAAGAAACAGGTGAAAGGAAGCAACAGCAGCCTGCTCTGTGACTGTTGAGATGACTGTGATACAACATGCAAATGTGAGAATGCTCTGGAAAGGACCTTAGTTCTGCCTGATAGACTAGCAATGCATAACTTAAGGTATTTTAAAGGCCAGTTGCTGGAAACGAATAGTATGCAGCTCTCACAAGCAAAGTCATCAAGGAGTTTAGCAGATTTTTCAGAGAACCTAAGTCATCTCTGAGTCACTGGGAGATTCACCATTTAAAATCCTCCAGGGCATTCTGGAGGATGAGCCCTTCAATACTATGCATTTGACAGGAGTTTTGCTTTTAATGGCATGGGAAAAAAAATACTGTCCCTATTTTCCATCCCAAAACTTAACTCGAGTTGAAAATTTTCCTCTAACCCACCCCCACTATTTTCAAATTGGAAGCGTCTTACTTTTATCCAAACCTAACTAATCTACCAAACTACTAAAAACTGGACCTGGTATGACCACAGAAATAAGCAGTTTCACACCAGGAAGGACTCTCTCCTCCTGTTTGATAGTGGGTGCATCTAACCTTCTGTCACCGACATTTCCACCGCAGGTGCCAAGTACCAAGCCCTGGCCTCCCACTGAGCATTAAACCACTGACCACAGCAGGACGGCTGCCACTGACTGCTGCTGGACCAGAAGCTCATGGACAAGCCCATCCATTCCCAGGTTTGCATTTTAGTCTTGCTGGAGTCACTGTTAGCGTCCCAATATCCCACTGTCCAGACTCTATACCGTTAGCACCTCTGTGGTGAACACCTCTGCCACTACACAGAGAGGGTCTGCAGAGCAGGAGGAAAATGGCCTGCTGTGGACACTGCAGAGCTTTGTCCAGGTCTGGCTTTTAAAGCAGGAACCGCAGCATTTCCCATCTGGTGTACGATGCCACCCTGCTTCCCACAAGCAAGCATGGAATTTGCAGATATGGCGGGAGATGAACGCTAATCTCAGCACAGCATCTCTCATTTTACTGCCTTTTAAAACCTAGACGAAGACTGTGCTGTCACTGTTCTGCCTTTAAACAAGCCCTTTCATTTTGGTGCCTTGTGCAGGGCTTTTTGTTTTGCCTTTGGGTTCCTTTTAACTTTGATTCTTTTATGAGAGTTTTTATCCCCCCTTCTAGATGTCCCACCCACTCAGCATCACTTGAAATGAAAAGATTAGATGTCAAATAGTCTCCAAGTACAGCATAAAAGAGAACAACAAATTCTACCAAGGATCTTTCTCAGACTGTAAAAATAAAAGATGAGTTTGTATTGGCAAAGGCCTCTCTTGATCTGTTAATATCAAGGAAGACAAAATTATCTGTGTTCTTTGTGAAGCAGCAGTTGTTTTAGTGGGGAAGGAAGCCAAGACAGCTGTTAGATAGTTCAGTACAAAATACTGACAGTGACACACCAACAACAACACCAGCAGTGAGGGACTCGGCCAAACCGCCAAAACACCAAGTATCATTAATATTGCTGCTTTTAAAAAGTTTGACAAACTGCAACAATTGAAAAATTTTCAGAGTGAAAGATGACTTTCTAGTTCATCTTGGCCTACTGTGCTTAGAGGACGCTACAGACAGAGCAGCAAAATCTCTCAGATACAAAAGACACCACTGCGAGCAAGGAAGCAGGTCTTGGTCAGCACTCAAGATTCAGTGGGGAAGGAGCCATCCATGTTTAGTTTGGATGCAAGACTTTACCCCTTTGAGGAAGGAGAGGCCGTGAGATTTCAACAGCTTTTGAGGAGTCCTCTGCTTAAGCTACTTGAACAAATGGCTTTGTCCACATGACCTGCAGCATACCCAACCCCATGACAAAGGATTATGAAATCATTTTTTCCACTTCCTTCAGGGAGGTTGAAATATGGCGTGTGCTGCGGTCGGGAGCAAACCGGAGGTTCCTGACTGGGACCTTGCTCTCACCCTGTCATCTTGCTCTGGTGACTTGACCTTTCCTGCACATCATTTTCTCCATTTGTTCTAACTACTCAGGAAGGGTTTATTTGCAGATCTTTAAGACTTCCAGATAGAGCTAGTATTCAAATACAAGGAATTCCACTCTGCTTTCAGTCACCCTTCTCATACACAGCACCAGGAATAAATAGGGCTGTGGCCATACAGCTACAGGTAAGTCGCATATCAGGTTCGGCAACAGAGATGGTAGGGAGCAAGATTTGGCCCATCAGCATGAGCTCCTGCCACCAGTGCAATGTAAGATGTTGAAGACTGCAATAAACTTGCACTCTGGCCTTGTTTGGAAGGTTTCATGTCCAATTTTTCCCCTTCCAGGCCCCTGTGTCCTCTGGAAAAGCTTTCTTTTACTCAACTACATCCTTCTACATGGCACTCTTCTCTCCAGCTGCACCTTCAAAGCTTCGCTAACTCCAATTACTGTCTAAATTGCATTTATGGAAGAAAAGTCATTTTCTTTGAGTGCAGAATTACATGTTGGCTGTTTTCTTATAGATCTGGACCATAAAAGAACTTAAGAGGGGAAAAAAACGCAAACTTACAGCCCAGCTTGGCTCTAAGTAACAGCCTTTGTCCTGCATCAATGGATGTAGTAGAGAACAGAGCGTGATACGTTTTTATAATAAGAAACAAGACCCCATAGCTCTGATGGATATCAAAGTTCTCCACCGCACCAACAGAAAGCTCCCACTCATGCTATGGGCCTGTTCCAAAACGGAGCTCAGCCCTATATCTCCCAAAACACTCATTGCTTATACTTGTGGAGAAATTAAAATGAACACCCTTTTCACAGCATCAGTGACTCCTGCAACCTTTTTCCCCCCTCTCTTTTTATAAGGGATGCATCACATCCTAAATTCTGTAACAGATGTTCTTTACAAGGCAAGAATAATTTACAATGAGTGTTTTGTGGACAGGGAACTCATACTTTTCAAAACCCTGGTTTTGCATGTGTATACAGCTCGCCTGCAGCCTGCACGGTCAACTTCAGTGAAAATTCCTGAGATCCTCTAACCTGCGAGTGGGAATCTTCCCAAGACAGAAGTGGATTTGACAAGCCAGCAAGTAGACAGAGATAATTCTGAAGAATCTGAAAGTCAGTAGAAATACTTAAACATCCACAGCAAAATTCACTTTCAATGTATGCTATTTCACATTTCAGTTTTATGCTGTCATTCAGCAAGGTTTTTACTCAGGGTGCAGATCCTTTTTACTCACCAGATTGAAGAAAACCTTGCCAAATGGGAACGTTTAAGAAGCTGCCCACTGAATTCACAGGAGATGAAAGTAAAGTTGCAGTTCTAACAGCAACATCACCTGACAAAGTCTTTGGCATTTTATATCTAAAAAAACTTTTCTGCAACTTCTCAGTATTTTCAACAGCTGGATATTATCCTGTATTCATAGGCAGGTCCAAATATAAATAGTAGTTTCTCTACTGACCCACATACTTGGCCTATATTCAGAGTCTTTTAAGATGTTTCCATTAGCCGCAGAACAGTGTCAGGGTATTTCTCCAGTGTAATCTTATTTATGAGGTCCTGTTTCCCAGAACAAAACAGGACTAGATCAGCCAGAGTCGGGCTCTTTGCTCACAGCTGAAAGCCTGTTTTCCTCCTGTCCTTCATGGACACATACCTTTATCCTCAGCATCTTTCATGGCTGCATTTCCCGTCCTTATTTCCAGTTCTTTCTGTCTGGCTGGCTCCTCTCTGGCTACTCCCCAGTCCTTCTGCTCCCAGGGATGCACAGCTGCCCTGAACAATCCCCTCTGCCCACACAGCTGAATTTCATCCTAGCTGGCAAATGATTGTTTCTTTGGAGGTAATGGCTCCTTTTTTACCTTTTTTCTGAAAAGAACCTGACCACTATTTACATCTGTTCTGAGAAGTTGTCAACACCTTTGGATTCAGTGTTATATGAAGGAAACAAGGCTAAAAGAGATGAAAAGCCATAGCTGATGGGGGGCAATGGGAAAATAAAAATCCAGGAACGAAAAGGAAGCTAGTAGAAGCTGAGGCACATGGCTCCACAATTACTACTTTTTAATATTTTATAACTTCATTTACTGTACTCTTGACTCATCTGGTCTGTGAAATCTCCAGTCCAGAGAAATCAGAGTAACTGAACTCATCTAAGTACAAAACCCATGGCTCAAATCCTCTGGCCTTTATCTGGGGAAGTCTTTTATTGGAGCCTTCAGCTGGAAAGAGACTGCAAGAATTTGTGGCTGTGGAGGATGCAGTTACAATAAATATATAATTCATCATGGAGAGGTTTGTTAAAACCGTTAGGGATAAAATAAATGTTCTTCTTTCCTATTGAAAAGAGATGTCAGTTTTTCTCTTACGATTACTCAAAGGGCTAGCCAGGCAGAATAAAGGCTTATTACATTAGAAAGCATATAGAGCCCTTTTATGAACTCTGGCTGCAGCCATTCTCTTTGTGAGACTCTTTGTTTCAGTTTGTTTTTCAGCAGCTGTATCTGATCTGTATCTTGCACACTTTCATCCTGTGACAAAACACAGCTGCAAAGTGACTAGCAGTTCCTCATCTGTCCATCTCTGCATGTTCTCACAAATGGGACAGGTACATATGAGAAGCACTGAGACCAACTTCTGGGTGTATTGGTATACAGTAATTAATTTTACACTGAGTCACAAGGTCTGGCTATCTCTCTGCTCATCTTTCTTGGAAGCCTGAATGATAGCACCGTATCACAAAAGATACTGGAGTTCAGCAGTATGAAGTGAAGGCAATTGCTAGCATAACAGGGCGACTAGGATTGCCACCCCTTGAAAACGAGGTTTTAGGACAGCAAACCTTTCTTTTCAAATATAGAATGGAAAACTACTCACTGCGCATTTAATCCAAACCTTCCACTCTGAAAAATCCCTGAGACTCAAAGAGGAGTGGCAAAAGCACAACCGATGCACAACAGCTTCAAGCATCTCCTTGCCTGATTTAAAAAGACATTATCATAGTTGAAAATATTAGAGTCCCACTGTATAAACTGTTGATGCTTCATTTAGACAAAGCTGCGTCAAGAGAAAACTGTCTTTATGTAAGTGCATCCCTATGTCTTCCCTACCATCCCCTACTCCCTACCACTTCAGGAGTGCCACTCTTCACAAGCTGAGGAGGAGAGGAGATGCAGTGACATTTGTAAGCCGGATGGGGGAACGCAGAAGACATCATGCAGCCGCAGGCAGATTTTACATAGTAGGGTTGCAATGAATTCAATGCATCTTGGACACCAAAGGAAGAGACATGAATATCCTATGACTGCTGGGCTTGCCATCTCCTCCAAAGTATTCCTTCTCTTGAAGTTTCCTAGCTTCTTGAAGCACATCCTCTATAAGGAGCTGCTCACTACACGTGGGTTACCCTATTCCAACCCTGCAAAAAGACCAACTAGAAACAGCCACTAACAAAAGGCTGCGGAGGAGCCCTCTCCTTCCTGCCTGCCCCAGGTACTGGTCAAGGGCTGCTAAGAATCCCACAGCTGCCAATGGTGATTTACAAAGAGGGAGCCAAGATACAGTAATGACTGCAACTCTTACCACTAATTACCACTTATTCAGGCACTAATGGACTTTGTTGGCCGATGTAAGTCAAATGTAAAAGCCTTTGCAATTTGAAAAGAACCATTTTGATTTATTAAACATTGCGGATCTCAGGCACTGATAATGGTAAACATGCCCACATTTCTCTCCACAGTTAAAGGAGTGTACACAGCAACACCAGCTGCACCTGCCTGGATGGCCACGTTTGACCTGGACTGCACTTATAAGTTTTACCAGTATACTTTGAGTTTAAATACAAACAGCAAAAATAGGAGACTGGCAAACACCTTACAGTGGATGCAGTTCTCAGTCATGTTATTTTTTAATCTAAGAATTACTCTCCTCTTCATGCAGGAAAACCAGCTGCAATAGTTATATGGGGCAATACACAAAGAAATGCACGATGAGCTATCAGGACACCTTGCCTACCAAGAGGTAAATCTCCATGACGCTCTGCTGCTGCTCAGTGATGACAGAGGTGGCTCTTTGGAGGCTCTAGTACTGATGCACAATGCGTGCCCACCCACCTCCCTAGTGCCTGCATTCCTCCTTGCTGCATGCTACCAGCGAGCTCAGCCTCTGCTCACTGCAAGATACACGCAGCAACAATTCTGCCTGCTGAAATATACAGATACTGAAAACAGTCCACCTCACCATCATCAGAAAAGCAAATTTCTGCATCATGATACATTTGCAAAGAACAGTACACTTCTACCCAAAACGTACTTAGTTTGATGCCTGCCATTGAGGGACCTGGGCCAGGGAGTCCTCTGCCAGAAACCTTGCTGAAAGCAAGAGGAGTTTCACACTCATCAGGAACAGCACAGGCAACAGGAGACAGTAGAGAAGGATACATGACATTTTGATCATTCATGATTTTCTTTGGGTTAGTTTCAACCCCTGCTGTATTTTATTGTTCCAGTGTGCTGCTTTCTTTTTGGTGCGTTGTTTGAGATAAAATTTATTGTTAAACTGATTCTAGTGGACACCTGGCAGAACTAGAGTGCAAGTTCTGCCACTTTGAGGCACCAGAGAAAGAATTGAAATGCTGGGTGGAAAACAAGCTGAGCCCTGATGGTGTCCATCATGAGTCCCATGAAACAAGAGCAGATGAGATAGTGAGACCCCTGTTTCAGATATCATGTTGGGATGACTTTCTACTGCTTTCATCATTTCTGTTTGCGTCTTTCTAACAGGACTTTGAAGCTGAGGAGGTCTTGTCCTACAGAACTGCTAGAAGCCTCAAGAGAAATGATGTTCAGTGTGTGAGAAAGAAGTCAGTAACACAAACTTGTTCCCTTCCAGTTTTGCAACCGAGACTAATAAAACCATGCCTTCTTTTCAAGGTACCAGTTCAGATTCAGTCAGCTTGGTAATGACAGAAAGCAAAATAGCAAATATTTTGCAGATTGGAAACTCTGAGTTATTTTTAGCCAAAAGGATCAAAATCAGTTCATTAAGAATTTCTATCTGATAATGTCAAACCATTCGTAGCTGTAATTAATCTTTAATATCGTAGTAATTTTTAGAAGCTAAAAAGAGCTACACTCTGAAACAAGGAGTCAAAATGAAAGTCACTATTTCAATCTCAAGCACTATCAACATTTCCACTGAAAACTTCATCAAGATGAACTTCCCCCAAAATTCTAATTCTGCCAAAACAGCATTTTCCAAACGAAATTTATTCTGTTAAAATCATAAAAAAAAACCAACCAACCACCACAACACAAAACAAAAACGCCAAAACACAAAACCTGGCTACCTGACAGCCTCAACCTCTCCAAAAATAACTAAGCCAAGTCAAATCCACCCACTTTCCCTCTCCATCACAAATGCCACCTCTCACAATTTGATCACAAACCTCAGCGCACTCTGTGGGTTTGGTTCAAGCTGTACGTCCTGGAGTCAGGCTGATAACAGGAATACCCCATGGCTTGCCTACACTAGAAAGGATTTTCTCAGAAAGAACTTGCTCAGACAGAAATACCAGTAGATCTGTCTTGGTGAACAGCTATGGTGGACATCGTAGAGCAGAAGCAGCTCTTTCCCCAGACAGACTGGTTTGAAGGTGGAAGCCCATTCCCATCACAGCATCTGGAGCACAGCTGGTGCTGAGAGGTATGACTTTTTCACTCTCTTGATGGATGCAGCTGTGCCAGTAGAGCTTTCTAGCGTACATCATAGCACTCACTGAAGTGAGCGAGTGCTTTTCTTGCTTTCAGGACTGAATTTTAAACCTAGCTAATAACATTTTGGCACCTGAGCTGTGAATTTTTCATTTGTGGGATTGAGAGAATGCACTAGTTTAATTAAGAAACTAAATGAAATCAAATTAAAAAGGAGCACCACTTCCAGAAACTGATTTAAATACTCTTTTGGAAATCATTAATTATGTACTGAAGTTTAACTTTTTACTTACTGAACATTTCTACACACAAGTCACACTTTGCTATTCCTCCATGTTTGAGGAACCAAACTCTATCGCATCATTTAGAGTTGTGTAAAGTCTTCAAAATTATTTTGATTTGGTAGCTTTTACATTCACTTTGCAGCCACTTTTCATGGGTGTGATTGACTTTAGTAAGAGGGGAAAGCAAGGAAAAAATGGGAGATCTATGTCCCACACCATGTTAGGCTGTAGCGGGATAGGAAAGACAAGAAGAGAGCACCAGTGTTTCTCAACTGCTATATATTTGCAGAGAGGGGGTCTAGGGGAGGAGAGAAATCAGGTAATCACTCTGTTGAAAAGAAAGGTGTTTCCGGGTCACCAAAAATTCCAGAATTATTCCAGGTTTTCTCCAGTCTTCTTTTCCACTGCAAAGACCAAAACCTGCCCTGTCAGATGCCAACCAAGCTGTTACTTGTTTTGTTTTGCAGGTTGCTAAGAAACAGGGCTGTTTTTGCTTACTTGCCTCCCTTGGGCTATTTCACAACACTTTGTAATATACACTGCTCTTTTTTGTTGCACATCTGGTTTCGATTTTAGGTTTCAGAACCCCCTCTGAAAACTGAGATATTAGTTTTTCATATCTATCATCTAGACAAAGTGCATCAGCCTGTCAAACAGAGTGCACCGGTGAGACACATTTAACCCTCTCAAGTAACTCTCAAGTTACCCTCCACAAAGCTATTTTCATTTGTTGTTGAGTTCAGACGGTGGAAGCAGCTCAAGTATTGTGTCTAATTTGCTGTGTGAAATTAGCTGCAACAACCATTAAATTTTAGGTATGAAATAAAAGTACCCGTTTCTTCAAAACATTACATTGGATAGGAAACCCTCATGCCTCGCAAATGCTAGCAAGGAGTGAGCCGTCCAGTGGCTTAATTGATCATCAACCCAGCAGATGCTTGACAACTTCTCCCAAAGCTTCTAGTCTTTCATTTTCATTGGAAGCAACTACTTACAGAAAAGCAGCTAACAAGCACGGAGAGGGGTTCTCCTGTGTCTTTGAAAAATAGTGTTGCTGGATGGCAGAACAACCCAGCTTGTGCTCTGGGACAGCTGCAAACACGTCCTTCAGCCCCAGCACTGCAGCTGGCCATGCTGAGATCCCAATGCTCCCAGCTTCAGGTAAGTCAGACCCTGGCCTCACAACCCATCGTCATGGTCCAGGCGGCTCACTAATTGCTGTTCCACAGCACTGATCCACGTACAAAGAAACTGATGGGGATAACATGTATTCCTGCTCTGCTGATACCCCTAAACCAAATGATCCTTACCTAAGTCCTTTCCCAGAACCATTCCTCATACTCTGCAAGCAAAGCTCTGAAACAGAGGAGGTAGGCAGAGCTAACAGTGTTTCTTTAGACTTCACCCATCTGGTCCCAGCATCATTTAAAGTTGTAATTAAAATTTATATCACTAGGCTAAGGTCACTCAGAAAACTTATGCCAAGAACTACACACATTTGACACCCTGCAGAGAAAAGAAACTGCCTCTGCTTCACCCTGATGGAGTGCTCCCCCCACCACCCCAAGCACTTGTCTCCGTGCCCTTCTTGATCCACTCTGGTGACTATCTGATGTTATAAAGTTGTATCCCCACAACTAACGACCATGTTTTTTCTTCATTTTTGGAAGGGATAAAGTCTGTTATAATCAAGTAATTCTAATCAAATTAAGCTAAGCTGGACCTCAGACTTTCAAGTTAGAAAAACCATACAAGCTTTGTACAATGTCGTTCCTTGTCTCTATATTGGTCTAAACATAGGGCAAGCATTCAGAAACAATGCATATAAAGCCCTGCTCCCTCTCTGGGCCTTCAAACACATCTATACTGGTTCCCGCTCCTCCTTGGTGGTTAACTTCCTCTCATGCATTCTCAAGAGCTGCTTCACAGTCCTCTTGCCCCACTTTTCATGTACAAATACACCAGGGAATCCTCCTTTTTCAGTAGGACACAGGGCCCAGCAGGTTTCAGAGCTCCTGTGCAAGACCAGGGCTATTCGCTCTTCTGGCCCAGTAGGTTCTGGCATGTGGTCCTGTCTGGCAGTGCCAGTGCCAGCGAAGGCCTGTAGCGCAGCAGATTTTAACGACACAAGTCTTTCTGAGCATCACCAAAACCATCATTTAAAAAACATATACCAGCCAGGAAAGCCAGGTCTGGCACCGGTGGTTTGTGCTGGATGAGGTGCAGGCTGCCGCAGCCTGTCTGCTCAGAGCTGGAGCTGCCGGGACTCACAGGTGGGAACAGTAAGGTCTTCCCCAGGGTATCCACCTTCTTCAGCAATACCAAACCAAACCTAAATCCACAAGCACCACCTTACAAACCTTAAGTGAATATAAAATTTAAAGTCTGGTTTTCACCCTTCTCCTGAGACCCATCCCAGCTGTGTTAGAACATTCATTCTGTAAAGTTATCAATGCCATGGAGGTTTATACCATTAAAAAAGAAATTCAGAGATTCCCAAATTTTTGTCTCATGGGCAGACTGCCCTTTCCTAAACACAAGAGTACAGGATGATAGAGGACCACTCCACCATGGAGAGGCTGTAGGTTTTTAAGACTTGGGAATTTCAGAGAGCTGCTGAGTTCTGGCCACAGTGGCTGCACCTCAAGGTAACTTCCCAGTGCTGCACAGCTTCCTTCCTGACAGGGCACTGAGTGACAGCTCAGCAGTCAAAGGGAGGTGCCTGAAGGACAACTGGGCAGCGTGACACGCGGTCTTCCCTAGCCTGCCTTCTCCCAGACATAGCAGAAGGCAGCAGAGCACAGAGCTCCTCTCAGGACACTGCACGGTGAACCCAGCACCTGGCAGCAAGTCCTCCTCCTGTACGGGACTCGCAGGAGTTGGGCTGGGACTAATTGCTACAGGGTCTCTGTCCTCCATGTAACCACAGGCGCTGTGGTCCTGCGGTGGGGTGGAGATTGAGAGCATATGGGACAAAAAGCCCAAGGAAAAAACCTACGATAAAGCATATGGTTGGTCCCATCATTACCCTGTCACAGCTCTTTAGGTGCTCGGGGGGCAAAAAGCGAAACAAAGGTATCAACAGCAGTAAAGCCACATCCTTCCATGTCTTTGCGTCAGGTCTAAATCAACGCAACACTTGGAGCCCTCACATCCAATTCTCCCCCACACCCCTTTTTCTTCTGGTGTAGTCAGGATTTCCCCTCCACGCAGCCTCTTGCCAGTTCAGCCCTGGAACGATTCAGGCAGCTCCCTCCACCCAGCAAGAGTCCTGCCCAAAATGCTGTCCTCCTGCCGGCGTGAGCTCACTGTGACCTTTCAGCAAAGCACAGCCCTTCGTTCCTCCTCGTGTTTAGAGAAGCTTGTGGAGCAGCGCCTTATTTTCAGCTGGTGCACTTCACGCTTAACCAATTAATATCTCTTCCTGCAAGGCGAAACAGCGCTGGGCACTGTACCGGGTTCAGGCAAGTGGCTTGTCCCGATTGATGGATAGTAGGTAAGGAGAGGGTTAAAAATGTTGTGGAGCAGTGGGGGCATAAGAGAGCTTAGTCTGGAAGCAGTTTAAGTAACCTAAGGAGAATCTGATACAGACCAAAGACACACAAGTACAGATGCATTTAATAGAAGCCTCTCTCTGCTCGAGATCTACAGCTGAGACTCATGCAGCAAACTGTGCTGTTTGGAACATACTGTGCTCCAACCACGATGGCTACAGAGGAATGGGAGCCAGTATTATGTGCTGGTGCTCTTAAGGACTGAATGTTCGCTTAGCACACACGTTTGGGGAATGTATATTTATACATACATTTTGGGATGCAGCACATCCCATCGTGAACTTGGACAGCAGCTTGCTCTTCGATCTAAGAATTCATCTATTGAGAAATCCCAGTATTGTGTAAGTAAGGGCACAGCCCGACACGCTGTTCCAGCAGCAGCTGAGCCAGGTTAAGACATTACCACCTCCAGCCTGGCCACAGCTGTTTATCCATTGCCCCCCATTAGGGGTTACCACCCTTTTCCATGAGCCACATAACCACATGTGTGGACACTCCCAAATCTGGCTCTGTCAGAATGATCCAGCTAAGCTTAAGTACTTTTTAGTAGGTTTATTGTTTGGGCTTTTCCCCGCCCCCCCCCCCTTCTTTTTTTTTTGAGATAGATCATCTTGAGAGCGATAGTTTCTTGACTTGGTTCAGCTGCAACTGGAATAGCATCTCTGACCATGCTCCAATAAAACTGTTGCAAAATTGCATCAGTCAGTCTCTTCAGTCAAAGCCTGTAAGCCTCCTCTAAAGATAATGTATTTAATATTAATTCTCTCACCAGTGTTTTGTTCACTATCTCACTGTTTCCTAAGTATTACTGGAAATTTAAATATCTCATGGTGAATTGATCACTTTTGTTTGCCGGAGTCTGTATTCTCCACCACCTTATTTAAGGAGATCTAAGATAATCAACACTCTGAAGAAACCCCCTCCAGTGCCTCCCTCTTCCAGAGAATTTATAGTTTCCCTTAGGTGCAGAACTGCAAGAATCCAGTAAGTCACTGGGGAACTTTAACAGAGACTGTTGATGCATTTACACTATTAGTATTATTACTTGATTTCATTTTCAATTCTTGGCATATGGGACTTAGAAGGCTTGTCAGGCTAGGGCCTCACATAGCTGTGCCAGGAGGCAGGAAAGGTAGTTTGGGGAGACAAAAATATTTGCTTCGCTGACCTCTGTGTTTGGCTCCTAACTCGGTTTGATTTGTATTCATGGCCGTGCATGTACTTTCAGGGAACACACATAACTCAGGCCAATTGTATGAGATTGGAGTACACAGAGAAGCCCTACTTAGGCTCTGACATTTAGCAAGCCAAGAGGTTTGAAAATGGAGCCAAGTCAATTGCCTGGCTTGGCTGTATGAACCAAAACACAAGCCTCGCCACTGGATTTGATTATATACACATGAAAAGAAAATACATAAAATGATACATAAGGTTCTTGTAACCTCCAAGAGCTGATGCCAGAATATACTCATTGGCTTGGTCCTTCCCTGGCTCAATACCACAGCTGAGCACAGAGCTTAGCCGAGGCCACGCTCAAGTTTTCATCAGATTAACTCTTCAGCTCAGGTCAAAGCACCCCTTTTCACATGCTCTAAGATCTAACTTTTCCCTCAAGCCCCCAGGGAAAGTAGTAGCTGACTATATGAATGCAGGATTTATAGCCCTTAAAGCTGGTGCAAAAGGTGTTATAGCTGCCCACAAGAGGAAAGTAAATTGAATTAAATGAGATTAGGAATCTACACAACAGAATAGCCAGGAGACTGTTTATGCTAAATGCAAAATACTTGAATGAGCCAGCCTCACATAAAGCGTAGTTTTCCTCTGCTACAGATCCTATTTATCTCTCCACACAAATTGGGGTCTTTGGCTATGCATTTCTTAGTTTAATTACACTTAATAATTTAGTTAGGAAGCTTAACCCATACAGACTCCCAGACTGATCTGAACAACAAAAGCCAGCAGACACTGAATGTTACATTTCTTGGAAGAATATGAGTTATTAATAATATCCCTTCCAATGCAAATATTTGTGCCTTTGTGTAGTGTCTCACTATTCTCCGGATACTTTTTTCTTAGTTTGAAGTATTTGATACGATTACCTGATACACCTAATGACCAAAGGAACACATAACACTTTCGGGAAGAGTTTAAAAGCAGACATTATTACTTTACCAAATTTTACTACAAGAACAGGGAGACTAAATGTTTCCCTGGAAATGAGCAGAGCTAACAAGATGCTAAGTGTTTTCCAGTAACCCTTGTGCAAGGTGCTATTGGCAACTTTCTGAAATGATCACTAAAGAGATCCTCTGAAAAATAAATCAAGCCTTTACCCAAAGAACTCAAAAACTGAGTTACTTCAACTAGGCTCACTTCTGGAGAAGAACCTGTCCTTTCAGAAACATCAAACCCAAGGGCTTGAAGCAAATAAAATGTTCCTGGACGACAGAGAGAAGCCAAGGGTAACATTGCAAGAGCCAGTAATTAGTATGCGACCTGTGGGACAGGTTTGTAGTCCCCAGAGTTTCTCAGCAGTAGTCTTAGCCTTAGCGTCTCTCTAGCAGGAGTGATAATACATGGTCATATCGACCATAAAGAGCCTGCAAAACACAACTCACAGTTTGCTTTCCACAACAGTGGAGTCCAACATTCAGGTATATCGTATCTTCTTCTAAGGGATGTGCTGCTCTTGTGGCAGCTAACACAGGTTAAATGGTCTCATCTTTAGGATTAGACAGAGTAAAGACTCTCCTTATAGTCTCGCAGCTGATGCTCTGTGTGCCTTCAGCCCAAGCTTGCTGCCTTTTCTCAGACGTGTCTGCTGGCCACATCACTCTTCAGCCATGAATCAGCGATACAGCAACCTGCCATGCCCCTGCAGAATGCTCTCCCAACTGCTCTGACTATGGTTTTGTTGAGGTTGACTTCTCATTCCAAACTAATTACATACATTTTTATTATATGACAAGGAAAAGTCCTCATTCATCCCCCCAATTAAAATTTAATCTGCACTTTAACTCTAAAACTCTGACACATGCAATGGGGAAAAGTATCACTTACATTGGATGGATCTCCTAGGCTGGTTCCAGGTGGTGGAAAGCGACATAAGTTATTTTGGGAAATCTCAAACAGCTCTGGGATACTCCTCTCTGCTCACCAAAAACTATCCCAGTGAGTAACAAGCGTCACCGGGACCGTAAGCTGTATGGCTTCCACCCACCCAGGTATTTCATAGTTGATTGCTTGACGCATTTCCATGCAAAATACCTCAGTGGAATTCATGACAAAATGGACCAAAAAATCCCACCAAACTTTGACAAAATAAAGAACTGTGAGAAAACCAGTCATGCAGAGACAAGCTACATCCAACACAGCATCCAGGCTGTTTTTCTTCCTTCAAACACCTGCTTACATTTCCAAAGCAAAGCCAACACAACGAGAACCTCCTCCTTACAGTTGTTAAACCACACCCAGGTTATACTCTGGTAGATTAGCTGTATGATGCTCTTGTTACGGCCCTTCCTCTCTCAGACTACTCTGAACACCATTAGTGAGTTACAAGAAGCTCAAATCTGTCAGCATACTCTTCTCAGCCCACAAAGCCTGCGTGACCAGACAGACGCCGCAAATGAAAGGCAAAACACATCCCACCCCAGCTCAACAGCCACAAGACAAGTCAAGCCACAGAAGGTGGCTTAATTGATGTCAGCTGTGGGCTACGTACATTTTTGAGGGCCTGGGGGGCTGCAGGTACCTCTGCATGTGCCTTTTTTGAGTGCACCCATAGCCCACATCCTCCACACAGTGGAAGACTCAGTGGCTCATAGAGCTACCTTTGAGAGCTACGTGTAGAAGTACTATGATGCTGTGGTATGGGCTGCAGGCTGGCTCCCTGCTACTCCATTCAAATCCTTTGTTTCTGCCATCTGCATTGTTCCTTCCATGTTTTGGATGAACTACTGCATTCCCAGGGAAGTATTGAGACCAGATCATCAGTGACATGCGAGCTGGTAGGCCACCACTGAAGTTACAAACTAATGGATATTGTGCTTTGCTTCTCCATGTCTGCCCACATGGGCAAAGAATAGATACCTTTTCATATGTTTAACGGATTCTGTGTTCAGATTGCAGCTTCTTCCAGAAGAGAAACTCACTTCAGCCAGCTTCACTGGCTCCTCTAACACTCTTAGCACACACATTTATTGTTCCAAGCCTAAAGTAATTTACTACCACTACAGTTACTCCTGTATCAATGTCTCTTCAGATTTCAGAAATTCCTGTATTCTGCTGACAGAAAGCAGTTCAATAGTGCATTCAAACTCTCCCATGTAATTGGAAGTTTAGTCTTTTCACTTTCAAATGAAATGTCTTTGAATTAGTTCTTGCCTTATAATAAACAGATAATAAACAGATTCTTGGTTTCCTACAATAAAAAGAGAAAGGACTGTAAACTTCAAACTTTTAAAAGGGCACATGGGACTATTCTTTAATTTCACTCTCTGGCTGTGGAACCTATACTCATTAAAAGTGAAAAGCTGAGATCTGATTACTATTTGTGCCGTTAAAGTTTGCATTTCTACCCCCCCAAACAAAAGGCAAAATGGGCTGATGTGTTTTTGCTTTCCATTTTTAGACTTTTTTTCCTTCCTGTTACAATGTGGCACCAAAATGCAAAGTTTAGATTTCCTAGAGCACAAAGAAATGAGCAACTAACTACACATTTCCTTTTTGAAAAAGTCTTTACAACAGTATTACATTGAAGATGTAAAATATTTTCAATATTTTATAAACTATGAGATTTGGCTACTAAGTGATAGAGTAGGAAAATGGACCCCCTCTTTCCTTGCTATGAATCATACTGATGTGCTGATGATCCAAATATATAATTCCTTCCCTGTTTTGCTGTATTTCTCTGCAGAAGCATAATATATATTAATAACATAATTGAGTTACAGACATAAATGGAGATTGGGTTCATAAAAGCTAGCATGAGATGGCCAATAATGTAACCTGATAGGATGGGAGAGGGCAAGAAACAGCAGAAGTTTCCGTCTCCTCATTTTATTGTTGGAAATACGACATAGTATATAAGGCCATATTTCTGAAGATGCTAAGCTTCTGTACATCCTGTTGTTGCACTATAGTAACAAGTATTCCCAATGACTGAAAAAGTAGGATTTTATTTGAAGACAGGAAAGGGGTAGCAGAACCAGGATCCACACGTCAGGGATGAACAGCTCTCTGGATGTCACTGTAGATGTAACCGTATCCACGTAGCATCTCCCCGCTGCACCCCAGGCCCAGATGCAGCTGCTGGCCCTGCCCAAGCCGGGGCACACCCCTGCTCCCGCTGCAGTTTGCCAAGTTTTAAATGTCGAGCTGTCTGTTCGCAGCAAAGCAAAATAAAGTCTCACAGTCCGTGTGCAAATCAACAGCACATGTATGAGTTTTCTCTACGTGTCCCCCATGATTTTCAATTGGTTTGACAGCAGAGTTCAGAATGTCCCGGGCTTTAAAGGGTGTTTGGGAAGTCTGCTTTCTCGTACAGTTTGGAAAAAAACTTAACTTACTGTTTCATTAGAAGCTGTTATTTCAAAACTTGTTTTCATTCCTAAACAGAACCATAATGATCCAGCCAATGCTCCCAATGCAAACACGCTTAACACAGAATGGTTTTTAGAGCAACCCATACATTTCTAGACTTCCTGATAATATACTCTGCTGTTACAACAAATATTTTTCCATAGGTTTTGAGTCTCCGTTATCAGGGTTGCGATAAATTTTGATATTCCCCACATACAGACATTAAAAATAGAAAGCATTATGTGTCAAGTGAATTATTTCCATTGGATCAAATGAATCCATCTCATCCTGATTTCCAACTTTAATTCTAAACGTTTCTTGAAGGAACTGAAAAATATGTAAATATGAACAATCACTTAAAGTAAAAATATGCAGGGTATGTTCTGAAGATATTGACATGAAATGATTGACATTATCAAAGGATCTCCTTGCCTTAAGATACCTAAAGGAAATTAAATTGTTTCTGACACGTTCCTGAAGAAATTTTTGGTTCAAATGAAACCATATTTTCAAAGAAAAACATTTCAGAGAAAAATCTGTGTCTCGCCCATTTAGCGTAGAGTCCCTGTGCAACTCGTTGACAGAGGGGAGCTGTTTGCTGTGCCTTGTAACTTTCATTCTGAATTTGCTTATTTTTAGTGCCCTGTGTCAGAACTCAGTGGCAATTTGGGGATTTTGCTTGCTTTTTTTAGTTTTTTATTTTGTCTCAATATGAGTCATTTGTGCTGTACATTGATGTTGCTGCTGTTTGTAAACAGTAGATTATGAGCTGTTCCTAAAAACTAGAACAGGTTTTACCAGAAGGGTGCCCAGCTACTGCCTTTCCTTTATTTTTTCTTTCTCCTATTCTGTGTGCATTTAGCTATACACTCAATTCCACATATTCCTGTAAATGTAAGAGCAGAATAAATTTAGGAACCACAGCACTTTCAGCTGCCCCAACTCATTTTCACACCAGAAGTTTCTAAACTACTTCTTACAGTCAGCTACTACAGATATGCATGAGCAGCAAACCACCGCTGCCTCCAGGCATGTCTTGTCTCCACGCTCATTTGCAGCCTTTTTCTCAGGACGAGTGGCATGGGGTAGATTCTGAGACTGTTGGTTATTTTTGCAACATGGTTGTACCAAAATCAGGAAAATCCAAAACAGTGTATGCTCAACAGAAACAGAAATGAAAAGCCAAATGACTTTCACACAGAAACTCAACAGTGTGAATGCTTTTTGGGTCGGGATGTTCAGCCTTCTCAGCCCTAGGGTCAGTGGTTAGTTTTGGCAGCCCTTGTGAATCGTATGGATCAAGCAGTCCAGGCAGATAAAGCATCTGGTTGGATGTAAATACTGTAGATGGATTTCAACTTGCAGACTTTCTAAGCTCTCCTTTAAATATCCCCCCTTACACCTTCTCCAAGACAAAAGGTTGCTAAAAATTTATGGAAGAAGCCTTGTAATATTTCCAGTAGGACTCTAGCAGCTATACTGCGTGTTGAGCCTCTCTCACGCTGTCTCAGCATTTCTGCTTCCATGCTAAAAACTGGAAGTGAAAAACCATCTTGTTAGAATAACTCAGAATCAAGAAGAAGTACAGAGCCAGGTTGCAAAACCAGGAAAAAAATCAGAGGGAAGTAGGTGACCAAAAAGGAGGAAGAAGATAGTTTCTAAATAATCCTTGTATTTGCCTAACTGGGTAGCAGAGTTACCAATTAACCAATCTAATAGAAGGAAATCTGCATTTCAACCCTATTTCTTATGGCAATGCATGGAAACATCTCCTGTTGGAGTCATTTCTCTCTCACTTTTTCTCTCCCCAAAGGTATCCATACCCATCTCACAAGAATGCCACGAAATTCAATTGGTAAACTTTTGTCATATAAAGGAAAGAGCTGAAGAAATGCAGCATTATTTCATAACAGTTTCTCAACAGCAAGGTTTTTGATCTTCATAACATTATCCAGAAAAAAGACAGATATTTCTGCTCAGCTGAACCCAGCTGGTTGTGTGGAAAACATTTCAAAATCTGCCACTTTTTTTTTTCCCCCTGATGTCTGTTAATTTAGCTAAAACAAATCAATTAAATGTCCTAATTACAACTGAAATATATAATTATATTGTGCACTCAGTTCAGTGCATACTAATGAAGCAATCACCACCTTCTCATTAGTCACTCTTGAAAACCAAACCCAAGTAGGAGCTGAAAAATGTTTTTCTGTATCTTCAAACAAGGCACTTGATCCATTCCTCACTTGTTTCTAAACTTGAAACTTGAGAAAAACAGGCAGAAAAATAGACGGGATCAATCTTTTTTTCTTCTTGTAGTTAAAATTCAAGAGGAATTATCATCCCCTAAGGTGGATCAGCTCACTTATAAATTAGAGACTATCTGTAACATATATGTTAATCTTTTGCCAAAAACTTTTAGCAAATTAGCATAAATTCAAAAAGACAGTGCACAGCTCTTTCAAAATTACTTTGCAATAATGTCTACCTCCAGGTAGGCTCCTAAGCAGCTAGGGCTTGATTTAAAAAATTGTAAACAGTCTGCTCCTGTGTATTGACATCTATTGGACATGAGACCGCTCAAACTACTGATCTGCATACCTGCTACCATTTTGTAGGTAAATATTCTCTCAGCTACATATACATTAAACCTACAGAACTGCCTAGCCGGAGGAAGAAATGTTCAAAACAAAATTTGCATAATCTACTACAGAAAATAGTTGGTGAAACACTTTACCAAAGGATTCTCATCTTAATACCACTGCAGCTTTGCCTACTTCCTCCCCCTACTAACAGCCCCAGCCCAACATGCCAATGCCATTTGAAGAGGTGGGTGCACACAGATGTGGTGTGGGTGCACCCCTTCTCTCCACCCAGGCAGCAGATGGAGATGGGGTAGAGTCCCATCTGCCAGCTCTCCTTGTCCAGCCACTCCTAAACGCTAGCAACAGCCAGGACATGGAAATCGGGGACCTGCACAAACCCTGGTGTTCCCTCCTCAAGCTGTTGCTGCCACAGTATTGCCATGCCTGGTACTTCAGGCTGGACAGACACCTACAGCAACGAGGACATGGTGGGGAAGCACCCAGCAGCCAAGAACCAAAGGAGCAGGAGGTGTTTACAGCCCGCAAAAGCCGCCACGTGGCGTCGTGACACAAAACACAGTAGCCTTAATTCACCACCACCTTGAACCCTGTACAGCCACATACAGCTGCATAAGGTGGCCATGCATCTTTAGGATATCAGCTCATGGGGCAAAGGTTACCTTCTGGATTTGTTACAGCACATCACGCGATGGTTTCTCAGCATAACAGCAACGCATGACAGACATAATAATTCTGACAAGGCACCATGTAGACCCACTTGCATCACAAGTGTGTAGTAAAGAAGGATTTGCCCAGTAGATTAAGAACCTAAGATGCATCCCCAGAATATATTTCTGCAAGGCTCAGTGTTTTTTTTGTATCAGGAATGAGCAGCTCTGAACTCTTCACAACTTGGATATGTCCCCTGTTTTGTGATTAGTTGAATACTTCATCCCAAATCTAATTTAGATGAAAAGTATTTTGGTGAGTGTGCTTTGCCTGCCTAAACAGAAATATTATAGCAGCTACTTAAATGGTAATTGATAAATGCGTAAAATTACCACCATTCAAACTGCAAATCAGTTAGCAAAATTCAATGAAAGTTTAAACATTTCATTGCATTAATGATATAAATGCATAAATTTACAGAGAACAGCATCCAGGCATTTGGCAGTCTTCCACTGTATTTACTTAAAGGTGATAACGCATTTAAAAAGCACTTGAAACAGAGTATGTATTAAGTGCTACTAAACTTGCATAGATTTATTAGTGCAAGCTTTTAGACTGTCTATGCCCTGAAGCAAACTCATTTTTATTTCTGTAAATTAAAAAAAAAAATAGAGCGATACATCATTTTAAGAAACATCAGAGAGGTCGCTATGGTAGTTATCTTAAAATACAGTATTTCTTCATGACAAGTGTCGTTCCGTAGCCTTTAGCTTGTATGTCACTGACTGATAGGACTGCCTAAGAAATGTTGGTAATATCCACAGGATGTTTCATTTGCACATTAGTGAAAAAAATAGTAGCTTGGAAAATTCTCTAGCATCTCCAGACACTAATGATCTGACACTTCTAGCACCTTAAAGTGCTCTGGTTTTTCAGACAGTGCTGAAATCCTGTACATCTAGAAGAAAAATCAGATGCCTTTAATGGTGCTGCTAGCCAGGCATTTCAAATTGTTTTGGGAACTTCAGCTGATGAACATCGCTAATTCTCACAACAGACGCAAAGACAGTAAGAAAATATTTGCAGGTATTTAATGACATTTGCGAAAGTGTTCTAACAGCATTTGCAGGACAGAGTGCATGCAAAAAGAAATACCCTAAATACTAAATACGTATCTCAGGATAAACCCACAAGCTGGATATGTGCCTGCATCATTATCTTCACTGAAGAGAGATCAGTAGATCATCTTGAAAAGTAAGTGGGATGCAGGGCTTAGGACTTCTCTCTGAGTTGGAATAAAACGACATGATTGAGATGGTTGGTCAAATAAATCTGGGAATTGTGTGTGTTGTGTGTCACAGCAGCTTGTGGTGGGTTCCCATCTCTTCATTTCAGGAACAGTAGAGCAAACAGTATCTATGGCTAAAGAATTAGAGTAAACCTACCTACTGTGAAGAGTTCACATGCCCTGTTCCTGTATGTCAAGGCCCATAAATGCACCTAGACCTTAAACACGAAGGTTTTGTATAGAGGACATGGAGGAAGGGTGGCATTTCTTGTCACCCAGTAATAGCAAGGCACAGCATTCGTGTCCCCCGAGGCCTCTGTTGGGGCTCTCTCTAAGGCCACCATGCCTTCCTAATTAGCGTTCCTATCACTGTCAGAAACAAATTACTGCACGTTTGCCACATGAACCTTCCTGCTCCCCATCGAGGTCAGAGAGGCTGGCACTGTATGGCCTGCATCCTAAAGCCCGCACACCCACTTCAGGCTGCCACAGCAAAACTCCCCACCGTCTCATGCCTTGTGCAGTCAGCAACGCAGTGTGCATGCGTAAACACGGTCCTTCTCATCTGCTGCAGACATACACGTCCTGCACTCGCAGGTTTTTGTCTACACTTACAGGGTAGGCACCCTTCTCTTGGCTGGTACAAGTTCTGAATGGGTGAGCTGGAATGAGTAGATGACAGCGATTTCTCTCCATTTCGATGCTTTTCTGGCCAAAATCCTCCCTAGGATTAACTCAGCAAGATCTTTAAATACAACTGAGAGCAGGATTTGGCTCAGGGAGTGTTTCCCAGTTTTATTCCTTACAGCTTTTCATTACCACCTTCTAAATCTGTAACGAAACCAGGAGTGTTTTTATGGCGCTCTGTATTAGAGCATTGCTAATAAGTAGCTCCATTAAAAATAGTAAACATAAATCATTTATTCATTTTATGCATTTCTAAGTCCACTTGAGAATATTTTTGGCTGAACCAAGGCACAAGTAAGGGTGTTAATTATTATCTTACTACAGCAATCAGTTAATAAGGCAGTTATGAGAGATGTTTGTTCAGAGGTTCTGGGGTGCCCGGAGGCTACTGAAGTCATTGTCTGGGGAAGAACACCACCGCCCGAGCTAGCAGGAGTCTGATGGCACTAACCCAAAACCCCCCCAGGCCTCTGTCTGCCAGTTAGCTGAAAGGAGAGAGCAGACATCAGGTCTGAGCAGGGGAACTGTAAACAAGCGAGCAGGTAGGAGCTCCCAGCGCAGGCTCTCGCACAGCAGAGAAGTGTCTGGGGCTCCCTTCGAGGAGGCTGGCAGGGTTCCATCAGTGGGGAGCGCAGTGATGGAAAGGGGAGTGGGTTCGGTTTCCTTCTGCTCCCCCAAAACAGCAGCAGCCTTTTCTGGGCTCCGTTGTCTCCTCAAGCCGAGGAGCAGGGCTCTGCACCTCTGCAGCTGTGGGTCTCTCATCGCTCCCCTTGCCAGCTCCCAATCCTCTGCATGGGCAAGAAAAGGTAGTAGTATCTTACAAAGCTGAGCACTTCAATGCAGCTCTGCTTTCCCTGCTAGCCTGTTCATCTGGTGTGAGGACCCCAAATGCTTTCAGCCTCCTCCAGGAGGGAATAGTTCCTTTATTCACTCTCCTGCTGCACCAGAAATGGACTGACATCCAGACCGGTGTGGTAATGACCAAAAGCCATCGACTGTCTGACTGTGGCTGGATGGCCTTTGCTTCCACCGTATTCCCAGAGAGGTCAATACCACAAAAACCACTCTCATAACTGGTACCTTCAGTCCGAAGGCCAAGGACAGAATGTGCTTTATGATTAAATGCTAAAGTTAAGGTTCAGGGAGAGCAATCGGGACATCTTGCTCCTCTTCTGCCAGATTTCTGACTGTTCAGTGCTCAATAACTTCTATTTTCCATTCACTATTGCAGCAGCAGGGGTGACAAGAGCTAAATACCTCCACTAGTGACTTGCAGAAGGAAGGTTAACCTAGTCTCCTGAAACCGAAGGAAAACCACAGCTGTCTGCCCTCATCCTAGGGTGTGTCAAGGAACCTGTCCATAAGGAAAGTGTTTCTGGTTATGAATTATATACTACAAAATCCCTGTGGCCCTATTAGAAATGCACTTCGAGGTGCTCCAGGGGGTAGCCTGTATGAGAAGCTAAATTCTCCCTGTGGGACAGAAGAAATATTATAGTAGTTGCTGGAGAAGGGAGGGGAAGAACCCACTTTCTGATGTACTTCAAAGCCAAATAATCTGACTCCTTCTGTCAAGCATCGACAGAGGATGATTTTATGTAACTTCAAAACACTTAAACTGATTTGCAGCACAGAAATCATTTAAAAAATGAGGGCCCTTTTACTTGTCCTCCCTAATCCGGCTAGCCCTCAAAATATGACTGTATGAGAGACAGCCCATTTAACTTGCACATGGGAGACCCTATTTCCTTGAGACAAAACAGTCCAAGAATAAATCCCAAATCTATCCTACAGTTTAGGACAGTACCTGAGCAGAGGACTGTTCCTTGTCAGTGAGGGAAATACTGTCATTCCCATTTTGCAGATGGTAAATTGAGAAAGAACTGGGCTGAATAGCTAATCCAAGGACACAGGAAAATCTGTAGTCAGGCTGAAAAGTGAACCGAGATCTCCTGACTTCATCCAGTGGGATTGTTGTTGGGCAGATTATTTTTTTGTCTCAGGAGATTCAGTAAAGCTTTCAACAAATCTAGCATGAATGGCCCAGAGCTGACACTGTCTCGGGGACCTCCTCCTCCACTGGAAGAACGTAGATGGAAAATAAATATTAGACACATCCAATTCATTATTTAATAATCTAACAGGTTTTATGCTGGAACGGCTTGCTCAGAAATACAACCGGATTTCTGTTTGAATGAGGACAGCAGGGCTGGAGCCTTGGTATCTGATCTCACTGCTGGAATTCATCTGGCAGGAAGAGAGCTCTGTCTGCATATACTGCAATTTTTTACTAATCCTTTGATTCTTCTAACCTATCTCTGTCTGGAGTGTTAACCTTTGGTGCAGAGGCTGTGCTTTCCGTCATACCTCTTCAACACCTAGCATGCCAAGACCTGATTTCAGATGGGAGCTGCTCTAAAACCAATATAACAACAACAAGAACAACAGTAAATTTCATTTCCTCCCAGAGGGAGATCTGAAGAGCATCCCTCCTTGGACAACCACTGCCCTGACAGAGCTCTAGCATCTCTCTGCCCAGAGAAATTCCTCCTTAATACAGACAGTGGGACATTGCAGAACCATTATACCATACAGTTCAACTGACACTTTACAAGACAACTTCACTTTTAAAGAGGTTAAATTGATTCCCTCCCATAAATTCAGTAGCTACCCCAACTATGCCTCATTGAGAAAACTTCATCTGACAAGAGTAATGAATTATAACCAGGATAAAATGCTTCATTAAAATACAGATAGGGGAACTTAGGAAGCATGTTTTTTGTAAGGATAAAACCAATTTTGCTTCAAAAGCAAATACTTAGCCATTTTTCAGGTCAGTAAGTTGAAGTCTGGGTGTTATAAATCCATCATCAATGTTTTCTTACAGCTATAGTAGCTGACACATCTGAATCACTGGGAGCTAAAAGCATGCCAGAAGAAATGAGCACCATCAAAACACATCAGAAGGAGATGTATAGCAATTGCTTCTCTAATGTACCTGACTGCTGACGGAACAATATTATCTTGCTTTCTCTGAGAGTGGCCGTGTGTAAAAACGAGTTCATAATGAACAAATGTCTGTCCATGAAAGAATTGATTTAAGTGTATCAATTAAAAATTAGCCCCAGTATCATTTGAGGGATGGTTTTAAGCATAATTAATGCAAAAAGCTTAATAGCATTCTTCTTGAGGTTCAATCAAGTATCTCTGATAACGGTGCATATGCACCACTCTCCACTTCCAGGGGAGTGTAAATGACTCTCTCTTGCACTGATCCACTTAAGTAGTTGTAAAATCTTGATTATATCCATGTCGGATGGATTTAGTCCAGAATAAAACTGACCAGAAAATTATTCCTCCCTCCCCCGTAAAACATTACTCTTTCATTAAAAAAAGATGTTGATGATTAAGCAAACAATTGTGGATAAAATCATGTCCAAGTTTTTGTTTTTCTGGTGAAAAATGCATGTGAAAAAGGAGCTTTTTCCTCAAAAAGTTCAAAGGTTGTGTTTATGTCTAGATTCAAGTAAACAACAAATTTGCTGGTTACATTTTGATCAAGAGCATTATTTGGCCTAGATGATAATACAAGTTAATTCACAACTAAAATGAGGTTATAGCTTTAATCTGTGAAGGAAGAAAGTCCTAGGGATTACTACTGTACTATCATTAAGTGTAGGACACTTCTGCAAAGACACGTTAGAGACAAGAGTTTCAAATGTGTCATGTAAGCTGAAATACCCTAAAATGGAGGTGCCAAGATCTTTGGGTTTGAATCTGGTTTTGTCTCCTATACCCATAGTGCTTGATCTTGTTGTCCCTTTGTTCTCTGAGGCAAGAAGGTTGTTCTAACACACCGTCATCTGCAGTGGACACATGTGATCTTATGACAAGAAAGGGCACATGAGATTCTCCAGAAATAGGAGAGCCTGGGGTCAGCTGTGGGTCATCAGAATATTTCATCATGATAACTCACTGCCCAAGTCAGAGAAGTCCCAAGGAAAAAGCATGGCAAAGTGTGAGCTGGGGGCCAGGAGAATGGCTCCAGCACATGGTATTTCAGATACCTCTGTCCCAAAGAACCCATTTTCCTCACTCTCTCTAGAATTTTGTGATACTGGCATGTAAATGATGAAGCTAGAAGAACTTGTGTCAATGACTTCTGTAAGAAAGACTAAAATTCAGCATTTCTTCTCATTTTTTTATATAATCTAGACAAAACTGTAGGGATCCTGAGGAATTCAGTGCTTCAAAATCTAAATTTTACAATATGTTTTTGGAAGCATTTATATCACGAGAAAACATGAGGACATTCTGCCACTCTAAATGCATTCGTATTTCAGGTATACGATACTACCACAGTTTCAAAAACAAACATCTGAAGAAATATCTTTTTAAAAATAAGATATTTGTGGCCTAATGTTAAATGATGATGTCTGAAGAAATCTGGAATGGTATTAATCATTTAAACTACTCATTGATTTAAATACAAATGTACTGATAGATGAATACTCATCTACTGGTTACATTAACCTGCCTTCACAAAAAAAAAATATTTCACGTGATACAATGAAATGCTGCAAAAATGAGTCATTACCTTCTAAATCTAAACTAAGACCTTTAAAAAACTGAAATGATGGAAGATTTTTAAAAGCCATGTTTCCATATTTTTGGAATACCATGCCTCCATTTTTAAGGCTTGATTTCTTTAAGTATTTAGAAATCCCTTCCCACAGCCATTCAAAAGAGTACTGAAAAGTCAGTGCCTGATTACTCAGTTCTTCGTGACTTGGGACCTCAAAGCCCTACGCAGCATCAGTGACTGTCACATCAGGAAATACGAGCCTGGATATGCCATGCTTTTGCTCAGTACACCAGAACTAAACCAGTCTTCAGCGGAAGAGGACAAGGCTTGGGGCTCAGTTCTTTACTTCTTAGTCTACAAACCTGAAACAGGAGCAGCGGGAGGGCTACACAGGCATCTTCAGGTTTTCAATATTCCCTTTGGTTGCTGCATCAGTTTAAACAGCTGTAATTTATATCATGCTCATAGGAGGAATGGGAAGCAGTAATCTGCTTTGTAGCCACAGCTACTATTTCACATGTTCCACCCAATGCCATTATTTAAAGACTGGCTTGTGCAACTTCTCTATTTATTACTGGTTTATTTTTCCTTTTGCTGCAAGAATCAAGCTGACAGCTAAACACGTGTACCTGCAATATGAAATCAGGCTCAACAAGAAAAAACTAATTAAGATGTTATACTCTTGGCCCATGCCCTGAACACTGACAGAAATGCACCACAACTGTGCTACCCTGAGAATGCAAAGATGCAATGGCAGAATTGCAAGATACAAATACGTGTGCTCCACCAGCAGTCCATGGGAGCCAGGGTTCCAGCTGCAGCAGCAGCTGTGGAAGACAAGTTCAGGCGGGTGATAGGATGATGGATGGTAAGGCAATGATGAATCCAGGGAACAGACAGCTGTTTAGCTACCAAAGGGACCTTTTTAATACCTCTGAGCACACCTTTTTGGTTAATCCTGCAATGAAGTGTAACATACCAAGAGGGACAAGTGCCTTTCTATCCCATATATTGCAAGAGTCTTCTTGGTGTGGTCAGAGCCACCACCACAGCCTCTCTTCCCAAAATGCAGTCTGCACATGATAGGGAGAACAGAAACACACCACTTCTCATATGGCTTTTTTAACAAAGCAACTCTAAGAGCATAGTGATAGAAATTCTGGTATGAGACTGCTTAAATTCAGCTGGTCACACGTTGACCCTTTCTTTGGACTTCTTAGTCTAAAAGTTTAGGGTTTTGTAAACCAAAGGCAGTCTCCTTCATATCCTGGGTGGGTTGATGGGTGACCTGTATCACAGACAGTCAGCAGAACTGAGCAGTGTCTTTCTGCAAGACTTCAGCGCTCCCCAGGAAGGTGTCTCAGCTGAAGGACTCAGAACCCACCACGTTATTGCAAGAGGATTACATTATTCCTGATGCAGTAGGAATATAAAACATTCTGTATTGTAATACGAACACAGTGTAGCCTTTTTGCACAGCAAAAGCCTCCAGCCACAACAGCAGCAGGAATTAAAACCACACTTACAAGATGTCCAGATACAGTGTATGTTTTATCATTATTCTACCGACATATGTTTTGTGTGACTTGGTTCATTTATTTCCTTTTTGTTTTCAAAAGCCAACATATGGCCCTGAACAAAAATTACACTTCATGTTTTATTTGTTCAACTCAGTTAAAATCACAACACTTGTTTTGTAGAGTTTTACATAATAATGTGTTATTTTCTATGACTTTTTAATGTAATTTAATTTCAGTAAACTAGCCTGAAATAATTTACAAAGTCTACAGTGAGTTTGTGAATTCATTGTTAGGGACTTGCGTTTTACACAGTTACTCATGTCAGACTTAAAATTCGATTTGAGTGTAGGAGTTAGTTGCTTCCCTGTCCCTACATGGAGACAAAACCCACAACATGCGACAGGATAAATTCTTTCAGCTTATCCAGGACTAAAAGGGAGGGCTGCTAAACTCTGATGCTCATTTATTCAATTGGAGGACTACTGGGGGAAAAAAGAGATGGTTCAGGAAACCCATTTTTCAAGTACAGTTTTCAAAGAGGTGGGAACCGACTGTCTAGTGGAAGGCTGGGATTGCCTGATAGCACTGATGGACAGACTGGATGAAGGAGATACGTGACAAAGGAGATGAGAGATGACAGTCCCTCACTGATCAGTCTGGAAAACGGAAACAAAACGTCAGCAGGAGTAAGAGAGACTGTATAAACTGGGGGAGAAGCCATGAGCTGGGGGAGACCTGGGCATCTCAGAGACACTGACCAAGACCCACAATATTCCATAAAGCAGTGAGAAAAACCAATGGAGGTTTTCTCATTTATTTGTTTTGTCCAGAGCTGTTGTTAATCGTTTTTGACAGACCTAAAGGATCTCTTTTGTACAGATCCCCTCCTGCTGAACAAGGCTGGACTTCTGGGAAAGAGTGTGCTTGAACAGGGAGAAATGAAGGAGGGTAGCATATGTGGCTGGCATTCCTGAAAGCCAGGTAAAATGCTAGTGTGGCCGCATAGTAAGGGGAGTCTAAGAGAGAGATGACCCTGAGTGATGGGGCCAAACACATCGGTCAAGTTGGGGTTGAACTAAGGGAGCTTCCCTGGGTGTTCAGACACGGCGTTGCCGTAGCAGTGAGTCAGAAATGAGACAGAAGCGACTCACAAAGGATGAAAACACTCAACACAAGCACCCAAGGCATCAGGAGGCTATACAGCTCTGAAAACCCTACAGTGTGTCTAACTGCAGCAGTAAGTACCCACACGATGTTAAAAGTTGGTGCTAGATCACTTTTGAAAACAACAGCTGAATCTTTCTGAAATTGTTTCCCCCCAAACCAACTGTTTCTCCTGAGAAAGCCCCCGGAAAACAAACGAGCTGTCAGATTTGTAACACCCGAGACTGTATTTCTTGTCCCTATCCTCCTGCATCTGCTTTCCTTTTTTTTTTGCCTCTTCGGCTTTTGTATGGACAACGTATCAAGCTGTGAGATTTTGACATCAGAGCAGAAACTAGTTGCGACAGAGCAAAGCATGACGAGCAGAGAAAGAGGAAAGAGGGCAGCACACCGACGCTAACAAGCTTGTCGCGTATTCGGCACTGCTCGTCAGCTGTGACTGCACACTGCACTCCTAATTTTGATATGACTGCCACGAAGGACTGTGTTCCTTCATTCTTGCTTCAGCTGAAGCTACACTGCAGTTACAAAGGTTCAGAAATGCTCAGCATGCATGTTTTAAATTACAGAGAATTCATTTTGATATGCCTTTTTCTTGGATCTGTAGACAAAATGACTGCAGCGGGGTTTGAAAAAAATCAAAGGCAGGTTTCCCTGGGAGATACATATCAAGCTATGCCTGTGTCTCTGGAGTGTTGCAATACAGCTCACAGCAACCAGGGAGAAATCAGTTCTCCTTTCCATGGCAAAGGTTTGAAAAACAAAACAATTTCTTATATCTAAAGCAAAACAGCTTCAGTGGATTGGTTAAGAAGACTTCCTCTGTATTTTTGAGGACTGACCAACATCAGGACCACAACTCCAACAAAATCAAGATTAAGCCTGTTGTCTAAAGGGATTGTTATTATACTTAGATTTCTATTGAGGTTTCAAAGCAACATAGCACTATGTTGCCAGCAAGAGGAGGGGGTGGGGGGGGAAGTAATGAAGTTACAGTCCCTTATTATAAAAACGCAACTTGAGACTTTTTTTAGGATGTTATCTATCAGCCTGTCTGGCAAATGTCTGTCTGGTAATAATGTATCCGTCTGCTGAAACAAGCCTAAATAATGCAACATTATATCAATAATTAATAGGCACATAGGTCAACAAGTTCAAGACTGATACAGGCAAATGAGAACTGAAGGAAATGGCTCGTTTCGGGCAGCTGCCAGGCCCAGCATGGCAAACACAGCTTTGCAGGAAAACGAAGGCAGGAGTATTTGCAGTGCAAATGCCAGAGCACAGCGTGCTTCAGGGAACATAGCTCTCCATGCTTACATCTGCTCAGTCCCCACTTACTTACTCACGGAAAACAGGAACCCACCGGGGTGGCACTTCCCGGGAAACAGGGGATCGCTCTGTTTGAGGAAGAGAATAAAAGCCTGCCCTTTGATTCATACCTTCACTGAAATTCCCAGAAATGCTATGTTCACCACCTAAAGAAGGAGGAAACAGTTCTAAAGGTTGCTGTTTCCATCACTGGATGTACAAACCTGGCACACAAGATCTTTTTTTTATACCTCTAAATAAAATATTCTCACCTGCCTTTACCTGTCTGACAGATGCCAGAGACTGGCTGAGGCTTTCCCAATAGTCAGAGAAATAGACGTGTTCAGATGACGACTCATGTCACCTCAAGGAATGGTTTCTAAGAGGGATGGGAGAAGCACCCTCTGAAGGTGCCCCTCTACACAGAGGGAGACCAGACAACTACCATGGACTAGACAATTTTTAGGTGGCTAAGCATGGTCAAACAAATGAACCCCATGCAAAATGTCAAACTCTGCATCCTTCCCAAGACTGAGTGGTCCAGGGAACATCAGTGAGATCACACCTCATGTGGCAGCAGCAGCACCAAGGGCAGGTCTTGATCTTCAAGCCTCCTTAGATGCATACGCAGTTCCAGTGAGCTCTGAGGCCCTGTGGCATGCCCAGACAGAAACAGAAGTTAGCTCACAGAAGAAAAGAGCAATTACAGTATCTTGTGCTCTTGATTTGGGAGTCTTTAACTTCTCTAAGCACATTTAGTAGCCCAGACAAAATGTGAGAAAAATACGTATTGCTGATTTTAGTACAAGCTGACGATAATAGCTGAGGTCACCTACCGGCCAAGAAAATTTGTGTCTGAAGTAACCTAAGGTATTTTAAAATGGAAAAAGAAAAGAATCAAACTTGCCATATGAAAATGAAATCAAAATCGGAGCAGACATCAAAATAGAGATATGGAGAATGAGGTATTAAAATAATAATGTCTCTCTTCTGAGAAGAGTAGAGAAAGTCACGGTATTTCTAATTGTAATTCCTCACCAGCAGTCAAACCAGGAGCGTGGGCTCCCATCCCATACAGAAGTCTCCCGACATTACTTGGGATCCAGTGATATAAATACAAGACTGTTGCTATTTGTAAAACAAAGGAGGTAGACTATGATTGTGAAGACTTCATCACCTGCAGTTATGGCCAAGTATCCACATATCATGAGTTCAAGCTGATCTGTGCACACACACACCCTACACAATGGGACCCCTTAACAATAAAAATGTTACTAAACATCCCAAAATACACACAAGTACGGTGTGGTGTGAACACAGTATCTTGGTGAAGCAATTATACCGTGTAGGACAAACTTGTCTTAATAGTAGTAACTTAAATGCGTGGGGGAAAGAATTAGATTTTGGCTAGGGTTTTTTTTTTGGTTGGTCATTTGGGTTTGGTTTTGTTGTTTTTTTTTAAATACAGGCTCTTGTATAAGAAAACACAGCAAACATTGCAGCTACATTTTCAGAAAACCACAGCCTACTTACAACCAAGGCAGTACAGAAGGGAAACTGAAAGTAGAAAAGAGAATCACAAGCTGCAAAGGCAATTCTAGTAACAAGTCATTTTAAAAAGCAGATGACCAAGACAGAAAAATCCCAAATTAATATTTCCAGTAAACTTTGCTTTTAAAGTTGTGTGATAAGTTAGTTACTGAAGATTCTGTCAAAGGGATTTTCTTCAGAGTGAAGTCCTAAAGTATACGGAGGCTGTTTTGTCCTCTAGTCTGTTTCTAAATAGAAAACACTGATTCTACTCACTCAAGGAATTCCACCAAGCTCAGAGGAGTGACACCAACGAGTGTTTTCTGAACTAAGAATAATTCATAACAAGAAAGTCATGCAGTCCCACAGTGCATACAGTCAAGGCTCTCCAGAGTTAGGAACCTTTCCTATCTTCTTCTTTTAACAGAGCACACAGCTTTCGGTGTGCAAAAGCACCAGAGGATTTGTATGCATCACCTCATATTCAAGAGACCTAAGCACTTGGGAGTAGATTCTACAGAAATCAGTGCCTAAATGCTGGACCCACTTTTTCTCTCAAACTCCCTTCCCAGATAGCACTGCTGCTTTCTTGGGAGTTTCTGACCCACCCAGGAATCCACCTGTAGTGGCAATGGTTGAGTGGGGCTGTGTTCAGCCAGAGCACACACCCACTGAATTATGGAAATCTGCATTTAGCCTCATGACAGTAAGGTATTGATTTTACAATCAATACCAATGCAATTTATTTCTGTAACTTACCTCTGGATGGAGGTACACATTGCCTAAGGAGGAATGAGGAACACCATGGGAAGTGCCAGAGGCTCTGCATCTCTGGGCAGTGACAGAGGAGCAGGAATGCAGCACCCTGCTCCTCGCAAGGGCAATGTCTCCATCCCCTCCTAGTCCCCTCCCAGCTTCCACGGGAGCAAACCTAGCTGCTTACAAGCCCCATTTATACATCTGAAGTCCTACAGATGATCTTGGACATGGTTAAAGAGTGAAATGTACCTCTGAAAGCACCTGCAAGTGATTCCAAGATGCAAGACATTGAATAGGAAAAGGAAGTATCTGGCACCTAGACTTAGGTGGAGTGCAAATTTTCCATATTAAAGACACTACAGTTGTACAGAAATGATCAGATGAGAGGACTCCTGGCAAGAGGTGTAATATGTACTTGTTTAAAGAACCTCAGGGATGGAGACACCCAATTCCCTTTCATTCTGGGTGGCTAATTCCCTTCCTCTTTGAACACCCACCTAGGTTATGTGGGATGTCATTAGGTTCCCTGCTTCTCTCCTAAGGGTAAAACAACGAAGGCCAATTTTTTCCAATAAATAGAACTGGATTTCCAGGGTTCACTTCTGGAGTAAGAGCAACCACCTCACAGTTCAAAAGTAATTGCTTTTATCATAAAGACACCTTTCCCTCAACCTAGTTGTCCTGAAATCAGAAATCACCTTCTATTGGTACACATGGTCCTCACCATCTTCTGACACTTGTACAGTTCTAAGTCTCTGACCTCTCTTTATGCCAGCTCCATTTTTGTTGTACAAAGTCTTCTGTTCTACAATGCAAAATACTTTTCATCAATTTAGACAAAAGAACTGAACTTCAAGAGGTACTGTGTTCGCATAGCAGAAGTCTGGGAGTCAGCAAATTCACATGGTTCATTTTGTATGCCCAGTTATTTGATCCCAACTCCTTTCTCACCCATATAGTAGGAAGGGTTATTCTTCTATTCATGCCTCACGGTCTTTTAATGGATTTAGGGCACAGCTCTTAAAAATGTATAAGAGAGACAGGCATCGCATGATTTTGCTATGGATATTTTATGAGCAAGTCTGGGTGAATGCTGTGCACTTGAAACAAAAGACTGCACAATGTGCTACCAGGGCAGGACCTGTGTTATTATGTCTTGCACTCAAGGCTTCTGAGAAGACTTGGGCAAGAAAAACAACAAAACAAAGGCATAGGAGAGACACCATGGTTTAGTAAATGGGTCAAGACAGCACCAATACACTGCATTCATTGTTATTAAGACCTATAATTCAGTCATTTGTCAGAGAACAAATCCGATTTAGGAAGCAGCAGCCTGGCCCCTCCTTTTTTATTGGCTGTTATTTGGGGGTTGTATTTGTCAGTTAATTGACTTAAACTACTACCTTCAAAAGACGACACTAGTACCTAGGTGGTTTTTATTTCTGCACCTGCAGCAGCCACTGTAAGACATTTTCGTACCAAGAACCCCTTCAGCCATTATTTATCAATGGAGTGATTAATTTACATCTGGAGCGTAGACTTCCACTGCTACTGGACTATTAAAGGCCTTGGTTAATATTTTTCCAAGTATTCAACTGACAAAGAAGACATCACTGATGTTCAGGCACAGAATCTTTCAGATGTGTTTTCAAAGAAACACAGCTAAGGGAATCTGCTTACCTGAGGAAGTCGGGATGCGCTTAGTACTTGGTACCTTCCCATTTCCAGCTTGACTGTAATTCCCCTGACACAACTTTAAGGGTAAGATCAGACTCACAGAGGACTAGGTCTACCAACGGTTACTAAATGCAATAGGTTGGATGCAACCTCCAGCCCAGCAAGTCCTGAAAACAGCTGACTGCCAGACGCTGGGAGGGCATCCCAGGAACGAAAGCTATTCACTGTTTCTTACCTTCTTTCCCAAAGTATCTACGATGACTGATCCCTTCCAGACAGGACATGGGAAGGGTGGCCCCTTCTCCTAATCCAGTGCCAAATTTTCCTCTTTCATATTCTAATTATTGTGATCTGCATGAGCAAGAGTGTGATGAATAAGGACATGATACCAGATCCAGACGGCCTCCCCTAAGGAGAGTTCCCACTGTATGCAACAGCAACCACCCAAATTCTCTATCATCAACTTCAGTTTGAGCTTGCAGGCACTGGCAGGTGGTGTTTTTTTCTGTGGGTTGTTAATCTCATTTATCATGGTGGGCCTATATACAAGGAATGAAGCACTAAAGCTCCTGCAATGCTTAAACTATTCCTTGAAAAAGACAGACACAGGATGGAAGTAGGGATACAGCACACAATCGACTGCTCATCAGCCTTTCCAAATCTACTTCTGTCACCATCACTGCAACTACAGCAAATAGTATTTGTATTTTCTTTATTCTCTTTATACTGTTTTCACTAATAGATAACTACAGAGCAACACACTTACGTAGTGCATTACAACTGGAGAGCTGAAGGAAACTGCAAAGCTAACTACCAGTAACACATACCCAAATTCTAACTGCAAGCATATGCATACATGAGCAGCACCCCATCTACAGCTAAATGCCAGTGTTTTTCTTGTAATCTTACTCAGAAGTGAGTTTTTAAAGTATCAGCTTTGCCAGAGATATTAGAATCAAACTTCTGTTTCAGTGCAGATTCATCATTAGGGAGGGCATGAAGGAATTTTTACACATCACTTTTACATGTCACTATCTCATTTTTCCTATTTGAATCTCTTGCAATATATTCAATGGATCCACAGTTTATACAGCAACCCTGTAATAATACTCAGAAAATACAGAGACTTTTGTAAATATTATCTTATTATACCAAATGTAACGACTTCTATTTGCTATTTATGGGAATGCTTTTTCTCAAGATGCTTCATAGTAGAGAAACGTAAATACCTCTTAAGTGGCAGTTTCTATAGAAACTTGTTTTTCCAGTGAATTGCAGAATAAACAGCCTAATTTTCTACTTTGCTTTAAACCTCACAGAAACCTGGAGCATCTTTCCAAAGTGGGAGATAATAATACTTTGCAACTCTGTAGCCATTTAGGTCTTTGAAGCTTGCTGTAAATATGAACTACTTACGCCTTCAGGAGCATCCTTAGGCAATAGCATTAGTCTCACTAAGAAAGGGAGGTAAAACAGCAGGTAAAAGACTTTATACAGAGTAGGATGTCACTGCCTAACAGCTTGATGTGCACTCACAACTTTATTGCTGGTTCTATCACAGTTAATCTTATCCCAACCTCAGAAATCATCAGTTTTACTCCCATCAAGAAAAGGTCTCTCTGAGTAGTAGCTCTAGAGTGAGGGCGGAATACAACCCCAAAACAGACAGCAAAATAAGTATTATTTTTCAGAAGCTCAGTTGGTTTTGCCCAATGGATGTGTGAGGAGTTAGAAAGCTATCTCAGGGTTGGCCATGCCGCTGCACAGCAAAGCAGAGCATGGAACAGCACTGGTCTGGAGCTGGTTTGTCTACCAGATTTCAAGAAAGCTAATACCAGAAACCCATTTCTCCTGGCATCGACACAGCCTGAAGAAGCTCCCATGAGAGTGGCCATGAGGAATTTCTGTCCTCCCCTCAGCCTGTTAAGAACTGCTGTGCCCATCAGGTAAGTAAGTTGAGGAAGGAAGCTGAAACTCAGTTGGGCTGAGCAACGACTTCTGATTTTTTTGTTACGACACTTTTTTACAGGGAACAAACACAACAACACTTAAAATGTGGTATGAGTGCAGAGCCTCACTTGCCCATGAATGATGCCTTCCAGTAAGAAACAGAGATGTGTTTCCCCAGACCCCTTCCCACTGCCCTGGGGATGTTTCTGCTCCTTAGGCTGCTATGGAAAGCTGCCTGGGCATCAGGCACTTAATCCCCCAAGGTGTTTAGATGCCAGATCTTCATGTGGCTAATTGTGCTGCACATCCCCGTTACCGCCATCCCCAGTCCCGCACAGATGCCGTACATTAGTGCTGAGATCACAGCCGTAGGAGTCAGCCCTCCTCCACACACCAGATGGCTCGCTCTTCTGCGTTTGTTTTTAGTGCTTACCTATCTGCTCCTCAACTTCTGATAGTCATGTGAATTTGAGAAGGGAAAAAAGAAAAGACTTCCCCAACAACTAACAAGGGAAAAAAAAAAAGTTTCCTTTTCACATGTTATCTCAAAACACAGAGAATATACTCAAGAAGCACTCTGAACCTTCTCAGAAACAAGAGAAATCAAGAAACAGGGGCAGTCAGAAATGTGGAAAGTTCCTCGGTATCCAAACAGTGTAGGCAGCTCGGTCAGTGCTCTGCTCCAGAGACAGAAGGAGACACACTTCAGACCAGTGGACAATATTGCCCAACATTTTGGCTGGTTTCCAGTTTCACTGCATAATGAAGAGCAGGTATTTTCCACTTTAACCTTGTCCTTCCTAAAACAGTGGTATTTCAAAGATGGTAAATCTGTCTAAATTTAGCAATCAGAATCTGATTGCACTCTCTCACTTTTAGGAATGGACATGTTTTATCTAAACAAAACAGCTTGTACTTCTGTGCTACCTTTGCAGTAAATAAACATGTAAATATATAAATAAATGGAAACTAGTGCAAGTGAGGCATTTTACAAATGTGTGATACTTCCTCTCTGGACTTCAATCTGGTACAGCCCTACTAACTGTTATGATTTATTCTGTAAGTTGAATGGGATCCAGCTCCTGGGGGTATATAATTATGTCTAAAAAAATTTTGCTCAAACTTGATTGCAGGAAGAAGCCTTAAAGTGCGACCCATCTGCATTCTCAAGACTTGCAAACAAGAAGGCAAATGGGGAGCACTCTAAACAAATTTTTAAAAAAGTATCTTAGGAACAAAAGCCTATCTTAGATTTGTGGATACTTGATGTAGACACGTGGTGATGCTTACGTGCTAAAATAAAAGATAGGTCATTTTATGCTTAGAGCCTTGCATCATGTCACGACAGCATTTGCGCTGGTGGCCAGCACCCGGCACTCCCTCTCTAGTAACCCTCACTTAGAAGGATAAGCAGGTCAGGAGCAAACCCAAAACATGATGGGGTCAAAATTACATCTTGCAATCAAGTTGTAGTGAAGGCAAGCAATAGGAGGCAACAGCTCAGTTCACAGCAAACGAAATATGGCAAAGTACCCATTAAAAATAGGTAGCTCTGTAACGGAAGTGCCCTCAGCTAACTACACAAGCAGACCTGCTTTTCCCTGATCCTCCCTCTCCTGTCGCAGATCTCTCCCACCTCCTGCTTTGGGCTTCTCAGCTTTACAGTCAGTGCAATCAAAGAGCACACAGAGGGGTGATGTATGCCAGGTGCCACCAGTGGTTCCTGCTTCCTGCAATGAACCAAAAGGCTGTCCAGCAGCTCACGGAGGTGATGGCACCACTAATACCACTGCTGTGGCCTGCATGGATATGGCCAGAAGTGCATCGTCTCTTCCAAACAGGGATATCAGTTTGGGAATGGACCAGAAAGACAAGTGTTACCTCAAATAGGCAGGCTGGGTATCCTCATGGAAAAAGCCAGGTTTTTTTTCTTCCCATCACTGTACTGTCCTCTCTTTTCTTCCTATGGCTAGGGCTTGATGAACATCCATTTTCCGTTTCCCCACTGCCAATGTCTGTTGCTCTCACATCCTGGTCCCACTTAACTACATCCACATCCTTCCATAGTGCAGAATCCCATTCTCCCCATCAGTGGTCTCATTTGCTCCCCCATTTCTCCCATCACCAGAGCCCCTATCTCCTCCTGTTCCCAGCGGAGAGCACTTTGCTCCCCGTCTGATTTGAATTCCTCCCTCCTTACGTGGGCGATGAATCATTCAGAGTAATGGCATTTTAAAAACTCTACAGAGAAGGTAGGTAGACTCAAACCTGAGTGGGAGTGCATATAAAGTACAGTGTTAGTGGGTACCTTCAACCCCAAGACCAGAAGTTCCCAAACTTCCCTGGTGTATAAACAGTGCCTAAGGGCTGGATGCTTCCTCCTGGACATACGTGTTGATGGCAACTACCACAGCCCAGACCAGTGCCACGTTATATATATGAATATATAACACTTGATATTTAATCTTCATTTACCATTTATCATTATCATATCATATAATTACATGATACCATTAACATATCATAGATCACAAAAGATTCAGAAAGAAGTCAGAAAGATTACCTAGAAGAAAAAAAAACATAAAAATGAAACAGTGTGTTTCCATTCCATTTTAACTTTTGGGGGAAGAGACTTCTTACCATGAAATGCTTCTATGTCATTAATAGTGTCCTTTCTATGAAGAACCACTGAATCTAAGTAACATTTTTCAACTTGTGGCCTATCAACTACTGTTTCTCCTGATGAAAGTGGAGTTTAATTCTAGTCTTAGCCCTGCACAGATTATCTTAGCTCATGTATCACCAACAAAAAGCCCTTCTAATTAGAGGGTGATTGGAAACAGTGGTCATATCGTCTCACCATAGCCCATGTCTCAGTGACATTTTCATTCTGAGTCACAATTTGATTCAAGGCAAGAAATAAAATTTTTACTGATGGAAGTTCTGCAGTATTCTTTATCACCTGAGCACATGAAACAGAAAAGCTACAGTATGAATTTGTCCAGAACTTGATGTGCTTAACAAATAGCATGTTGTTTAATGACTTTACTCAGAACACCTACATGTTTTGTTCCTGTTACTTGTACAGCTCTTACATGTGACAAAAGAGACTAATTTTTCAACAGAGGAGGGAGAAGGAGGGGGAACAGCTTATGGACTTTTAAACATGTCTTTTTTCTGAGAAGCAAATATAATAATAACAATATGGGGCTCCATACCAGCTATATCTCAGTTCTTTTAAACTTGTTTAGCCTATAATTGAAAGATAATTTTCCTTATTGCCAACTGTCAGATCACACTGACATCAGAAAACCCACAGTAATCTTTCTGGCTTACGTTTCATCACAGTAAAGAATTCTGAAATCTAAATTTTCCTCTGTGTGCATGAGTATAATCCTGAAAAGTATGGCCTTGGTTGTATTTGCGCAATAACCTGTACCTGGTAAAAACTTTGCGGTGCATACATACCCCCCCAGTCACCACATGCACTAGTGTGTCCCGCTTTCTGCTCCAGCCATGAAGCTATGGCTTGGCCAACCTGAAGTTCCCTAGCTTGTTAGCTCAACCGTGATTGCCATTTGATGTTCAGAGCTCCCCAGTGCATCCCCCAAAGTCAGCTCTCATGTAGCTGCATGTGCCTCTGGGATTTCAGCGGACTGAAGCTATGCCTGCCCAAGGTGAGCATCTTCTGCTCAGGGAAAGGCGCATCTGCTCTGCCATCCAACTTCCCTGGGTACAGAGCTGTTCCAACCACCTTTTATGTGCCTCCTGCCTGCCCAGGATGAACAGGGACAAAAATAAGGAACTGTAGAGCCAAACCCACAAGCCTCTGAAGAGCTATTAGAGACCAGTGTTCTTTACACACCCGAAACAGTGCATTATAAACAGCCAAAAAGAGCTCAGGCTGACATAAAAACCCTACAGTCTGTTAAAGGGCTGAAAGAAAACTTAGCAGACAGAAGGATGTAATGTTGCATTTTCGAAAGAGTCACCTCTTATGTTGAAAAATCTATTTAAAACCAATAAAACTTCTGTTTTCCTTTGGTCATGCTTTTTCTGTGTCTGATCCTGCCACAGCGCAGATTCCCATGGTGTAATTAGAGACCACAAATGACAGAGAAAAAATATGTGCAAGTGTTACATATAAAAGTATTGAGGATAAAAATTCTTCTAAAAACTCTAAACTTCTAAACTCTAAAATTCTTCTAAAAACAAAATTTTTGAGCAAACTTGGCATTGCGGGGTTTTTCACTTGGATTTCAGACAGAGGCTAGCAAAATTTACAGTAACAAACATTTTAATTCTCACTCAAATCAGAAAGTGACTCAGCACTGCAAGGAAAAGCAAGACTAAATGTTATGAAGTTCTGACAAACCCAGCTGAGGAATGAGCAAGCAGGAGTCCAACTTGGAAGCAGATGCGGAGTTTGCTTCTGAGGAAAACTTTGCTGATTGTGTTTTGGAGGGGGTTTGTCACAGGGCAGTCTCACTGCAAAGTCAAATCCCATGTGGACATTGAATCCAGTGCCAAATAATTCCCTTCTGGGTATTAAACCAGTTGAAAAATTCCAAGAAGCCCTCCCTTATCGAGGAAGCTAATTCAAAGTCCCCAAACACATCCCAAAAAAATAGCTTTCCTTCCATGTTTCTCAATCGCAGGCACCTCTTTCTGGCTTCAGGGCAACTCTATCACTATTTTCAGACTTCTCATCTTTCACCCATATCCACAAGACAGCTGGCCCTGATGAACTCACCGGCCCAGCCTCTACTTGTCTCCGGCTTGGGGTAACTTGTACTGCTCACAGATAGTGTTTCTTGAGAGCAACCCCTCAGATAACCTGCACACCCAGATAACCCCTGGTTCCCCTCCTGCATCTCTTGACAGATCTGTCGATTTGTCCAGCTTCTGGAGGAGACACACTGAAACCAGGAATGGAGGGGTCAGGTGAGGGGTTTTGGAGATAAGGAAGATGGAGGGCTCTGGGGGAGGGCAGGGGGAAAGGGAGGAGGTTATACAGGACCAGAGGCTAGAAATTAATTACAGTTCAATCTAGCCGTGTGGCCTGCAAACCTCAGGCCCAATACAGCTGGCAAATCTCAGTGTGAATCTCTTTAGTTTCTATACTTTACATACAAAATGAACAGAAACATTTTCCTTCCTCTGGGTAATTCTTATGCAAATAGAGTAAAGGTCCAGTTATAAGAAGCTGTTTCTCCCCTGTCCATGTTCACATCAAGTCTCTGCTTCGCAGATACCAAACCATGAACACATCGCGGCTGGGAAGAAACGCGTCGTTCCAGATCCAGGCTGGAACAACAGACGAAAGCTGGCGGTTGGAGCAGCAACTGGCATAACCTCAAATCTTCAGGAGAAGCCATCAAGGGACACTAAGACTGATCTCTTCCTCTGCCTGTTGCAACACATCTGCTTGGGCTGGGATTCCAGGCCATTCCCCTACTGACAAACGTCAGCAAGCAGCGTGTGCTTTTGAAGGCTATTACATCTGTGTCCTACTCACACTCACTCCAGAGGTTCCTGTTTCATATCCTGTTCTGATTGCTCTACATTTATCACGTAAATTAATTTCAAGTACACACAGGGGGGTAAAAAAGTTGGTATGCATAAAGATTATAAAATCTGAGAATTTGTTAGGGGTTATAATAAAGCTTGGTGTCAAAACCACACTCCCACTACACAAATACACACGGACACTATGAACCATTGGCTGTATTTCAGATCAAAGTTAAAGCACAATAACCAGCCATTTGGTTTCCAGCAACCTTCTAACGTGTGCCTTTGGAGACCTCCTAACTTTCTGAGTGCTTACAAACATCACAAACTGAATGTTAGAGCCAGCAACCCTTACTCATCCCAATAAACTGCACTGATACAAGTCCTTCAGAGGCAGTGGGTCCCTGTGAGACAGGAACTGTGAGCAGTAACAGATTCAAGCGCTGGCTTCAATGAATTCGAAGGGAAACATTTCTCTCAAAGTTGGAACGTGTTGCAAAACTTTGGAAACCTTGTGTTTCTTACCTGTGGGACAGAGATGTTTTAATTGCTAATAAACAGACTGTTTTTGCATCTGAAGGCCATACTGCTGCATGGGCATTGCTCTGACAGGGCAGACTACCACAGCCTTTTTTGCCATCAGAGAGCTTCTGAAGGCTGTGCTGCCTATGCCTGCTATTCTTGAAAGCAGAGATGGGATTACAGGCTTCTGTGGGGTGTCCTCAACTCACACCCACAGAGACTCAAAATGTGCAGTTCTCTGCCGACATGATTCTTCCTCCCATCTACTCCTGTGCTGGGCACTGATCCAGGGAAGTTAAAAAACCCTCCCCCATGACACCCACTCAGCACTACAGTATCTGTTTCCCAATGCTTCTGATAAGTGTGCCTGTTATTCTGTTCTAATATTGTCCCAAACACAACAGTATCCCCCTAAGTTAAACAGCAAAGGAGGATAATTCAAACTAAGCATTTACCTGCAAGCAGTTTTCCAACAAAAGGGGTAAAAAGATATCCCAGCCCAAACCCAACAGAGCATCACAGCTACTGCCTTTGGTGTCTGTGATCATCTAATAACTGTGACCACGCTAGGACATCAAGGGCTACATTCAGCAATCAGACTTGAAATACTTCATGCAATAAAACACCAAGCGCAGGTTGTTTGGCTCTGGTTTTCATGCTGTAGGTTACAAATGTTTTGAGACATTTATCTGTCTTGCAATCAGTAAATAAGCAAGTCCTAAGACCCTTGATGTGGGAACTGTATTCCCCTGATAGAAATAATATTCCCATACCATCTCCAAAGGGAGTGTAAGTCCTCAGTGAGTAGTAATACAATAGTCCTACTGCTGTAGCCTACTCAAATTGTCTCTGAGATTACCTCTATCCACCGAGCAAGAACAGCAACACGCAGTTACTGCTATTTTTCAGTAACATCTGAACACAGACCAAACTCTCCAAGTTACCTGGTTAATGCTATAGCTTACTGTGCTAAGGCTGTGCTCCTATGTGCAATGCTTAAACCTGCTGTCAGCTCTAAAGGTGCAAGAGGTAGAGTATATCCACTCAAAAGACCTGGTACTAGTTCCTATTTCAAGCTAATCTTCATTGACAAGCAACATTTATTTAAAAGTTAGGCTTTAGGATCCACATACACATCCTCTCAGTCTCTCCAAGACAACAGTAAAGATTTTTTTTCTTCCAACTCCCAATACAAGATGTGCCCCAAAAAAATCTCCTGGATCATTTAAATACCGACATAAGGATTCTTGCAACAGAGGGAGAGAAAGAGGGGGATGTATACGACATGAAAAATATTCCTCCTGCATCATCAGTTCTCCTTAGAAATTTAGAGGAGACTGTTTTGTGTACACAACACTGTCTCTGTTAGACTTCTTTGAAGTCTGAAGAAAGGGATGTTGCAAAAGGGAGCTCCTACAGTGTGCAGCTCATTTAGTTTGCCTTTAGGTCAACCTAGATGGAGGAGATAGGGCCCTCATGGCTCGCTTCACCTTCATCTCTCCGCTTCTGGGAAGGGTTTCATCAATGTCACAGAGATGTTCAAGCGTGCTGCATTCTTGAAGCATAAAAACCCTCTTATTTCACTACAGGCACAGAAGATCCAAGTGGATCACGGAGAAGGTTATTTGTACCTATTTATAGTACCTCATAACTCAAACGGGCTGAAGACTGAATATGCAAATAAATGCATCTGAGGAACCAAAGAATACAGTTTTCTCAGTCACCAGAAATGCTCTGCTCTTTTTGTTCTTCATTTATGTCTGTCCTTCTATCTCCTAAAAGGAATCTCGAATACTGCTTAAATATATATAACTGTTTCTAATGTACTATAAAGAACAGTGATGAGTTCACACTTCCCTGAACATGACCTGAAGGCTTTAAATTTATTCAGACAGGAAAGCACATACCTTTTTAAAGATAAATTATGTGACTACAGAATCAGATATAAGTAATATACTGTGTCCTCATTCTCCAAGGGGGGGGGGGGGGATTATCACCATGAAATATCAGCCACAGATTAGATAGGGTATGAAAAAAAAGATTAAAATGTGGATTGTGGCTCTTGTTCAGATACATATCTTTAGCCGAGTAAACTTCACCTAGTAAATCATTTTAGCTCCATCAACAAACCACTAATCTCTGGTAATGGTGTTCCAGGTTACCGACTGAGTTGAAATACATGGAAAATGAATGAACGCAGCGTGCAGATCCTGGATACCTGTATTTGTGATGCTGTTGACACAGCAGAGGCTCGGTGTACTCCTGCTGCAGCCATGCTTCCTGTTTCTATAAACATGCTCTGTTTGAAAAGGGGCTACTATGGGCACACATGTGCAGTTTATAGCTACTTTTGTGCCAACATAAATCAAGCCCAAATGCCATCTCAATGACATAATGTAAAACTTATGCTTAAGGGAGTCCACATACATAAGTAAGTGGGTTCCAAAGTAATTAATTTGAGGAGTCTGCTTACTTACATTTCAATCTCACAACCAGACAGACTGTGTCGTGGTTCCCTTGACTTTTTAGAATCAAGACTCCCCAGATTTCACTCTTCCATTTCCTTCACTTCCTCACCTTTCAGGGTCAGAGCTTAACACCACAAAGGGAAATGAAACAGAGAAAAACAAAACAAAACAAGCTGCAAAGCAGATTAAAGCCACGTTTGACCTTCAGAGGTACATGGTTCCTTTTTCAGTTACAGGTATGAAGTAGCAATAATTTTGTGTCCACAACTCTCAGTATAAACATAGTTTTGAAAAAAAAAAGGAAGTTTCCTAAATGCATCCCCACTCAAAAAATGTCATGGCTCTTTAAACGTATTCTATTTAATGTTCAAGTTAGCTGAATTTTTATTTTTTTTTCCTTAGAAATGGTGTGGGAAGTAGACAGAAACCATCTTACATTTCCCTCAACTCTTAGTGCTCTGAATGCACCATCTCTGAGGCAAAGGTGTTTGCAGAGCAAGCCACAGAAATATGTGCTTCTGCTTGTTAGAGAGGATGGATCTGCCTGCCAAGTGTCTTCTCCTGAGTGAGACCAAAAGAATTGCCATCAGCCTGTGGCTCTTGCAGAATTCCTGCTCTGACTGCACTGTTAAGCAACACCCCACACACCAGTCTGCTCAGAGAAACTAACTTGCTAAAGTCAGGGTCCAATTCCTTTCCCAGGAAAATCAGAAAATTAACTCCTACTACCTTCTGCGGAGGCAGGATCAAACATCAGTGAAGAGACATGCAATTAGTCATGGGACAAAATGACCCATCCAGATTCAAGAGGAGAGATGTTTTATGGGAGGTAATCAGCTTTTGCTTACCCAATTTATATATGCTGCCCTGACTCAGTGGGCATGAGGCCATTTAGCAATTCATGGGATCAGCCTTAAACCAAGGATTCCCGTGATTTTGCAGCACAGAAAGCTGGAACCGTTTCACACAGCCAACACGAAGGTTATTAGCTTGGTCCCACACTTCTCCCTATAAGATGCTCACACCTCATGGGGAGGTCACAGGGATTACAGCATATTTTTGCAGATCCTAGTCTATTCTTAAACTGCAGTGTTTCCATATTTGTTTGTGCAATACTAGTGCAGAAACTGTTTCTATCAGACAGACCGCTTCAGTCTTCATGCTTTTTAATGAAGAGAGTATAGTGATAATAAGGACATTTCCAATGAGATCTCCTCTGGTTCATTTTAAATGTTCACCCTTACTTTCATAAGGGATTTCACCTTTGTTTCTGATTTACTCTGATGAATGTGTAGCAAGCGCCAGGGGTGCCTCAATACTTAATGCGCGTATTTCCAGGAGTTTCTATAGAGGTCATCATTCTAGCATGATCGATATATAATGAAGGAATACGAGAAGCCAGTAACAAGAGGTCAGACTTCATGGACCTGGTGAGAAAGGCCCAGAAAAAACCCATAAGAGCTGGTAAGAGAGCATAAGAAAGCATGGCAATGACTAACCTTTCCTGGTGAATAAGTGTTTACACAGCTAAACTTCTACTAAGCTATTAACTGGGCAGAAATGAAAGACCCTTACTTCCAAGTGGATTATTCCATTTCTTCTTCTTTCTCATTTGGGACCTAGAAAATCAAATTTCAGAAAATGATGCCATGGTTTTGAAAACACTAATACAATTTGCTGAACACCAGTGGTTTCTTCTACAACAGCTTAAAAAGACATACAACACCTCTATGATTATGAAGATGTGAGGGAGAAACCAAATTTTTCCTTTTTACACTTGGAATTCTTCTTCTGTACTTGCCTTGTGTCTGAAAAGAAGTAAACAGAGGGGGAAAAATGTGGCTACAGGAGTTATTCAATAAAAAATGCACGTGTACACCCTTACAAAAACAAAGAAAACATGCAGAGAGTTAGGTTTCTTATAAGAATCTCCTTTATTTTAGAGGAGAAAATGTAATGATCGCATGATTTTAATGTTTATGTAAAGATAAATGAGTAGGTAGAATAACTGAACAAAGTAATTAAACAAGACTAAACTTCCCAGATACGATTTGAATTAATTCATGGTCATATAGGACCCTCTTGCTCATGTCAGACTGGATTGTCTTCAGAAAAATGAAAATAAATGTTCAGAGTTTTAAAGGGTGGGTCTCCAGAGGTGAAACAAAAGCAGCTTTTCAACAAGTCATCCCAAATTTAGAACCAAATATTCTTCTGCTACAAGGCAAATAGACGATTCTTCCAACCTGGCGATGGAAGAGCCCTGAAAGAAAATGCAATGCAATAATCAGCCACACTTAACACAGTAACAAATCAGATGAGAGTGGAGGAGTTTAAGTGAATGTGCAAGTAGGAAAGAAACACAGTATACACTTGAGGCTTGTCTAATTATTTTTAGGTTTTAGGAAAATAAATGTTTTCCATCACATCTTGTCTCTTGCTTTCATGATTATTTTGCAATTTCCAAATTTTTACCAGCTAAAAAGAGAACATAGTCTACTTTGCACATGATGGTATGATACCCTATGCTGATGAGATGATATCCTGTGTCAGATTAGAGATCTCTCTGGTCCTTATGTATCTATGGTTGCAACCACTAACAAAAGCTTAACAAAAAAGTAAAAGGAAGTTTGCAATGGGCAGCTATGGGCAAATCTGCCCACAAGAAGTTTCTTTCTTCTCCCTAAAAGTCAAAGCCTGATTTGTACCCTGAAGTAATTCCTCTGCCTTATACAACTCCTAATTATTTTCAATCCTTGCTGCAGTCACTGTAAGTATCTTCATAAACTGGATAAATGCACCTTTTTCAGGGTTCTCCTGAATTCTTCCTGGTGGTATTTTGTGGCAATTAATTTGTTTTATGATCCGGATACCTTCAAAGATGCCTTAATCAAGAGCATATTCTGGCTTCACCACAAAGCTCCTGAAATTCTTATGCATTAAGTCCAGACAAGCCACTCCAAAAATGCAGACAGGTGCCCACAGGAGGGGCAAAAATGCCAGAATTTCCCATGCTCTCCCAGCCAGCTGATAAACATGCGGCCCAGCTCCCTGCCCATCAGCTTCTGCCATGGGCCTGGGAAGAGGAGGTTTGAATCCAGGTTTTCCTTACCCTGCTCCAGGGAGCTGCACCCACCAGACGCTGATCCTGGGAGACGTGCTGTGGAAGCCCACCTTCCAGCTGCCCCTGCGAACCAGCTTCTGGCTGCAGACAAGTCCTTCAGCAAAGAGTGAGGGATGAAGGAAGCGGGAACAGGGGCAGCAGGGATACTCCCTGCAGCCTCCACCACTCCCAGAAGATGTGCTTTGGGGGAGAAGGGGCAGGGAGCCTTAATTAGTGGTTTTAAAGTTGGGGGAAGAGGTGCAACAAGTCTTAAGAGTATGTCGGAGCACACAGCAAAGAAAACGAAAGAACTGCTGATATAGATCCTTAGGTCAGTATAATCAGCAAAGGAACATGCAATAAGCCAGGAATGAAATCATGGCTTGAGCCATGACTTTGTGCCATCAATAAAATCCTATGGGCAGCAGTCATTGAATGGGTAGGCTTAGCCCGGGTTTTTCATACTTAGGAGCACAGGCAGTCAGCGTAGCTAAAGAGCTGAGGGGAAATGATTTATGAGGACAGAACTAAATGCTTATTGCTAGGTTAAACAACAAGTAAGGGCAGACATAACAGTCTACAAATACCCATAGGAGTGAATGTCAGGGAGTGTGAGGAATTGTTTTGAACAGCAAGACAGATTTCCTAAGACTGAGGTGCAGTGCCTTGTGATACACTTGCCCAAACAGCTGAAGTTTTGTTGGTCATGACTAGCCTGGGCAAAGCATGAGCAAAGGAAAGGCAAGGAACAATTCTGTGTGGCTGCACAGGTGGAAAAGATCATTCAAATCTGTCCCATGTTCAGATGAGCTCCACATCTCCATCATCACAGAAGCTGTCTGCAGTGTTCAGCAAGGTGGAGAAGCTGGAGACAGCATTCTGGGACATACTGCAACTGCTTTTCCCATTACAATTTTTGTGATAGCAGCAATTACAAACCTTATTTAATTAAGACAGTTTCAGGTTGATTGTATAAATGAAGAAGTCACATAGCTGCTGTTGCAAAGGATTAAGCACACAACATCACTCATAGCTAGAAAGACTATCCACCACAGCAGTTTCACTACTATTAACATCAAATTTATCCTGCACGGAGGACGAGTGTTACCTCATGCACCCTATCTCATGCCCACTTCAGCCCCTGAAATAGCTCTTAAATGGACCTGAACTTCATTCAGTGCTAAGCATCTGCATGAAGGGTGAGATCCAGCCCAAGGTCATGTTTCAGGGAGGTAAAGATTTCAGTAGGGGGCCTACAGGACATGCCTGATACTCCCCACATGGGGAAAAGAGCTGCTGGGGCCACATCGAGCAGGAATGCAAGGGAAAGGGAAGGAATGCAAAGTAAAAAGTAAAAAAGCAAAAAGGACCTTTGAATTTTGTTTCACAGCATGGCATTGCAACAGTGGCAGGGTGAGGAACAAGAGGCTACAATTCACAAGGTAGAAAGGGAGAATGGGATTGCCTCAGAATCCCTCAGACTGCAAAATTATCACCTAATTAAAGGAAATAAACACAGGTAAAGGTGAGAAAAGAGCTCCTGCATAGTCTTGAATTGTGATAAGGGGAGGGGAAAGAACTAAAACAAAGCAAATGCACAGCCACAGGCAGCACATGTAACCCTACGACACCTTTTATCTCCCTCTTTTCTGGCAGATGTCCAATCCCCAGTCCCTGTGGAATGGTTTGTGCACCAAGGAGGATAAAGCCAACAGTTTCCTTACTCCCTCCTGCCCTCAGTGAGACACTGGATCACTAATGCGGAGCACTGCTTAACTCAGGCAGGAACCTAATTCTCACTTAGCCCTGACTCTCCTGAAAAACAACCCCAATGCTGGTGTCCAGTGACAAGATAGAAGAGACCAACTGTTCCTTGGCCTCTGCATGGAGGAAGAAGGTAAATTCCCTACAAATACCCCCACTATACAAGACTATATTTTTTTCAGAATGCAGAAGTGAGAGGTGAAAAAAAAAAAAAGAAAAAAAGAAGAGGAACCACGTGTGACTCCTGTGGTGGGGAGGGGACTGAAAGAAACCCAGGAAAGCTGGTCGGGGGGAGCAGGATTTGTTTTGGCTGAGCACCATTAGGTCGGTCAGTTGATGGCTATGTGGTTCCAACACATGCACAGAACCAAACACATTGCTGAAGTGTCATAAAGAAAAGAGGTGGATTTCAGAACGATCTCAAAACAAGCCGCAGTTTGTCTCCCATCTAGGGAGGACCATCCCAGCTAGGAAAGAGCTGACCATCCTAGAGGAAATTCTGCTCAATATCATAACAACATTTCAAAGCATTTTGGAGATTTTGGAGTTGATTAAGAAGAAATTCAGGTACAAAAAACTAAAGAAGCTGAGGAACTCTTTTTGTCAAAGGTTTACAACTGGCAGGAAAATATGTATTGAGGAACAAAAGCCTTGTAATTAAATCCTTAACTTGAGATTCAGGTTCTTCTTCTCACCTTAGCTTAATGCTTAAAACACATGCACAACAAGAGGTGCCTTACATATTTGTAAACACTATGTGGCTTGAAGGTATGTGATACAATATACAATTTCATAATCCATGGCATGCTGCCAGGAGGTTACAGTGGGAATAGCTGACTGACTATGCAGTAGTGTCATTCCCAGGGTTAATGTATCTAAGAACATTCAGGCAGTGTCATGGTGCACAAAATTGTGCCAGGGAGAGATTTTGAGTCCATTGCGTCTGTTTCTGTGTTGAGGAAGGAAAGTGTCTTTCACCTTCCAGACTTGTATGGGGCTTTTTCTCCTTGAGATTTTTTAGAAAAATCTTGAGCAGGAAGCTAAAACAATTACCTGAACAGAGCCATAAAGACTGCAAACTTTGACTCTCCCAAAGAAGCACTTTCTCATGTACAATAGCTTCCAATGAGTGAGACACCTTCTGCCATTTATTTTCATTTCATTAGTTTTGTGGTGTATCACAACAGATCACACTGAAAACTGAGGTAGGACGCAAAAAGAAGAAAACAATCCTTACTGTGAATCTTTACTTTTGTCTGAAATCCTTTTCTGGATGTTTATGGCATCCCATAAAGCTGCTGAAACATGCCTGCTCTATTTTTAATTGTCATTTTAAATGCCAAAACCCAGAAGTCTTGCTTATATTGTATGTGAACACAGTGTCTGCTTATGTTCAAACCCTCAGGCACTTTAAATAACTCTACTGTACACAGAGAACGTTGTTCATTTTGTTTTTACAATTTTTGCCTGTGTAGAAGGAGCTCTAATGTCTTAAGAACATAAATGTATGTTCATAACCAAGGAGCAAGATCACAGCTGGAATCTACCTGAGCCTTGGATCATATTTCAGCAGTGGCATAAAGCAAAAAAGCAACTTATTTCTCCATTTAATTTACAAGAGCTACAACTGCAACAGCACATACTAGACTAACTGACGTAACGCACAGGTGAGTGCATGTTACAGGTCCACCTCTGTGCCTGATCCACAGGGAATATCAGACTGTTTCAGCCAGACGTAAGAGCCGTTACCACCGCAGCCCTAGAGGAACCTTGTCCAAACCCTGGTGCATTAGTAAAGGTGGCAGCTGCCATAACAGACTTCTGTGTAGGCTACAAACCTGGGACATAAAATGGGGGTCTTTTTATTGATTCCAGTCAGTTTTGTACCAAGCCTCCATTGTTCTGTCTTAAAGAATAAACCATTACAGAGGACTCATGAGCGATTTTGCTTTTTTTCTTTCAAGGATTAAACAGGAGCACATCGTAATTTCCTTTAAATGCATCTATTATTCATCAGTATTCAGTAAGTTTTATTATGGGCTTAAAAACAACAGTATATATATCTTCATACTCAATTCCGATCTGCTTAAAACAAGAACATGTGTTCTGAAACTCACATTCACTGTTTAGATGTGATTGACCGTGAAAGTCACAGGGTATAATACGTGTTCCCTGAGTAAAGACAAGGACAAGTATCTGGCCAATGTTCATTTTTCACATTAGTTTGCTGTAAATAATCTTACATGCAATTTTGCCACTTCCTTTCTGTAGGAATCTCTGCAAATAGGTTAGCATACTGGGGCTTGCAGAAAGCCGACACAGTATTTATGAACAGAGAGGAAGTAAATTAATTTCACTGTTTGATTCAACATTGGAGGAAGGCTTTTTGCATTCACCCACCGTAATCAGAGAACATACAATCCCTCCTCTAGTTTGGCCACATTACCAGACAAGGATAATTCTGCTGAGTTAGGGCTACAGACAAGGGGTCAAAGAAAGATACGCTTCATTTTTCAGTGTTCATCCCATTCAGCCAGTCCTGTAATAGCTGTCATTATTTGTAACATGCGCAGTAGAGGAATAGATGGAGAAAGGAAGCCATGCACGTAACACCCTCTTTTTAAGCAACCACCGTTTTTTGCAATGATATGTATAAAGGTCATTTGGGGTTTTCCTTCCCTTGAAGTCTGGGTTTCCTGAGAGGAAGAAGAGCTGAAATACAGGAACAAGTGGCTGCACAGCATTTCCAGCACCGTAGTAGACCTTCCTCATTGACAGAGGTTTAGGAACCACACCTGAATCTCCAAACTTCCTGATGTCCTCCCTTTAAAGGAGGGAAGATGGGGAAGGAGATGGGTGGAGAAGGTGAAGAGGTGGTTCTGTCCTCTTAAAGGCCTTGCAAACACAGCAAACCTGCTCCCATACCCTTATATCTACCATAAAAAGTAGGTTGCGATACAAGTGGGAAATACAAGGAAATGTTTCAACCAATAAAATGTGCCAAACTAGCATCAAACTTCTGCTTAAAAAGCCATCTATAATAAACAACAATTACTTACAGTATCATTGCAAGATCACTAGGGGACTCAGAGATCGAAGAGTACCCGGTTTGTCTGTCTGCGACCTGGAAAACACACAGTCACATATCAGTAAAAAACACCAGCAACCAACGTATTTTTTACAAGGGCTGTTAGAACAAGAGGAAATGTTCAAACCCAGACTGCTGGGCCACTCTGTGACCTAATCCTGGCCAGAGAGAAGAAAATTTGCCATTCACTAGATCACCACTGATAAAAGAGAAAAACCTCAGTTTACTAGATAAGAATATCAGTTTGTCTGGGTTGTATTGCAGATCACTTTTAAGCCTCTAAAAGGGTTAATGGGACCCTAGAGATAATAAACACATTATGCAGCTGTGTAGGTGCTAGGAAGATGAATATAGGTTGATTTTTACAAACTTAAGCTATGCAGAGTGAGTCATAATTTGCACCTTGCGTCATTCAATAAATGGGTCTTTTGAAAGTCAACCCACTGTGAATGGGCTGCCAGCTCTCAGAAAGCCAGAACCTTGCTCTCCTGCCCACAGGCTGCCTAGTCGTAGGATCAAAAAAGCTATTCTCCCTAGGTTACAATGCGATGGCAACAATAGGATCCAAACAAACAATTACATGTTTGTGGGTTTTCTGCATCTCTCTTAAAAGGTCAAAAGGTTTCGATTGAAACAACTGTTTTTATTTCAAGAAAGATTAATCCTTAATCATAAATGTGTGTTAATCTCATTGCTACTTCTGCTGTGCCTTGTAACATCGATTATTCAATTATGTCTCACATCCACTTTTTAATTAATACCTTTGTTAGGAAAACCTTGAAAGTTTAGATAAATAACATTTGCTTTTGTGCATTTCAACTGTAAGCTTCTGTGTGAAGGAAATTTTTCTATTTTTTAGTCACCCAGGGGAAAGAAAAGCAAGTAGAGGGAGGTCTACATGTTCACAGGGATCTCAGCACTGAGGAGACAGAATAATCATCTTTTGTTGAATACGAAAATAACAAAAAACAAAGTAAACAATACCCTTTTGTTCTGAACAAGAAAGGCAGGGCTTTAATAGTCTTTAAACGAGATAGAAAATTTCCATCCAAATGGAACCCTGGAGTAGGTAGACACATTACAACGTTTGGGAGTTCAGTGATTAAATTTAATACTGTGCCAAACAGTGATTAGTTGATGAAGGGCGTTCATAAACAGAATAGAAACAAGGGAAGTGTGGCTCCAGTACAGCATTAGGCCTCCAGTGCAGTTTGGTGTTCAGCTTTCTACTTTAATAACAGGGTCAAATAAAAAAAAAGTTTATTTTGATTTATTTCCCTAAGGAAACTCAGTGCAATTGTAAACACAGGCTGACTGGTACATATCACTAAAACTTCAGCATTCAGGGTCAGATCCAAGAAAAGGGCTTAGGTACCAACTGAAGCGCAGAAATGTATCCTTTTCTTCAGCATTTTTCCAGCTCGCTAGCTCAGTCCCCCGGCACAGAGTACTTGTACATATGAATCCCATTACTAGACACTGAATCTCCTAACTCACTGTGCAGGCAACGCAGCATCCTAATTAAGACTTCTGAATGCCTGCCTCAGAGCTGGGTGCCTATGTCCTTTATGGATTTTTGCCTTAGTGCGTTAAAATCCCCTGTCCAGCCCAATGTGACACATTGTCCTTAACACCGTACATATGTGACTAACGATTCAAGAGAATAGGAGCACAAATAATTTTTAACTTCTCTGTGGTCTCTCCCAAGCCTACCCAACGCAGGCAGCAAGCATGTGGTGCACAGAGAAGTCGGCAGCAATACATGAGCCCCATGCATACAGACAGACGAGGTCAACATCAACGAATAGTCACTGGTTTTGCAGAGGACAAGCAAGACGGTCCCCTGGTTTTATCAAACGAAAAACTACCACCTGGGCTCTGAGAAGTTACCTCTGAAGGAAATAAAATTTTCACTTCAGTTTCTGCTAAATGAACTGCTTCAACCCATCCCAGTATCTCAAGTATCAGTATCTGAGGTCTCACATAAGACTCACGTAAGTCTCACAGAATATAAGCAAAATTGAACTGAGATATATACGCAGTAGAAGACATGATAGTTCTTCTCTTCTTCCTTTTCTATCATCACCTGTTTCTACAATCCAAGCAAAGGCCACCATCATTCTAATTTGAAGTCCTCTTACTTTAAAATCTATTTTGGACCAGACCTGCTCTCAGCTGCATTAGTATAAATCTGCTGTCTTTTCATGGACTTTCTCCAACTGTATTCTGGAGTAAGCAAGATCAGATTATTTTGGTGATAATTTGCAGGGTTATGCTAAAGGTCAACATTGGTGCAGGCCACAGATTTTGGTGAAATCTCACATATTTACCGGGGAAAGAATTTACAGTTATGAATTATTATAATAGTAACATGATTTTTTTTTAAATGGTAACTTGTGATTGTTAAATGTAATAAAAAAATAAAAGAATCTTGCTTAAAATTTTAAACCCATCCATCAATTAACAAGAATTAATCACCAAGGGTGTTATGTGTGCTAAGTTACCTGCAGCTTTCATTACAAGAAAATAGAACAAAAAAGTCTAGGAAAAATTGGCTTGGAGTCTCTATTTAACACTACAAATGAACGGTTTTGTAAAGCTCCTGTTGGACTCCTTGTCATGGGCAACTTCCCTGACTGCCAGAGGGCCAGGGAGCCTTTCTCACCAGTTGGAGAGGCAAGTGATTTGCACCTTAAGAAGAAATTCAGACTTATTCTTTGCGTATGATTTGTGTTCCAGGTGGTGGTAAGATCTAAATCCTAGAGCCTTTCTCCACAATGATCAAATGCCAAGAAGCGGAGCAGTTTACTGGAACTGCAGCAGCTTCTAATGTCTTTGCAAGGACAGCTTTAACTAGAAAGGTACAATATTTTATATTCCGTAAAGCTGAGCTAGACCATTTTGGCAAAGAGTCTGTCTGCCTACCAAGGGTGGGGTAGGTAGTTACTATCTATATAATGACTTCCGACTGCAAGTGGGTCAGGTAATTCAAATAACTAGCCAAAACTGCCTTTGGTTGAGTCTGGTGGAAGTCTAGCCTGTAAGTAAATATGTCCCTCTGCTACAGACTGCACATCCTCTGTCATGTGATGTCTCAGCCATTTCCTGGTACTGCCACTCCAACGAATACTTCACTTTATCTCCCTCTGATTGTAACATCGGCAGTTTCACCACCGAGGCTGCTGTTACTGCACTTTCTGGTGTCAATGGCCTGCTGTGAACTGAAAAAATACCTGCTGGAAAAAACAGTCGAGCACTTGAATGATACCAAAGGCTCCTTCTCTCTCTGCCTTTGTTGTAGCGCATTGGGCAATCATCCAGTTTGTCGGTTCTGCTTGTCCAGCTCCAAACCAAATGTTTCAGAATCCAGCCTGCACAAATAATCAGGTTTTAAACAGAAACTGCAGCAGAAGATCAGCTTGCTGCATGTGATCGGTGTAATGCTTGGCTTTCCCTCAACCTGAGCCTGCATGCCTTACATTCAAACATGTGGATTGTGTTTGATCCTGGCACTTGGAGTCGGATAAAAGGTATTGTGTGTGTGTATGGTGGGGTGGTAGATCCCAAACTCGGCAAGATGGCAGAGGTGCTGCCTTGCACAGTGGTTAAGAAATAACTCATTTCTGGTTGAAATGTTAAAATAAAGGTATGAAGTAGCTTGAATGGTAAGAAGTAACTACCAGCTCCTACTCGGTTCCTTCAGGCACTATGGATGGAGCAGGCTGCCCTGCCTGATGGCAAATCTTGCTGCGCAAAGCAGCCTGGCCATAAGCCTGAAGCGCAGCAACCCCTGAGAGAGCTGCTGGGAAAGGACGCAGCGCTTATTGAAAAGATCCTGCAAGTATTCAGAATATAGCTGTTTGCCAAAAACATAGTGGTATGGCTTTGTTGACCGTAAACATTTTGGGCAACATTGTTCATATTGCGCCAATTCACTGAATTGTCTAGCTCTGAAAGGGAGCGGAAATTTTGACAAGCTTTGCAGTTGGTAACAACTCTTGCTAAGAAAGTCAAATTTATTTCAGCAGACTACAGTTGAACCACAAAAAGAGAGGTCCTGAGGAGCGAGGAGATCCTACAGATACAAGTCAGCAGGACCAAGAGGTGTCACCATGTTTCATAACTCAGTCCTTTACTGAAAACCAAGTCAGCAAAACAAAAAGCTGTTCACAGGCTCTGGTGGGCTTTGGCTTAGAGTGATGCCTTATGGGGAACAGCTTCATGAATCCTGGCAGTTTAGAGTAGCTCTTTTAAAACAACATTTCTGAAAATGAACAAGATATTTCACAGAACTATGTTATCTTGAAAAGTTTTTGCTTGTCTATGTTTCAAAACAGGCATGCTCCTGTAAAGAACAAATGAATGTCACTATTATTCCTAAATGTATTTGTAAATTAATATTGTAACCCTGTGTCACTTAAAAATACTCTGTTTTGATCTTCACAAGGTTATCCCAGTTGCTTCACCCCATAAAATTAACCACAGACACAATATTGAATGAGTCAGAACACAAAGCTGACTCTAACAGAAGGGATAAATGTCTTCAGAGAGCACAGCAAGCAGGAGGCACAAAGCAAAGTTAAGCGTGCAGCAGTGCGTGGAAATTGTTGAATGAACAGGGATGCTTTTCTGAAAAATTCTCGTTTATTTCAAGCTTTATTTCAAGCTTTATTTCAAGCTCCTCCACCTCCCACCAAGGCAAAGGACTCTTGCAGGATCTGGAACACCTGATCTGATGGACCAAAGTCTGAAGTGGAAAGACATGAACTACAAGATGCAAGCTCTGAGCAGGAAGGTGGGCCACAGTCTCTGGCACTTCTGCGCAGGGGCTTTGAAAAGAGTTTCCAAGGGGCTTGCACAAAAGGTCCTTTCAAAAGTGCTCCATAAAATACACCTGAAGAAAGACCGTTAGGAGGAGACTGGCTGTAGCTCTGCTCTCTTCTGTTTAGCTCAGGTGTTGTTTTTTCACACACAGAAACACATGTACAGACTTAGTACACCATACAATGCCTCACTAAAGTCTTCAAGTGGTGGTTATAACTCCATCCAAGATCAACAAGGTCTTTTTCCACAAGCAATCCTTTGTGTTTGGGAAGCCTTTGCCCTGAATTTTACTGTCTTCCAATCAACTAACAGGTGCTCTACAGTCAAATGCGAGCTATTTAAGGGTAACCTGCATAACAACTTCCCAGGCTGGCAAGCAATCTTAAATAGTAGTTAGGTACTGGAATGGGTAAGTTTTATTCAGACAAACAGAAACACTCCCAACAGGAAGAGAAAGGGGCGGGGGGGAAAGAGGGAAAATGATATCCTTGGTTTCCATTTAGCCTTCTCTTTCCTATGTTGGCGTAACAAGTCTCAAAGAAGAGAATGAGGCTCCCAAAACCAGACACCGTGGTAATCACATTATACAGTGGTGGGTCTTGAAACTTTCCAGTTTTGTTTTGGTCAACAACAATGTGCTGGTAGTATATGTGATATTTTCTCCACTTTCACAGGGCACAGATAGCCATATACTACTAATACTGAAAGCATCTCATTTCGGGCAATTTGACTTATTTTTTTTTCCCTGAAGAAAGCACTTTAGGGCAGGAAAAAAAAGTGAAAAAGCTCTCTCAGCTAGATGCCAGATGTGTCATTTTGCATTGTAAAGCCACACCAGAATTTTATAAGCCATGCAACTGCTCATTTGCGTACCATTCCCGTATCAGATTTTTAGTCCGTTTCTAGGATCGGTGCATTGATGTTTCTCATACAAAAGTCCTGCTAAAAACATTGTGTATATGCTGCCTTATGCTGCCAGATGGGTAGAACCATACTGCTGGTTTCTTTGGTCTAATGTCACCCAGGAAAGGCTTCTGGACTCTTAAATATTCATGTCAACCAGAAGAGACTGCTGCTGCGCTCCACTACTGAGGGTCTTAAAAAAAGACATCAACCAAACTCAGAGGATGTGGTAAAGGTGTCAGTGTATTCAAGTTCATTCAGGTAAGGAAACAGAGAGGAGAGTATCAAAGACAAAAAAATGCCTCAAAGTCTAGTGTATGCCTCCAGTAACTTGTTGAATTGCAAGGAGGAATGCAGTGCTTTCACTTAGTCTATACATGAGTAAGCAATAGGTTCCCACCACAACTTCACCAGAGTCCCTCCATGCGCAGAGGCAGAGGGCACAGGGTGACACGTGGTCTCAAAGGTAAGTTGGTTCAGAGGTGCATGGGAAGGCCTGTGCAAGCAGCATTGCTGGAAAGAAGTCTTGTGGTCAACAAACACGCATGAGCCCTCACGATCTCCTGGATGTATAAAGTAATACTCATTTGCTGAGATGCTATACAATTACTCAAGAGTGAAATCCCTGCGTAAGTGCTAAGCTTCCAGGCAATGATGAAATTATACTATTCAGGAGACTGTGACATTACTGTAAGTGCCATCGTTTCTGCTACTGTAATGTTTCAGTCTACATAAAAACAAAACTCTTTCCTCTTCTTTGCCCTCTCTTTCCCCTATGCCAATACACAAGTACTGGCACTGCATCTCTTTTATATTTAATCATAACTACTGATATTTATGGGGCATGTGAATACACAGGCAGGAGAAACAAAGAAGATGTTCACAGGCACTGCTGGCTGTGAATCAAGAAGGGCTGTATCACCAGGAGTATGACAAACCCGTAAATGGTTAGAATAACGAAAAAGAAGACTACTTTTACTGTGTAGTCTTAACACATTATACCAGGCCTGGTAACAGACACACACAGAGGAGCAGCCACACCAGTGAGAGCCAGCAGAGCTCCAGAAACTATCACATAACAAAATGCACAAAGCAGCAGGCAGGCCACAGCACCACAGATGCAGCTAGAAGACAACCAGCATCTTCCCATGTATAATGGGACATTTGCTAGGATATATGGATCTCTGCATGTGAACTGTCTCTGCCTGTACCAAAAAAAGGCATCTCTTGTGCACAACTGACCAATGGCTAGAATTAGATATGTACAAGGGATGACAGTTTACATCATTTAAACCTGGACAGGCCTGCTAGACAGACTGGAGGTCAGCAGGTGCAGAGACTTGCTCTTTGAAGATGCTTACTCAGTATCAGTTGTGCAACAGGTTATCAGCGTGGGTTGCTTCCGTATACGGTCATGACCCATAAGAGTGGAAAAACTTGTTTTGTAGTAGTGGAGGGATTTTCCTGAACTAGGTTAAATAATATTTATTTCACTAAAGCCTGCACTTGCTGGAGTTACTCTACATTGGCATTAGCATAGGTGAGATCTTTCATCTTTGGCATTAGCATAGGTGAGATCTTTCATCTTCTTTCATCTGCTACAATGCAGAAAATCAGTGCCTATTCATTTTTGTATTCATTCAATGTTCATATCAGAAACTCGCAAATGGTTTTCTGGATCCCTTGATCCTTCAGACAGAGAAATCTGTCAGTTTCTCAAACCACAGGAAACTTAAAAATAGCACTTGTTCCAGCACAGCTACACATTGTTGTTCTTGAAATCTGGGTTAGAAAATACTTAGAGTCTCTAAAAGAGAGAGGCCTGAAGTGAAGCGTCTCTGTCACTACGCTCCTTCATTTAAACTATTAACCCTGTGAACAGAAGAGCTACTGAAGCCAGATTTGCTGTTCATTTTGTTCCTTGAGACTAATTCCTACATGGATTCCCCAGTGTCTAGTAAGTGTTTCACCTCTGCGGCAAACATCCCCTGGGGAGAGGGGGAGGCACAACACTGGGAGACACAACGTGGGCCTCTGCACTGTATTCGACTTTTTATTTTCACTAAACATCCAGAATTTTATATTCAAGACCTCCACCCTTCTAATTTGAAGAACATGTTGAAAAGTTACTGGAGGAGAAAGTCAGACATCTCTTTAGCAAACCATGATAAATATTCTCTCTGCCCTGCAAGGTTTATCATCTAAGGGAAGCAGGTGCTAGTGACAGTTTTGCAGAAATCCACCGGAGTACTCTACAAGGCGCTTTTTAGGATTACTTTCAGGAAAGCAGAATACAGACCTCACCTGGCCCAAATCGACAGCCTCTACTGAATGCAGCAACTTTTTATTTATCTACCCTTCACCCTCAGACTTCAGGGGGCCTAAAAATGCTGTTTCCCCTGGAGAAGACCCCCATAGACTAATCCAAAGTTGATTAACAGTTCCAGATTTGGACTGTGATGGACACTACAATGGAGTGCTCCTCCCTGCTAGATATGCCCACCAAAGTGTTCTTATTAGCCCACACAGCAACTCCAGCTGCCTCCTTTCTCCCTACCCAAGCATACTTGCAGTTAAGGATCTTCCTGGTTTGCAAAATTAGAGACAGTACATGCCCCAGCAGCTAGGGCTTGGTATGGTCCAATAAAACAATGAAAGAAGAGCAACAGATGTGTCACCTTAATCCAGTTTAGGGACCTACAATTACTTAATATGCATTTGTCTATCTTAAGCAGCCTCTCAATATTATACACTTATTCTCTTGCCCCCTTTTTACACTTCAGCTGCAATATTTCACCAACTAAGGGGACAATTTCCACTGCAAAGATGCTTAGTATTTTCAATTGTAGTTTGCTTGTGAAGAGCCTACAGCACCTTCTTCATAATTCTTTTTAAGTACAGACTATTAACAAAGGCTTGTAAGTGTCCAGACAGAATCTACACAGAGTGAAGAGGTTATGATTTAAAATGGTGTTTCTTTTCCACTGTAGGTGGATCAGTATGCACTTGGGAGTAAATCTGCTATCTTTTGGGAATGTTTCCAGTTAACTCCATTCTAACCACATTTGCTTTGCTTGGTTCTGCTTCAGGAACTGAAACTAGCTTGGCTCCAGCATTAAATAACTGAGCAGGAAATAGCAGAAGGTTTACCATATACAGGCTGGCCAGGGGTGGAGCAATACATTGAACTAAAAATACAGCAAAGATTGGTTTGGGGAGATTCAGATTGGTTCCCTTTTAATTAGGAAATATATAAACTCCCAGTGCTGCTGATTAAGTTATCTTCATTGAAAACACATTCACATATTCAAATGTCACCATGCTTCAAAAAGGGAAGTGTTGAGACATAAAAGCTTAATGCCCCAAAATGAGGATCTGGTCAAAACATGCATTCTGCACTTTTTTGTCTCCGCACCCTTCAGCTGTCAGGGTGCCTCCCTCTGCCCCATCCCACACACAAGCAATAGCGTTAGAGGAAACTTTTAGCTGCGCATCAGAAAATTCAGCAATAATGCTAACCTGATAGGAAATTTAATCATGGGTGGGGATAGTGTTTATTTGGAAACTGGAGGAAAGATAGGAATAGCCTCAAGCACCCAGATGAAAAAGGGGTAAGAAAAATACAATACGGCAAATGCAATATAAAATTTGAGGAAATTTTGCCAAGGGAGTAGTTGCAAATGAAGTCCCAAGTCATTAGCAGGAAAAAATTAAGTACCAAAATATCCTTACCATCAAGACTTCAAATCCTTCAAACTACTGTCTAATCTTTTAATTCACTTGTTATAAAGATGCAACAAAAGAGAGTTTGTGCCCTTAACTACTTCTGATATACACTAAGGTATCATCAGCACAATCAGTGAATCAAGGCAAAACAAGAAGAAATGAAATCCAGTTCCAGACTTGGGTAGAAAACTCTAGGTTTGACTCTATGTTATTCTTTCAACAATAAATATTTTACTGTCCCCAATCACATTCTGGAAGAATGAATCCTACTCCAGATCTTAACTGGACTGCAAAAATAAAACCTAGACAGCTCATTTATTGATACTGCGAATTATCCAAACAAGCAATTTTATTGCTATTAAGCAAAATATAACAGCTGGAAAAATAAACCTCAAGCTGTCATTGAGAGTTCAGCTACAGAGAAAGAAAGTGAAATGGTTGAAACAAACAGAAAAAACACTTCCCAAGGAATGCTGAGAATGGGGTGAGCACTGGTTGCTCTGATTACTGCCAGATCAACGTGGCTGTTTGGTTTGATGGCTGAAGAGATAGCAAGTCAGGTGGGAAAGTGCCCCCATGAAAGTAAACCTGCATTGTACCTAATCCACTAGGGAGGAAAACTGTGGGAAAAAAATATTGTTGGCAAAGTACAAGGCACGCAAGCCTGCTACACTGTTCTTGCTGTACTTCAGAGGAAGACAGGAGCACAGATGTTAATGCAAGAGTCTCCCCAGCCTGGGGGAAAAAAAAAAGGAGGGGGGCAAAGAAAAGAGTGCCTATCCAAGAAAGTTACTCCTATCATTATAAGTCTTCCCAGTTCTATTTAAAGAAAGTAAAAGAGCCAACAGAAGAAGTCGTGTTTTGCAGCTCTGCATAAACACCCGCAGATAAGGGTGGTACCAGGTGTCAGCTAGCCCTGCAAAGTCACTGAAATGTCAAGGATTGTTTTTCCTCTACTCCCTTTCTCTTTCCTCTGACTGGGAACTGCCAATGTTTATTTAAAAGATATCCCTTGTATTTGGCAAGAATGCCAGCGGGGCAGACGTTAATGGATTATTATTTGGAGCTGGAAGCCTGCCAAGGTGATAAGGATAGCCTGCCTACCCAAAGGCCCAGAGCCATGCCATTAACAGTGGGAGTCAGAAATTAAATCGTCCTGCCAGATGCTTTGCTATACTGAGTACAGCAGAGACTTTAAAAGCGAGCTGCGTCCAACTTGTGTTTGATCTGACCTACAAAAATAATTAAATAAGTAAAGAGGCAGACACGGGCTATAACAGGGGACTAATCCATCTGTAAGACCCAGGTCTGATTCCTCTCTTTTGAAGCGGTGTGGAGAATTTGTTCAAACCACCGTGAAGTCACTGCGAATGTTTCTGTTCACTTCTCTGCCCTTGAACTAGATCTCAGCCTGGAAGCCCTGAACTCAACTGCTAAAGGCAGCGCAAGTCAGAGACCTCATTGTACTGCTGCAGCTTCGACAGTAAAATGACAACAAAAACATACCTCATTTTTAGCTCTGCTCTGAAGAGGAGCTTGTCTTTGTGTAGCTATCCCCACAGTAAAATGGTTAATGCCAGTATCCCCTGAGAAGGCAAGCCTGAAGGAATGTGGTATTTTGTGTCTGAGATGTATTTAGATTAACATTGTTTACTATTAATCTTCCTCTCTGCAAAGCCCTTTCTTTCCCAACAGACAAAAAACGACCAGTATCGCTCCACCCTTGTTATCATATGTTCTTTGGAAGACAACCTTTTCCATGGCCCATCAGACAGCACGGACTATAATTAAGGTGCTTATAATACAATTTAGTAAAAGCAGGAGCTGGGGCACAGTAGCATTTACTGCTGTGATTGAAAGCCTTAAAGGTTATGTGGAATTTACCAAGTAGTAATTTTATCTGTTTGGAGCTGGCAAAAAAAAGAAACTCTGTGCTCATTTGCGAAGTTGGTCTGCCACTAATGAAGTCGAAGTAAATAGAACTGCTTTCCTGCTTCTCATGATTGCATGCAATGAAGTATTACCCCAGACAGGTGTTCCCTCCGAAAAGAAAACATGCATAAAGATTTAGTTACTTTTTTTCTCTGCATTTCTTTTTTCTCACCTTAAATATGCCTAAAACAAACCCACAGGCTCACATACTGTTACCTCAGGGAGAACACACAGCCCACCTTTGCTGGTGACCTCTCCCGGACCACATTAAAATCAGGTTCAGAACATGGTAACACCCTCACGTAGAGCAGTCAGATATTTCATACCAAGAGCAATGGCTAATATTTCTAAAGGAAATTCAGTGCCGAAATAAAAATACATTTCTTTACCTACTTTTGACATTTTGTTGTGCCATTGTGCAACTGCTCTTGAGGCTTTTAAGTAGGATTGTTCTCTGAAACAGGTCTCTACCAGCAGCACAAAATTCAGACATCTGGAGCTGTAGAGCCATCCTCAGTATCAAAGCTATCATAAGGAGTGTCGAGTGCACAAGTCCAGAGAGAACTAATCTAACAGCAAACCTGGGGTCTGGAACTTGGTCTGACTTTTCTGTCTGCTTTTCATACTATGCTAGTTTTGCAGATATTTAAGTACTTGCCCTGTAGCTAAGGCAGCATAGTACGGCTGATTCTGAATGGCTCTGTCCTCTCCCTACTAACTGGCTGAAAGAAGAACAAGGTAGGAAAAAAGACCCCTCTTTTTCATCTGATATTTCTGTCCAGTTTCTTGATGGGAAGATATGTGAGGTTACAAAGACAAAGTCTTTTTGATGGATGTATCAAGAATTAAATGAGATCGAAGTTATTCTACTTTCTGAAGGTAATTTACATTTTTAGATAGATGCCTAAGCTGGAATACACCATTTAACCAACTCCAGACTTATTTTACTCCACAGTCCTCAAGGAGAATCTTCAAGACGGGAATGTGTTAATTGCTGAAACTCTGCCTGGTTGTCAATGGTGAAAGTTACTGAATTCTTGGATGTAGCTTTGTATTAGCATCAGTTCCTGTGGTGATCATTTAATGTGGAGGTTGTTCGGTATCTAAGTGCCTTGGTCTCATAGCCATGAATTGTTGGAGCTGAAGAAAGGTAAGTCACCTATGTATGTAGTGCATGGGGTCTCCAGGCTATGACGGCACAAGACAAAAGTTTGTAGAGAAAAAGAGTGCTGCTGCAAAGAGGGACAAACAACTCAGGCCTGTAAACACCATTTATTATTGTTTCTTTATCATTCACTAGGAAACAAAGATAGTGTTTCTCAGCAGCAGTCTTACCATTACAAATAGCAATCTGATTCCATGGTATCAGAGCTTATTCCGAGCACTAGGAGTGGGTGCACCAAGGAAGGACAGATGGAGGCTGTGCCACAATCAACATTCAGTAGGGTGTCTGTCCTCACCCACTCATCTGCCTTCTCATTCCTCTCTGACTGCACTGGGACTGCTCTGACCCCACCCCGTAAGCTGTATCTTTCATGCTGTCTCCTCAGTTGTTTTTCAAGAGCTTTCTTGCTGCCCACATGTGTCTCCTCCTCCTCTTGGATGCTGTGTTTTCTACAGAAGCAACAGATTGCTGTGATGTTGTCCTTTTGATCTAATGAGAAAAACTCCTACAACAATGATGTGCATGTGTTTCTTTCCACATTATTTAGCAAGGGGGCTTGGAGGCACACATCTCTCCCAGGATCCTACCTTTTCCGTAGGTCCTACCTTTACTGCCGCTGCTCTCTCAGCTTAATAAGCTTTTTCCTCCCCCAGCCCTAAATCTGCAACACCACTTCTTGCTCTCACCAAGCAGCCATCAGAGTCCCCACACTTTACCTGCCCTCCCTGTGGACTGCTGCTACTGTTCTTCAAGGTAAAACCTTTCACACACAGCAAGTGTGGGAACAATTTCAATGTCACTTCACATAACCTGATGTGCAATGCTTACGAAGTTCTTAATCATTGTGTATTTTTCCACAGCCTGAGTACAACAAAGGGTTTTCCAAAGTCAGACACAAAAACCTAGCTGACTTCAGTCAGGACAGAATTGGCTCCAGGGTCACTGCTAAAATACCATACAGCATTTGCCCATTTTCTCTGCTCTCCCATCTCTGGTAATAGCTCATCAACAGGACGAGCTCTTTGTGGTTGAGCAGGAATATCAGGTTTCCTTCTCATTTCTGCTCATGATCATTTCATTTCTGAATCATAGACTCAAGGATGGATTTTAAAACTGGCAATGATCATTCCTTGTACTGGTACTGTTCTAAGATCTCAAAAGCCCATATTCTCACACAAATAAATTTAGCCTTTCAAATCATCTGGGGAAGATAACAAATAGTTGTACTCATCTTACTACAGGCAGTGAGGTCATTACAGATCTGCCAAAAGACAAACTTGGGCATTGGTGGTAAGAGAACCCAGCTCCATAACATGCTCCCCAAATGGTTTTCTAAATCACTTGGAGCATCATCTAACGTATCATCTGAGTCTTTGTGCCATGGTTAATCTCAGTGCAGAAAGCCACACTGCTTAGCACAAAAGCTACTTCTCACCAATCACAGGAAGTATAAAAGTGCATTTTCTTAGTAATTACAATTGTACCTATCAAAGGGAAATTACCACGATGGACAATATCAGTTCTTTGTCTCTCATTCCCTTCAACAATGCAATATGCCTCGGGATTATCAGTTTCTTTTTAGAAAATTCCCCTTTACACATCTCACCTTCATTCTCGGCACTTTATTGGATCGCTTATATTTCTCTGTAAATTCCACCTGCCTTCCAAAGTCCCCTGTCTCCCCCCGCAACAGCATTGGTGGGCTCCTTCTACCACTGGTACTGACTCATTCTGGGACCATGTACAATTCGCTATGGCTCCCAGGGCTGCAGTTTTAATCCCATAAAACAGCTACTTTGCTTCTGGAGGCTTGATGACTAAGTATGCCAAGTGCTAGCTCAGCTCCTCCTATGCAGACACCTGATGAGAATGTCACAAACTAACAAGGGACCCATCAGCAAGGTCCCTGTGCTCTCTTGAAGGAAACAGAAAAGCAGACCTGATACAGTGTGGGAGACAGGCTTCACACATGAAGGCTGGCTCCTCGTACGCCTCTCCCCCAGAACTCCATCAAGACCACAGTATTAATCTATGTGACGTGTCCTATATACATGGGGCAACCTCATCGAAGTTAAGACATATCAACTCCTGTGTGAAGCTACCTTGAAAGATCTGGCAAGCCTAAGCACAGCAAGGTTGTGTGCATAACCTGGAGTAAGTCTGAGCTTACTCCATTCAGTGTATGATGCAGAGTCCTCTGTACATTTACGGAGGAGCCAGCAGCAGGTCTCCTGTGTCCTGCTGCTGATGCGGGGGAGAAGGTCACCGAAATCGGGAATCTCGGCTTTAAGACAGCACCACGCATGGCATTCTCCATCACTGCCAAGCAGACTGAATCTCTCTGAGAGGATGTTGACACACTACGCAAGACAAGTCTCATGCATGTACACACCTGTACTCTTTTCAAACTTCAGAATGCCCATGTTTTTTCTGGTGTTAAAAGTGTCTTTCTGGTCACAGCAAGGCAGGACCGTGAACATCCATCCATTCTGAACACACTCTCTGAGAGCCCAACCACACATTCAAACTGCTCCCATGCACTTCATTAAACTGAAAAGAAAAAAGAGCAATGCTCCTGTAGCTCAGTTAGGTCAAATACGAGGTTTCATTTGCCCGTTTGCCTCATTTTGCCGTCATCTCAAAGGTAAAAATAGGGGGTGGGAAGGCACCAGGAGAGAAAAGCATCATAAATCATTCACTGTATTAGCAGGAGGCTGGATTGGCAAGCCTTGCTCATTTAGCTACCTTAAACTTCATCCAACCTGCTTATCCCCCAGCTGCAGGAATAACAGACCACTTGAAAGGTAATATTTTTGCTATTAGTGAAGAAAGGAAAAAATGTGATCTTTTCTGAAGCATGGGAATAATTTTTCCAGAGCTACACAGAATGAGCCTGAGTGAATACTGCTATTTTTGGCAATAGCCCTCCCGCTTAGCTCACATCAATAATTTTAATGCTTTATTTGTGGTTTGGGCTGTAAGCAATGGTGAAAGCCTGCAGAGAAAAAAAAAGTGGCAAAATTTGCTAAATAATTTTGAGTTCATGACATTCATAAAAATACACGCATGTTTTCAGAATTCTTAGAGTCCATACATGCTCATAAACCTGAGCTATGAAAGCATTTTATTTTACATATGGAAACATCACTGAATTACTCTTTATGAGGTTTTAATTGGATCTTTAAGGTTTCAGTGGTTACAATGACAGACTGTCAAACACATTCTTAGATTCCTGTGTCTTGCAATGTCAGTAATACAGAGAATCTCATGTTTTGTCCCACTAGCGTTTTTTTCAGTATTTCTCACTTTTTATATCACAGTGGCACCAAGAAGCCCCACTCAGACATCAGGGCTCTGGTGTTTCAGGTGCTGCATAAACAAAGAACTAAACCAGGCTTTCAAGGTCTCAAAGCACTTCACATTTTATGGGGAGATATTTCACTACAATGATTACAGCATATGTTGTATCGTCTTCCTTGCTCTCCTACAGCGGTTTTGACCCCTATGTAGGTGGCCTGCTCTTCAGAGCTGTGGAGATCCCAATGCTCCCTCTGAACATCACTCCTCCTAGTGCCACTGCTTACTTTTTCTTTTCCCAAATCTGCTTTGGGGGAAAAAAGCAGCACCACTAGACTGTATCTGGAAAAAGATGTACCATAGGTGGGGACTTGTCCAGCCAAAAAATATGTTGTCTCCCCAAGCTCACTGCAGACTGGTCACAGCGTTTAAACCGCAATTTATTTCAGAAGAAAAAGCTTGATTCTTAACTGTAGTAAAACAGCAAAGCTCAGTGAATCCACACTGACCAACCCGAAATAGAGTTGGCTCAAGTCACAGTAATATGCACTGGGTAAAAACATTTTATCACAGAAAATCATATAAAAACCGCAGACACATCTGAACACCTAAGACTGGACAGAAAAGGGCTCTCTTGCTCCTGAAATGCCTCCTTCCTTGATTTACAGGACTTATCAAAAGTATCTTTAATTTGTCAAAAAAACCCACAAAAAAAAGTATATAGTTGACCATCCTTACAAAAACCACATTAAAGCATGAACCGGCTCATAACAGTCCCAACACACCCAAATATTCACAATCTCTTAAGTACAACAGGAATCATATTCTAGTTAGTCATACTACTCAGGTTACTGTAGTTAGGCATGTATTTAATTACTCAGTTGGATCAGTCAAGGAAAAGTATTAGCTGAGACAAATTTTGTCTCCAACAAAATTAAGTAATGAAGATACTATTAGCATTCATGAAAGAACGAAGATATTCTCATATTTTTAACAAGCAAACAACTACACAGAAGCATCAATTCAAGCCCAGCACATCTAGTTTAGGACTGTTGCTAAGTGAGTAACTTAGGCTGGAAGAGTAATAATTCTTTTTTACTACTCCACAGCAACTCTGTTTTTTCCTAAAAATTATATGTTTAAGTTCTACAAATTCTGCAGCCAACATCAAATTCAAAATGATCACATTAACAGAAGGAAGAGCAAAAGTGCAAGAAGGGAAATCCAGTGCCTTCCTCTAGTCAACAAATACACATTAATGATGTCAGGCTGAAACTTACATATACAGGGTTAAGTGACCAGTAAATTTTATTTTATTTTTTCTTAATTGGAAACTAACAGGGTAGCAAGGCCATCTGCATCATGTTTACAACACCATGTACTGGTTGCAATTAGAAGTTGTGGATTTGATCATTAGTTCACTGGTTTAAACACAAATCCATTGGCCGAAATACAGTCATGCTGGGTTTAATAACAGCAATTACAGAGTGCATTATTTCAGTTCATGTTAGTACTATGAAGACTTGGGGGGAAACTGTTTGGCAGACAAACGTATCTTTTAAATTCTGTGTAGCAAACAACTGACATGCTAGCGCCTTGCCCCTTAATCAAAGTATATCCAGAAAGTACATCTGGACCAGCTTCCCAAGCAGGCCAGTACAGGGCATTCAGGGCTACAGCCCAAATAAGCCTATTCTACTTGTATTCCTATGTTTGAAGAACCTCAAAAAGCATCAAGCCAGACAGCGAGAACGAGAATGACTTATAAATCAGTGGCCCTCTGGACTTGACGTGTACCCAAGGGCAAGAGACCAGCTCCAGTGAGTGATTCAGAAAACATAATGTTCTCTCTTCAGAATGAAAACCCAATCCTAAAATGTAGCGATTTCCTGGAAGCTGGAGATAGAAGTTCAAGTCCCTCTGGAGAAAGGGGACTAGAACTCAGCTGTGCTACAGCCCAGGTAAGAATTCCCTTTATTAGACTCAATTTTTTAATTCTATACATCTAATTATTTGTATTTGATAAAACTGTGATGCATTCACAACAAAGAAAATATTATCAACGACCAGACAAATTAAAGATGAAACTAACTGAGATCACTAACAACTGCATTTTCTATGCAGAAAATTGCAGTTCTGAGAAATAAGCGATAATTGTAAGACATTAATGCACAGGCACCTTGATCAATTGGGTGTGCCTCCTCAAACATTCATAACCAGTAACTGCAAATGCAGCAGAATCTTCTCTTAGAAGGTGAGTTTTCACAATGTCTTTCTGCAAGATGATGGGTTATCGTACACCATATTGCAACATGTTCAAATTGTGTAGACTATCCCAGCCCAAAAACACCCCTCCCTTTTCACGCATCTCTTCAAAACCAAAATTGATATTTTAAAGTATTGTAGCTTTGCTGCATAACCTTCAAGCTCAAGCCACTGCCGGAGGCACAGTTACTGTGAATTATTATTTAGAAAAACATTAGCCAGTATAAGGCAGCAAAAGTACATTAGAAAGAATATCAGTATCTCTATACCTAGAGCCTGACACACTAGAGAATCGCTCTGGTATAACTTGATAAGAATGAGTGAATTTACAACAGTATAAAGCTAGAATAACAGTGGTTGAAAGGAGCTAAATAGGAATCAGCCTCAAACTGATTAGAGGCCATAAAGGAACATGTGGCCTCAATCATGACAATGCTGGGTTTGAGAACAAAAGCTACTTCTCCCTTTCATAGGGACAGTTCTTGAATTACATAGTCCTTTGAGACAGGAGACATGCTAGGCCATGATATGCAGATAACCACTAACCTAGGCAAAAGACTTCCTTCTGCTCTACACTAATTATCTTAAGCAGGATTTTACAAATAAAAAGCACTACTTCCTAGCCCCTCGTTTCAGTATATTCCACCCGTCACAATATATTCCAGGGACCACAAACCACATGCCAAACATGCCCTCTGACTTCAGTTCAAATAGCATATGGCCAAGGGTTTCCAAGTTATTATTTGATAATACTGAAAGGTATTATAGTGTGTGGTCCATCAAAGACATCTGAACAGTTCATTCACCCTACAGCGAAGGAAGGTTTTCCCATGCTGGTGTATTTTAGCCTGCCTGTAATTTGAAAAGGATGATTTTTAGAGCTGGTTACAATTTAAACCTTCCAACTTTGAGCAGGTTTTGGGACTGTGATGTCAATGTTCATTAGGGAGGGAAATATGAGAAAAATACCATTAAAATTTAGAAAGTTTTAGACAACTGTATTTGTTTTACTTCACATTCAGAGGGCTTCAGCATCCTTGTACATGTCGTATTACACAAAGTAAATGCAACATAATGAACTCCAGTTCAGAAGGGGAGTACACTTTTATAGAATCAAATTCATCGTGATGTCTCCTCACATATCAGGAAATTACATTTTAGCCCAGTGTGCAAAAACATTATGTAAATGTCCCTTCCCTCCTCCCATCCTTAACAACTTTCAAACAAACTAGCAGATTTTGAAGACATTTAACAGAGCAGAAGAGGTTTCAAAGATATTAACCTTCTAGGAACTGTGTGAAAATAGGTATGTGGGTAGACAAGAAAAAGGTGATTAGTGCTTCCAGCAAGGGGAAAGGTTGCAAAATGGGCTTGTACACTTAATGAGACATCATCGACTGTTTTCCACACTGGAAACAAGAAGTATGATGCTTTTCCCAGTGATGAGATATTTAATTACAGTTTTGACCTTATATTCACTAAAAAAATCCAACACAGAAACCCAGAATCAATGTATTTTACTGCTCCTTGTTTGGAAAACAAGATAACAAGAAAACTTTCTGGTTAAAATAGTTAAAATGTGATGGTTGATCTGCAGGTGAAAGCAAGTGTGCAAAGAGAAGACAACAGCAGCATTCTAATTAAAAAAATAAAATAAAGAAAAAAGGAGCACCTGCTAAGTTTGATCATATTTCCTCCTTGGGTTTACCCCAACCTACAAATATAAACAGATGGGGTGCCTCAGGTAAAAGATATCTGGCAACATGAAAAAATCTCTTCCCACTGGTAATGAGTAGATGGATCACATTATCTTAGTAAAGTAAATATTATTTTTAGCCAAAATGTCAGTTGTATTTCATGGGGGTTTTTTCCTTCAATTTTTGAACAGATTACGCTGGGTTCAAGGTGAAATCATTTGGCACGTTGCTAGGATTGATCTGTAGAAAGTTATGGATTAAAAAAAAAACCACCCAAACCAACAGCAAACAACCAAATGCCACCGCTGTCACACATTTCATTTGGGTCATTGCTCCAGTCTCAAACTTATCATTTGTACTGGGCAAAGACCTCCTGATGCAATTAATTCTTTTTAAAGAATTGTAAAGACAAGTAATGTTCATGAGGTTGAGTGCAGTTTCACCTTGTCGCCTGTGCAGGAGTTCAGGAAGGCTGCACAAAGCAGCCATTCAGAGAACAGGAGGGCTGTCATTGACAGAAACACTTTCCAAAACATTCTTAATGGAATTTTGGTGGAAGGTGTGACACAGCTCCAAATATTTGTTTCTTTGTTTCCATGGGAACAACAGCACAGTGGTTTAATAATAAAACAACATCCATCCTCTGAGTTTGAGAGAGTTCCTTGATTTTTGTTTTCAGTTAAAGATTTATTTTTCCATTGGTTTCCCCTCTCCCCAACAACCAAGTTGCACAGTTTAATGCCCTTTCAGTACTTTGGGGAGGGGATCCAAAACATGAATGACAAGTCTTGCAAAACTTGTATTATCCTGCTGTATATTATAAGCCAAGCACTGCATTAAACACATTCTAAGAAGTCCATATTTTGTAGAGTTAGTTTCTTTCATATCAGATTTTTAACGTACACAATTGTTCAATCAGCCTCTCTCTGTATTATGGAGACGTGACATAACATCATTGGAGGGAACAGAGTCCAAAAGTTAGGGCGTAAAATGTTGTCAGCACTTGAACTTTTAATCCTAGTTGCAAAATGAAGGGAGAAAGTAAAAGGGCAGTTATTCACACAGCTTTATTTTACAATTTTATCCTATCTAATATATTCTCCCTTCCAGTCTACAGGAAAAGAAAAAGTCTTCCAGAGGGTGAATCAGAGCAGAAGCTTACTTGAAAAGCTTCTGCAAAAGGCAGCTCAAGCATCTGCTCATTAACTACACAGAGAACCCAGAGACAGTGCCCTCCTATGTTGGGCACCTATAGTAATGTTTAAAGTTGGGCTGCATTTACATTTCCCAGGGATTGTGTGTAATTTTGCTCAAGTTACTGTACCAGAAAACAGTAGGTTTGTGTAGAAAAATAGAATTGTGAAATTTCATCGGTGGTTTTGAGATTGAAGGATTTTTCTCCTCATGTGATAGCAATGTATGCTCATATCTTATTCCCAAACCTGATATACAAATACAAATACGTACAACGCTTACTAAAATATCTGATGCTTTTGGGCCATCAGCTGGAACTGGAGAGTCTCAAAATACACAAAGGATGTTCTTGCCAGTCAGTAGGACGTGCATGTTTAGGTACATTTTATGCTTTTCCTTCTCCTGTGCATTAGAATCACAAGTATTATTTTAAAAACCATGAAATTGTGGCCTAGGTAGCCGCTCTGCTAGAAGTGAATCTTGTATGATAGACTATGGAAGAATATAAGGAGAATCTCAGCACTAGTAAATACTAACCATGCCACTGGAAAATAAATAGACTGACAAATTATTGTTGACGTAATCCCTGTGAGAGTGTCTAGACTAAGGGAGTCAAACCTACTGTCCGTAGGCTGAAGCTGGCTCCCTGGAGTCTTTCCACCAGCCTACAGTTTCTTGTGCAATATCCACTGCAATTCAGCCGACAGGCACCTGCTTGCTTGTCGTCCGAGAAGGCCAAAGAGTGTAGACAGAGAGACGGGGAATGAATTCTGCTCCCTGCCACAGCTGCCTTGTCTTTTGCTTCTGCTCCTCCAGCCCAGAAGCAATGCTGGAATCTCCCAAACATCTACTATCTCTCCATCTCTACAGCAGGCACAGCATCTCCAGATCTGGAGAGCATCTGATTCTCTCAGTCTCACTTTGTGTTCACAGGTCTGAAAGTGGTTACATTTCCACAAGCAGTATTCCCTTTCGTCTTCTGCCAAGGGAAAAGAGAGTCAAGATGCAAAGGAAAGATATTTTTTTCTAGTGGAGATGAAGAGAAGGGTACTGGAAGAAACCCAAGCAAGAGCAAGAAATTACTAACATGGAGGGAAAAGTCCAGAACAATCAGAATTTGGTGGGAAAACTGGGATAGAGATTCCTTGAGGAAGCAGCCCCTGAGGAGAGAGAAGTAAAGTAAGAGACAGAAATGTTTCATTCAATGCATTTTCAACTTCAGGCAAAAAAAGTCTTTTTTTACTTCAAATGAAATCTGCAACATTCAAAAATAAATAAATCTCTCAGCAGCGTGACAAGAGTGCAAAATGTGTCTCTTCACTCATCACCCACAGACTTGAACTGAAATAGTAATTTGGCCCTTGCCAAGGTGTACAGCCACTTAAATAGCAGTGTTGTAAATCAAAAGGTCCCCACAGTCTCCACACAAGCAAGAGTTTGAAGGTCACTAAGCATGATGCAAGTGTCAGGCATGAAATATCTCTAACCAGACCTGGTGCTTGTACCTTATCATTAATACTGGGGAGGGGGGGAGTGTGTGTGGAATCTATGATCCATTTGCACTCCTCCACATCTGTCAGGATGGGGTGAGGTATGGCAAGCAGAAGCTAACAAATTGGTTCAGTGCACAGTCAGGTAGACAATACAGTACAGCCACCCTGCTAAAACATAACAAAAACAGCTTCCCCAAGCAGGGTGGAAATGATAACTTCCCTGAGATTTGGCAGATCAAATAGTTGTGGGCAGTTTTGACATTTCCCTAACATTTAAATCTCTCATCAGGCAGGTGACTTCATTCTTTATGCCAAATAAACAATTCAACGCTTGCTCACAGTAAGGAGGCTCTTGAACTTATCTCCATGCCATCACATCACCAACATCAAAGAGTAAGAACACCCCCTTCCCAGCAATGAAAACATCCCAGTACCTGTGGCAATTCAAGGCCTGATCCACCTCCCATTTTGTGAGAGGTGGCACAACATGAAAACGGACTGATGCATGAGCTGCTACAGACAGTGATTCCCAGCAGAATCTGCTTTGCTCTCAGCGACTGCACGTGGCCTTGACGGTCAGCTGTGTACATCACCACCGTGGGATGAACGGTCTTGCTGTTTTCCAGGCAAGTGACTATTGCTGCCAGTTTGATTAAATTACAGAATGCTTTGAGAGACTTAAGCAAATCATCAAAATGAGCAGAGCAATCAAAACTATCAAACACAAGAAATCATTAGTTGTCCTTTGGCTCAGGAGGGAAGAGGCTCTGCAGTTACTTGGGAGTCTTGAGAGAAAAGCGCTTGACTACTCGGGCAGAGAATCCAAATAAATCCTGTTTCCTTGGGGAACTTATGCCTTGCTCTCAGCCCGTCTTTCAGATCAGTCTCTACTTAAGCTCTTTCACTGGACTTTTGCCTGAAGCCCACCACCTATGTGTTGTTTTCCCCACAGAGAAAAAGCAGCTGCTTTCCCAAGGCCTGAGAAGACCTGTCTGACACATTATACTCAGGGCAGAACAGGCAGCCAACAAAGCAGGCAGGGAACCCTCCTGCCTCTCGGTGACAACCAATCTACACAGACCGACCTAATCTTCCTCCAGCCAACCAGTGCTTTTATTTTTCTAGTTGCTTCCACCATGTCTGTTACCAATGACTAAGACCAAACAGAAAAATAAAGTACAGAGAAGAAAACCAAAAAACAACAACAAAAAAACCCCTCTGTCAAAAAAACATTCCCTATGCCAGAAGTATTAGTTAACAAGTCCGATTACTGGAAGGCAGTCTGAAGACCTGCTTAACTAGGAAAAAAACCCCAAAAAACATCAACCCAAAACCTAAGAACAATATATAAATTTACTCAGTTCACTTCCCAACCTTTACTGGGGGCTGTAACCCTTATCCAGAGGGAACCGTCCTCTCAGTTAATGTATCCCCATTACACCCACCACGCGTGTCTCCCTTGTCTCCATGAGGGACTAACCATGCTCTGAAGCACAGACAGAAGACCTGTGAGACTGCCAAGGTAAAGGTAAAGATGCTTTTTTTTTTTTTTAAATAGATGTCACTCTGCAAGGAAATTCAGACCTTTTGAGCCATTCTGAGATTTCTGTCTCCTGTTTACCTACATCTCAAACAGCTCCAAAAATGTCTCAAATTCTCCCAGTTCCAAGGAGACACAGTGAGGCTCCAACTTTTGGCTCTAAGATCTCCAGATGAAAGGTGATACTCAAGTGCCAAATACCACAGGTTTCTAGTGGTCTCCAATATCCTGAAAATACATTATTTTTAGTATGTGGTTGGCAGAGAAAGGAAGTGTTAAATCTTGGACCAGTATCAAATCTGACTGAAAATTAGCAGCTAGGAACATCCTCTTTGATTATTTATTACACTTTCCCATATCTGAAAAGCCCCGGAGGGGTAGTAATGATGACAATCACTAGGAAAACACCTGACAACAGCACGTTAGTACAGAGCATTTGCCTGGCTCTCCCCATGAAAACATCTTAGAGTTTGTTTCCTCATTTTTGATGAGCAGACTCCTGGCACAAGTGGGATGGTCTTCCAGAAAAGGGCCCCTCATGCTTTGCTGCAACTCCTCCACTGCAACACTTGTAAAAAAGCAGGAGACAAGAAGAAAACCCCAGACATTCCACTTTCAGATGCCTTTATCATTTTTGCAGAGGTTCTGATGGTGACAGAACAGCCTGTGGAGCACCAAGTCAAATTGCTTTTATTTACAAACACAGCACAAGAAGCACATTACAATTTGTCAGTGCTCGTAGAGGCTTCAAGGTCCTTCCTCTCAGTATTTCCTAGCTTCTTTCTAAATTAAGAAACGTGATCTGCTGCAGTTTTAACAGCATTTGATCTGGATTACATCTGGCATGGTGCTGGGCTAGCCCTGTTTAAATCACTGGAGTATCTACAGGCACCAGTCAGCATAAAATTGGAATTCATGCTGCTTGCCTGCGGGGTGGACATGGCCTAAGAGAGGGGTGGTTGAGCAGGACACAGCTCTAGCATCGTATTTCTCATTTATACAATACTAAATCAAAATTCAAATGTCAACACCGTTCTTGCAGCGTTCCAGGTTTGCCCATGGTGTCAGACAGCAGCTGAGTCAATGGCTGTGAGCTCTTCAGCACCATGCTGAACAACCGCCACATCTCCTGCACCGCAGGACAGTCTCACTCACCTGCTTCTTGCCCATTGTGTCCAAATCTCTCACGCCCACAGTGCCACGCTAGGGTCTGTCTCTGTCATGCTCCCTGTCCGTTACAGGCAGCAGGGAAGCCTGATCTGTGAGACGTCAACCAGCTACATCTGCACAGGGAGTCACAGAGCAGGAGGGGATCCATGATGCTGCACTGCAGCGAGCATAGGCAAGTGCACTCCCAAGGTGCAGAATATACAATGACATCCTTTAAAAAAGTTAGTAGCAGTCAGTGCAAAGCTATTGAGAACCTTTTCTCTTGGCAAGCTGTGAGGCTTGGCTGTCATCTCCTCTCACCTACTGAACCAGCCAGGCTTATCATCACCATCAACCCTCTCCTAGAAGCAGAGGTTTGGGTTTTGATTCCAATTTTAGCTGCCTTGCTGTAGCAGAGATGAAGACTTAGCTCCAATCTGCATGGAACGGCCTCTACTGAACCACAAAGCAGCATTCAAATACTGCTCCTCACCCCCCCCAACTCCTGGCATGACCCCAGAGTATACTATGAGGTCTCAAAAGGGCAGACGCGCCAGGGCAGGGCATTTCCTCCAGTCAAGGACAACACGGACAACTGTCACACATGCACTGCTCCAGAGGCAGTACGTGAATAGCTACAAAACGCACGGGGAAGCCTGCAGTGTTGCTAGCTAATAAGGTCAATACAAATGACATCAATTCCTCTAGGTCAGAATGAATGACAACTGGGACATGTCACAGAAGGCTGCATGGAGAATTCACAGATGGACAGGCAATCTCAATTAAACTGTCCTCCCCTCCCATTCTCCTCTGAATTACTGCTCTAAAACCCCTTAATTATCTAAACTCAATTAGTCTTAGAATATTTGAAGCTTCCTGTTCAGACTAATTTCTCTCTCTTTCCTCATCTGGAGTGCTTGACTTGCATTAAAGAACACTTAGTGCCTGTGGTAAGGAGAACTTTACAAAGGCAGGTCAGGACTTCGGGGTATTCACAATCTCCCCTCTATCCTTCCAGCGCCTGAGAAGATCATGCACTCAGTCAATGTGTATATCTATCCAGATGAAATTTCAGCATCTCTGACATGCTTTTTTAATATACCTTAAGCCAAACATTTTCATTGGTAGTAGCAACTACCATCCATTGCAGCTATTTTCACTCCTAAAGATTTCCGTATGTACTTTCCAAAATTACTTGCAAAACAGTAATTCTCTATTATTGCTATTATTATTCCTGGGAACAAAAAACCATGGTGTTAATTCCAACAAAAAAGAACATCAGTGGCAAAGCAGATAGTAAGACAAGACAATAGAAGGAAGCAGTTAAAAGATTCCCTTTCGTTTCAGCAATGCATCTTCATGCTGACTGAACCTGCACATTTTCATTCAAAGGACAGCAATAAAATCACTGAATTCAAGGCCTCCTACTATTTTAGCCTCTGCAATGATGGAGACCAACGTGAAGACTTCTCTCGCTGTATATTTCCTTCATTTTCTATTACAGCCTTGTAAGAAACCTCAGTCATAAGGTTTTGTGCCCCTCGTGAAGTCTGAGTATCTCATTCTCCCTACAAAACATACATGAATATAGGGCCTTTTCAGGCGAGGGAGCCTATAGGATAATGGCCCCCACAGGGTTGTTGGTAGACTCACACCCCCAGGCTTGGCTAGAAATTATTTGATCATTCATGTAGGGAGCCAGACAAAAGGTTGTTTCTGTCCCCCCAAACAAGGTTTAGAGAAAAAAAAGTATTTTTTAGGTGCAATTACATGTGCACATGGACCTTTCAGCTTCATTATCTTGATTCAATCTGATTTTTAGATGCACCTGTGCAAAATATGTACTCTCAGTTGAAAATTATTACTTTAGCTTAAACCTATACAAAAAAAGCTTAAACTAACCTTAAAACTCTTAACTTGCCTAATAGGTTGTACTAAATATCACATCTGTACTTAAAGCAGTTCACTGATGCCTCATGCAGGCAAACTCTCACGGATAGGAAACTAATGCACAGACAGATTAAATGCATTGCTCAAGATTAAATAAGAAATCTCTGGGCAAGCCAGAACTGAACCTAGTCTGAGTCCCAATTCAGCACATTAACCACAACGCTGTCTCCATTAGTGTACTTACTGCCTATGCTATGGTCGTTGTATGGGACGGAATGCAAACTGCTTTACGGAGAGCTCTACTAGGGAACCAGACATCTCTGACTAAGGTGCCGTAGCAGGATTATACTTTTCCTGTTTAAGAGGAAACTTCTCTCTCCAGCCCTCCACAAACATAAAATTGTTCTGGCCCAGAACTGGCTGGAAAACAAGAATTCCATTTTGCAACTATTTTTGAGGTTTTAGCATTTAGTTTTATTCTTGCATTGGGATAATACTGAAATAGAAAAGTAGACATTTTTTTCACCAAAGCCAAAGCAAAAAGTCAGGCACAAAAAAAAAAAAAAAAAAAAAACCGCACACACACAAATGTTTCTCTCCCATATCCCTTAGAAGTGCTCTTACTAAGAATACTACCTATCCCCTCTACCCTCAGATTCTCCTATCCTGCAGTCTCTTCCCTCCAAAAGTTTTATCTCTGAGTGAAGAAGGTTTCAAAGAGACCAGTTTCTTTGAAACAAATACATTTCTACCTAAAGTTCTGTTATTAGCATTAGAGTGACATTTTCTTTAGGAATGTAACAACAACAGGAGGAGAAGGCCATAAACCACGTTAGTTCTGAGCCTCAAAGAATCATTTTGCGCAGTCTATAGCTGAAAATGTCTTTCAGGCTTGCTACTGGGGAATGGCCCATTTATCTTTTCAGGTCACATTTTGAGTTTGGCTTTTTGGTGGGGTTTTTTTTGGTTTGGTTTGTTAGGGTTTTTTTCCTCTTTATAGCTGTTGATACACAGGGAAATGATTAAGGTTTTGTTTTGTAAGCTTTTAGGCTGCAATCTGACATACACTCTTCATATGAACCAGGCAATAGCGTAACTCCTCTTTCAGGTGAGCATCAGTTCGTTGTGCCTATTTCACCTTTTACAGGGAATCCATGCACAGACTTCGGAAGAATGTAACTTAGACTCACAGCACAGGTATGTTCCCACCTTCCAAAAGCCCAGTTGGGCTCCAACAGCTATCGCTGAAAATGCCAGGTTATCATTTTATCAGAGAAATTTGTGCAGCATCAAATTTGTGTATAAAGTCTGGCCCTACAGGTGTAAGAAACACTTTAGCTAAAACGCTATCATGTAAACAAATTATAAAAACCTGTGAATGCTGGTTATTTCAGCACCCAGACAGGGATAAGAAACCTTTTGGCTTTGACTTGGATAAAAGACTACTCCTTTCACCAATAAAACATTATGGAAAAGAGTAAAGCTAAACTATATAAACCAAAGTTATTCTAACAGCTTGTAAAGACAGATGAGAGTCATTACATTATTTATGCACACAAGGGTACCAGGATAGACAGGATTAGATGATTTACCCAAGATCAAACAATGAGTCAGTGACACAGTTTTCTGCTGTCCAGTGAAAACACGGATGTACAGTAAGCCGAAAAGAATTCATTTATTCCCCATATCAAAAGGATAAAGGAGAGAGCATTCCCTCTGCTATCCGAGCTCGTGGTTCCAACAAGTGTTGATAGAGCTGAATTTGGCAAGCAGGAAATTAGCTGCACTAGTCACATATGCAAGGCATTTGCTGAAAACAAAAATCTCAAGTTACTCAATTAACAACAGTTTTCACTTGCTGAAGCCACAGATCTATCTATCACAGCAGCAATTTAGTCCTTGCTGCTTTCTGGAGAAGTTAGGATACAACCCATTCAGTATCCATGGCACAGCATAATCAGTCAGGACATTGTGCAATGCCCATCTTGCCTCATGTCTGCATTCAAATTGCATGAACTGAGTTACTTGGTTTCGGTCAACACCAGCTTGGATGGTGGGATTCTGAATTGTTCATGGATCAGATTGGACTGATAGGATCAACGTGAAGAAGAAACAATTCATCTGAAGGCTTGTCAACCCTCAGAATGCCCTGAAGTGGGCCATATCCTGCCATAAATATTTGCACAAAAATCCTGCTGACCTCAGTGGTGGTTCTCAGTACAAAATGATGGCAGGATGTGGTCACAGTGATCTTTCTAATAATAGGTTTTCCATTGAGATCAATGGACATCGGGCCTCATTTCATTGCCAAAGCTTGGTTCTGAGCTCTAAAGAGAGACATTGTTTTCCTGCAGCAGGGAGCACACAATTGCCAAATTTACTTCTGGCAAAGGCAGAGGTTTATTTTTAATGCTGAACAACACCAAAAATGTCTGATATTAATTAAGAGAGTGCCTTCCTTCTGCATATGTAAAAAAAAAAAATCTTCCAATGTTGCTGTTGGAAAGACACACAGAAAACATTAATATATCCATATTGGAAGTCAGACATAAAATAAGCGAAAACCACTTTTCTGTTACCTGAATGCAATTCTAAGGTGAGTTTTGCATGCATGGAAGTAGCAGGTGCCCAGCTCTTAAGGAAAGTCAAGTCAAGTCAACTTAATACAGGTGTTGAAGACTCAGGCCCCCAAATAAGTTCCTCACAGGCACATTCCTAAGTCTGTAGGCAGCACTCTTAACTCCATTTTTCCTGAGCCTATCCCTCTCCTTTTGTGTTCATTACAGCTTTGATGCCTACATGTAGAAATCCTTATCTCCAGGATGCTAAAGGATGACTAAATGTTTTCCAGTGTTTTATTCATTATCTCAGTTCAACTTAAACTGATTTTAATCTTGTGGTTCTGCTACAAAGATAAGCAGCAGTCTGCCAGGGAAATAAGCATTTCACAGGTTAACAGCACAACTCTTCTCAAGAGGAAGCAGGCTTGCTTTCTGCCTTATTTTCTGGAAAATGTTAAAACAATAAAATGAATGAGAAGCAGTGGAGAACAAGTTGTAAAGGAGCTAATTTCCTGCTCGCAGCAGCTCTGATAAATTTCAATCTGGGATGACAGGGGCTGCGAGAGCAAGGGGAGGGACGGCTCTCTTCCTGGAAAGCCAGACAGAATAGGATTGATTTGAGACATCTTCATAGCCAGAACAGCCAGTATTGGCCAATCATCAGAAAACAGAGACTTCAACCTACAGAGAACAGAGAGCAAGGAAGACATCTGAATCAAACCTTCAGGTTCCAAATGTGTAAACTAATAAAACAGTAACACACACACAAAAAAAAAAAAAAAAAAAAATCCCCTGCGCACACACAACCCTTCCTGGAGACTGACAAATACCAAAGGAAGTGCCACTGCCCTGACTAACAAAAGAATCCTGAAACGCTGCAGGCTCCAGTGCCAGCAGCGGCAGAGCCGGCACCCAGTTTAAAGTGGGTGGCTGCCTGACACGGCTGCTGCCGGATGGAGCAGACAGCTCAGCATGAATCACGGGGCAAAGGATTCCTTCAGTCCGGGGAGGAATCGGTACAATACACTGGCTGCCTGCTGTTTGCTGCCCTTTTTTTTTTTTTTTTAAATACTCCTGACTTTGAGAGACCAGCCGTTTCCTTCCTGATGTGCTCCGTGGGCGTGCAACCGGGAGATGACTACTCATTGATGGCACTGTGCGTATGTGAGCGGGTGCATGAACGCGATAGTGAGAGGTGCCAGACTGAAAACCCCCAGGGACTGAACTCCCCCAGGTAGTCCACACAACCACTGCTTTGACTGGCTACTAACACAGCAGATCTCCCATCACTGCCTTCTCAAAGGGACCCGTTCACCAGGTCACGTGCTTTAGACACACACACACGTACATACAGGAGATTACTATGAGTCAACCCCACCGCAGATTTAAGACTTTTGGAAATCCTGGAAGGAGGAATGTCTCTGTCTCCCTGGCCACGTGGCTGGAAGCAGGGCAGAGGGTCACAGAGTTTTCTTACACCCCCTACAAAAATCTACAGGAGCTCCTTAATTGGGGCTACAGGTAAAGCTGGCTTTGGTTTACTGAGCCCTCTTGCCCCAGAATGGGGAGGGGAAATGCTTCTATTAGGCTGACCGTGTATCTTCACTCTCATCTCTGTATGTCTGGGAACTATTTGAACCAAGCCATCTTGAGCCTGGGGAACCACTTGAAATTATTCTCACCGGCCATTCAGACTTTTGGTCTCTCCATACACCCCAGGTCTGCTTTGCTAGGTACGGTTAACATGTAACAACTTACCTTCTCTAAATACTTCAAAAAGTAGACCAGTGATCACAGACCCGAGACCACCACTGTGGAAACTGTTAAGTCCAAAAGACTAAATTAACATTTAGGCTCTATTCACTGCTGTTACCTCTAGACATGTTCCTTTAGATACATTTTGATTTGCACTTTTCATAGTATAACTCTCCTAAATATGTCAGAAAGAGAGATATTGAAAACACAGCCAAACAGAAAGTGATTTTTAATCAGACATACACTGTTCAATACTACTGACAGTTGGAGTCGTTGCATTTATTTCAGCGGGCTTTACATCTGCTCTATCACCAACCGGCAGACTACTCTGAGGAGCAACTGTTTTAAAAGATAGTCTCCTATGTGTGCTGCAGAACTGCCAATATAGAGAGAAGAAATACAACTGAACCTACCAGAACAGACAATGCAAGAAAGAAGGTCTGGTCAACTTGGCACCCTGCATCTACAGAGCAGGAAGGCCACACTTCAGCCAGACCCAATGGCTTGACAAGAGTGACAGTGACACACATCTCTGCTCATATCAGAAGGAAGTAGCTGACACCCTGACCTGACTTCATGAAAACTTTTTGTACCTTCCACTGCTCTGTTGCTGACCTTCCAAGTTCAGTCATTGCCTAAGTCTCTTGCAGCATTGCTTGACAATGATCTTGCATCTGCTGTTTCCCATTAGCATCAGTGACATCTTGCCCAGCTTCAATCTTTCTCCCTACTTTTATCTTCCCTTTCTCCCATCAACAAGCGTGATTCTCTTCATGTTTTATTCTTCCCCATTAATCCTCTTCTTTCTTTTCCCATACTTGCCTCCTCTGCAAAAGCAGAGGAAATTTCCTGGTGAAAGTCTGCCCCTGAAGTCTGATTTCCATCCCCTTCTGTCCTGCCACCTTTCTACCACTGGAAATTCACCTCTAATTTAGCTGTAACCCACATTCATGATCTTAGCAGTATTTTCAGCTTCTTTGACCAGCCCTCAAAGCTGTTGCTGCCCAAACACCCCCTTTCTTCTGTCCCCCTCTTCTCTCTCTCCGCATTGGACTTGGCTTATCACATCCAAGAAATAAACTGATAATGCATAATGTGGTGTTGTTCTTCTCTGCCAGTAAGACCCTCTCACATCCCATAAAGAAACCTCTTATCTGCTTTCCCTTTAGCCTCACCACCGATCCACAAATCACCCTGGTTTTCTTTTTCTTCACCCTTACATCTTTATTCTGCTTCAGTGCTTATTTTCTTTCTCTCTACAGCACAAGCTGTGCTCATTTAAATTTCTTTTTAACTTAAAAGAACCCAAATCCATTCTTTGCCCAGCTCTGCCTTTTTCAGTACGGCTTAGTCTGTGTCCCCCATCTCCAACCTCTTCCTTATTTTTCTAAGATCACTGGGCTCACCATTGACAAAAACATCTGGATTTCTCCTCTTCCGGGCTCATGCCAGACTCTGCCCAGCCCACCTCCTTCATTCCACCAAAATCATTCTTCTCTCAGTTTCAAAAGGCACCTGCCAAACTTTCAAATGAATATGCTATCTTTTCTCTCCAAGGCTTGTCAGCCAACTTCAGCACTTCTAATCAAACTCTTCTGGAAGTCCTGTCATCCCTTAGGTTAGATGATTCTTTCCTCCAACAATTCCTCTTCACCTACTCCCACCACTGTGCACATGTCCTAATGAGGATCATCCACTGGCTTTCTGTTGCCCATCTTTTATGAGCTTCTCAGTTTCCTTCTCTAGAGATAGTGCAAGAAGCAAAGAAGAAATCTCATCTACAGCTGTGAAAAACATACAGCATCTTTACGCAGACAGAAATCTTTCTGCACTCCAGACCTTCAACCCAAGTTCAAGTTCCATCAAATACATGCAAACAGCACCAGGAGGTTAGAGTTTGGCTTTAAAACAGGGAGGAATGTGATGTTCAAATGAGAGAGCATATCACTAGCTTGAAAACAACTACGAACATGCCCAATGCATATTATTGGCCATATTCTTAACTGATTAAATCTTTATCAGCTGAGAAATGTTCCAGAAGTACCTATTATCCTAAGAGTGGCTGCACTAAGAGTGGCAGTCAATATCCTTCTCTATCCTCACTCTTGCCTTTTTCCATTCACTTAATGAAACAGCTTGCAACTCACGCTGCTCTTTGTACTTGTGTTTTTCATGACAATCAAGTCCAGCAATAGCAGCAAATTAATATATTTACTTTGGGAAAGGGTGAAAGGAACAAGTTCTAGTTATGGTATCCCACATTTGGTCAGGATCCTGCTTGGCTAACAACATGTGAATACTGATAAACGTCCTGGTTTACAGGCAGACTTCCTGGTGTCTATTTAGCCATGCTCCGCCATGGCTCCTCAATCAATTCAGCATAGGTGAGCTGTGGGTAGGGGAAAGTTCACGGTTAGTTGCTCACTGCTAACAGAAAAATGGTTTGCAGATGAGTTACTTTAATTCAAAGAAGTGTGTCTCCAATGCCAAAAATCTGTAATGGTTCCATTGTATTTTTTTAACAGGTGATTCATTTCCACTAAGTAGTTCTGATTTTGTTGACAGCGGAGTATGCTGCATCTTTGCAGAATGACAATATATCATCTCTTCTACCCACATTATTTTTCCTTCTGCCCAAACCATACAGAGACATTGATTGATCAATGATCCATCAGTCACCAATTAGAAAAACCTGGAATGGTATGCTATATGCAGCAGACTAAACAAATCAAAGTAAAAAGTAAATTCTTCACATCTGTATTTCCACTATGTCTGAAAATTCACCGATTTTGACCTGCCACAGGAGATGAGTCCTTATATAACACCACCATAAGAACATTTCGCATCCCATTTCATACAAACAATTCTCATCCCATTTCTGTGGTTTCAAAAGTATAATACTCATATCCTCAAAAGTATCACTTAACTTTATCTCCACATCCTACAGTGATTCAGTCTTTGAAAAGAAGAGTTGTGCTCTGAGTTCATCTGACATTTCCAAATTTCATACAAGGCTGAAGTGGAGTATTGGCATTTACAACAAAACCACAGCATAGTAGTTCCATAAACCACTCCTCCAGCTTCTAAGACCCAGTTGCCTTCAGCAGACCACCACTTCAAACCTGAACTCTGCTGACTGGCTTAAAAATTTGTTCCTGGTATCATGTGACAAGTTTTTGAAGCTCACATGTGTAATGGGGCATTTGCTGCTAGTATGAAAAGAAGAAAAAAAAAATACTAAAAAATATAGTAGAACACGAGGTTCCAATTGTCTGAAAAACAGAAACATCTGTTAAGAGTCATGAGCAGTTGATTAGTGGAGTTCATTTCTAGGGTAAGGCTTCAGTAGATCAGCTCTTCTATCTAAGTATATCACTGTAGTCGCTGGAAGCATTACAAAGAGTTACAGAGAACAGGCGGGAGAGATATAAACAATTTCTTACGGTGCTAGTATCCTTAAAAGCCAACTATAATGTATTGGTCTTCAGCACTGCTCTACATGATACCAGCATATGAAATTAACAGCTGTACTTAAACCTTGCTTTTATCCACAACAGCTAAACATCTGCCAGTCTTTCAGTTATAAACCTATACTATTTTTGAAGCTTATAACTACCAATTGTAAAAATTCTTTTGGAAGATAAAACACAATGTACAAGCTGTCAGTCTGAGTACACTTCTTACTTGCAAAATAATCATGCCAAGTAGGGTTCAGTCTACCAGTCAAGACAACGACAAAAACATCAGTTGCTTTTTAAGATGCTGCTTGGATATCAACCTAAAGCTTTTCCAGCTCACTATAGTAACATAAGGATTCACACCTTGGAACGTTTGCACAAAAAGCAGAGGTTAATCAGACATGCTAATTCAGCCCATGTGCCCTCTAAAGCTCTAGTGAGATTGGATAGATAGCTGAGCTGTATATACTACTTTCATTAAGGCTGCTGTTGCAGATCTCTGTTCCTAACACCACAAGCCTTGGCACCCAGGAATACAAGAAACCACCAGGAAGAAGATGTCCTTAAGGTTAAGCGTCCATCATTAGCCTGAATATCTAATTGAAGGTTTACTAGGAATCTGCGCCCTAGCTCTTGCTCAGTTCCTGGTGTCAGCGGCCTGACCTAACCTCCCAGTTTCCTAGTGCTCCATCTGCATCCACCTGTCACCTCATGCGTACTCCCCATCCAGGAATGGGGTACTGTTACATTAAAAATAACAACTAAAACTTGATAGCAAGCAATTTCACTTCCCCTTCCTGACTTTGCTGACTATTTTGTCTCTAACAAAAACACAAAATAGCAAATACAAAGTAACTTGTAAGATCAGTGGGTTTTGTGTTCAGGTACATAGTTTGAATCAACATACTGTGCAACCCTACCATGACTTTGGGAAGATCGTTTTGTTATACAGAAATTCAAAGGTGTCCCTCTTATCATGAAGGACAAACTTCCAAGATGCTACAGCTACCCAAGAAAATGGCAGTTACTGAGGGATCATCAGGGTTTTGAGTTACTTTTAGTCCACCCTAAAGCAGAAGAATCTCTTCATACTTTTTAAAGTAAAAATTGTATTTGACTGTGGAAATTATTATCAGGTGTCCCTAAAAAAATTGCTTCCATCTGAATAGATCCAGTTTCTGCAAGTATTCTTCTACCTTTCAGAAGATATGGCATACTCGCCCCTGAAATCCCTTCCATGCTTTCCAGTTCTCCGTAAGATTCTTCTTTTAATCTTCCTATCATTAAGACCCTATTATATGCCTGTTTTCTCTTACCTAAGCTTATAGGCAGGTGGGGAATTCACCTGAAAGCACTGTTCTTGAGACGCTAGTGAAAGCAGAGATGACCACTGTCTCTAGACAACAGAGCTGATCATCCTTCCCTATCTAACATGTAATCAGCTTCCAAACCCACATGGTACAATGTTCAGTGAGCCTCTGTGGAGTGAACAAGGTCCAAGCATCAACCTAGTTCGGCTTTTTCTAAACATGTATGAATCCTCTTTTTAGTGCTCCTTCCTTATAGAGAAATACAGTCCAGTTGTTTCATCCAGGGGCCTTCCGTTGACCTTGATGACTCCCTTGTAACTTGCAGGCACTCTTCCCTGTAACCCCAGCTGGGGAAGGAGCCCAGCTCACTGTGTAATCCTGGTGGGCTGCATGATAGTTAAAACACAGCCAAGCAGCCCAGCTATGAGTTTGAAAGTATGTGCAAAGTTTCTCTTGAAAACCCAGAACCGAACTGTGTGCAGACTACCTTGTTTCAGCTTCTCTATAGCTCTAGCAGATTCTCTGGGCTGTATTAGGTCCTCTGTGAGGGTACAGGACCCTGGCAGATGCAAGGGCTTTCTTCTGAACCACACAGCTCCTTCAGACTAGCTTGCTTTCTATGAATTAGACTGACCCTTCGGCTAAATCTAACTTCTGTGGAAAAGGTACATTCATTTCTTCTCCCCTCCCACGCAGCCTGAGACTTCCTATATGAGGTTCCCTGCTTTGTTACTTCAACAAATCTTTTTACAACCTCTTCACAATATACGTGAATATACATTGTCTTTTACAAACTAAACTGAACTCACTAGATGCAAGTCAGATGGAACATGAAATTCAAAAACCTACACAGGCACAGCTGTATGCCTAATAACCTAATTATTGACCTAATAAACTCAGGCCCTTAGCAAGGGTTATTGTTTCAGGCCACAAGCTACTTTAACATGAACACTTAACTTCTCTCATAGAAATAGTTTACACCTGGCTATCTTGACATATGAGCAGACAAAGCTGCCCTAGGTCACTCCTATCAGGTCTAGAGACTTTCACTCCCTTGTTAACTTTACTAGGTAAGTGCCACCTTTTGTCCAAAACTGCAAAACAAAACTTTCCTGGATTGTCATTAAGATTTAATGACAGACTTTGCTGCTGCAAAGACAACTCATGATACAAAAATTGCATTGCATCAGCTTCCTAATAGCATAAAATTAACTCAAATTCATATCAAAGACCTCCATTCCCAAAATTATTGGTGCTGCTGCACCTCTAGCTCTATGATTAAGATGACAAGTTCTTCGCAAGAAGTAAGGGCTGAGATGAAAGATCTTTGGTGAGCCACAACATTACCCGAAGCCTCGGGGACTCAGATGTTAGCTTTCTCTCCACCGTGATTTATGAACAATAGAAACCTCTAAATGATCTGCTCATTGGTGAGTGAGCTGTGGTACAGCTCAGTGCACCTTTGCATCAGAGATGGAAGAAGATGCACTTAATCAGCACAGAAGGATACAGAAGTGGAAGACACAGCTCCAACCCTTCTCCACATCATCCATCGTGCACACTCACAGTCTCTCGAATCGCAAATAGCAAACTTGTGCTACCAACATAGAGTCATAGCTAGTACTGCTACAGAACACACACAAGTCTTGGATGAACAGTGGTTTGGGGATTTATCTCATTATTGGGCTTAATAAATAAATAACAGGATAAACAACAGCAACACTCAACTGCCAGGATCTGCCTAATTTCTGCCTTCTCTTCCTGAGAACAGATGGAAACAGCTCCTGTAAGAGGCTTTGGACTAGGCAGAACAAAGTGAAGGGGCACGTTCCTTCCAGCACTGAAAAAGCCTCCAGAAGCCACAGAGCACACATTGCAGAGGAGGGACTGCTTGGTTTCGATGTCTGTATCCATTATGAGTAAGTCAGTGGTGCCCTGACAAGAAGGCCTGAAGAACCTGGGGTGTGGCAGCTGTTTGGCACAGCGAGAGAGGGCCCAGAAGCCTACACAGAGGGTTTCCTCTAGGATAGGCTAGGGTACGAGCCAGGGCAGGAGGTTCCTGTGCCACTGTGAGATGGGCTCCAGCCTCTGCCAGAGCCGTGTGACTCGGCAGGGGGAGGGAAGGCAAGACTTGGCAACCTGGGCTGTCTCACACAGTAGTAGGTTTTGTTCTCCACAGGACAGCCCTCGCCCTATGTGGCATGTGTTCAGACTCTTCAGTAAAGGACTCCAGTCCTTGTCGCTATCTGGTCATCTGCTTAATAGCAGTGGACCATACCACTTAATTCATGTGGCATACAGGACTGGATGTGCCCTGATTTTCCCCTGCTCCAGCTGCCCAAAAGATGGTTAGCAGGCTGAAGAGGAGTGATGCTGGCGGGACTGAGAGTCTCCTGCTCTTTTTTCCCCCTGCAGCAGTCAGACCTGCCAGGCCCCAGAAGCTGGCAATATCTGCCTGGGACAGGACACCACTCCCACGCAGCACAGCAAAACCAGGACTGTGATTCACGAGTGGAACCACTTCCCTTGGGACAGATGTAATGGCTCCCATTTCCTGCCCTCTACCCTACCCAATTTTTAAGGTTCCCATCCGCACCACAAGAATCAAACAGCTTGCACAACAGCTGTTGTCCTGCTGTAGTTTAGGGCCCAACACTTCAAGGTGTTACTGGTTAGTGCCTTTAAAAGCTGGGCTGTACTCACTTGTGATGAGAGCCCTAGAAACTGCCACCTTCCTTTTAGTAAACTCCTTTAGTATCATCATATGTTGCACTCGGGCCCCATGAGTTGTATTAAGCACCCTGACACTGTTTTACTACTTTGCCTTTTGCAATGCAAATGGCATATTAATTTGTACAACCTGGAGAATACAGAGAAGACATCTCACACGCCTGGAGATGACATATTTTCCCTCCCCAGCCCAAATGAACCCTGAAGCCATGACATTTATAAAAGCTTAATCATACATTGCTAAGTTTTTGGCAAGCCAGATCAAATATTCTTAATGAAATCTTTTTTAAAAGTGGTTAATACATGGTCTCGTGGACTCCCGTGGACACACTGAACACTCAGACCTGTGGCTAGCACTACCTTGTGTGCAAAGTGGCATACCTAGTCTGAAGACAACATGACATCTGCTTACCATTTCACTTTGATGGGACTGTGTGATTACAGTTAAGCAGGTGACAGTGCTCTGTGTTATAGCCTTTTCTGAAACGTGACCATCTCAAAAAGGTTCAAAGTATGATACCCCAAAAGGAGATACAAAAATACCATTAACTGTTTTTACAAATCACAAGATCATAGGATAATTCATGTTGAAATGGACCTCAGAAGGACATCCTGCTGAACCTCCTGCTCAAAGCAGGGTCAGCTATGAGGTCAGACCAGGTTACTGAGGCTTTAACTAGTCCATTTGCCTTTTGGATGCCTACTGCAAGCATTGAAGACTTTGTTTTTTGTATTAAAACAGAAGGATTTGCACTTACTGAAAAAGAAACGGTAACAGTCTTAGAAATGTCAATGAATATGATCCACAGGCTACCAATAGTCAATTAACAATGAATGTTTTCCCAGTACTAACTCCTCTGTTTTGATTTCCAACATACTATTTCAGCAACAAGAAGTAAGCTGAGCTGCGACGGTTGATTCTCTAAATTCTCTAAGTTTGATTTTCACAAGTGGCATTGACACTGACAGCTTAGAACACACGAGCTTGTAATGTTTACATCGAAATACACTTACTATGAAAGTGTATTTGCATACTGACCAAGTACACTAAATTATTAGCTTTATATAAACTACCCTCAGAGCCCATCCCTGGAACTAATAAGCTGTTCATTAAAGTTTCCTTAGATTCTTAGTGACATTTCCCGATAATGGTCCCATTTATAAGCACAGATTACATTTAATATGCAAGGTTTTAACAGCATTAGCTTGTTCTAAAGTGTGCTTTGGCCCATGTTATCAGAACTGTAGTTGAATTCCTCATATGGTTAAAGGGCAAATTCTGACACCTTTAGTCACCTTTTTCCACAACAAGTCTCACTGAATTAACTGGAGATTGATGATTAGAGAACGAACAAAGGGCTGAGACTGCACACAGGGCTAACACAAGGGTTACCATTAAACAGTGGGACTTCAGAATACCTCTGTGATTGAAATGGCCCCAGGTTTTCTAAAATTCACCCTCAGAACATTTACAAGTTTTCACTGTTTTATCAGTATGGTTAAAGCAGTGAAACTTTCTGAGGTATGCAGGTTTATATTTTCTGAAACATGATTTTACAATTCAACTTAATTCACACTCTGGAAGGAGAATGTCTCCTTGATTTCACTATAACGGTGTTCAGACAAAAGAACACAGTTGGAATAGTCTATTAAAAAAATACTAACATCACTAAAGCTGACTGAGTTGCTCTGCTACAAATTTGTACATAAACAAAGACTAGCAAGTACCCAATGCAGAGCTGCTACGTTTTGGACTAAGAAAAGCAACACAATCACAGGTTGAGAATGGCACTACTGAGCATGAGATGGGGGCTGTTAATTCAGATTGACTGTAGTTCAGGTGCATTCAAGTGCTTTGTGTATATAGAGAACTTTTTATAAAAATCATAGAATGGTTTGGGTAGGAAGGGACCTTAAAGACCATCTAGTTCTAACCCCCCTGCCGTGGGCAGGGATGCCTTCCACTAGACCAGGTTGCTCCAAGCCCCATCCAGCCTGGCCTTGAACACTTCCTGGGACGGGGCATCCATAGTTTCTTCAGGCAGCCTGTGCCAGTGTCTCACCACCCTCACAGTAAAGAGTTTCTTCCTAATATCTCATCTAAATCTATCCTCTTTCAGTTTAAAGCCATTTCCCCTTGTCCTATTGTTACAGGCCCTACTAAGAAGTCCCTCTCCAGCTTTCTTGCAGGCCCCTTTAGGTACTGAAGGGCTGCTATAAGGTCTCCCCAAAGCCTTCTCTTCTCCAGGCTGAACAACCCCAACTCTCTCAGCCTGTCTTCACAAGAGAGGTGCTCCAGCCCTCTGATCATCTTTGTGGCCGCCTCTGGACTCGCTCCAACAGGTCCATGTCCTTCTTATGTTGAAGGCCCCAGAGCTGGACACCGTGCTGCAGGTGGGGTCTCATGAGAGTAGAGCAGAGGGGGAGAATCACCTCCCTCGACCTGCTGGCCACACTTCTTTTGACACAGCCCACGATTCAGTTGGATTTCTGGGCTGCAAAAGTACATTGCCAAGTCATGTTGAGCTTCTCATCAAGCAATACCCCCAGGTCCTTCTCAACCCATTCTCCATCCAGCCTGTATTTGTGCTTGGGATTGCCCTGACCCATGCGCAGGACCTTGCACTTGGTCTTGCTGAACTTCAGTTTAGTTCTAACAGTCAAAAAAAAATATCTAAATTTCTCTAAAATTTCTAAAAGACCTTGACAGTTTAGTCTGCTTTAATGACACAGTATGGAAGACAGGACACTTTGCAGCAAAGTTGGTTTTCATTTTAAAAGCTACATGTGGCCACTTTCTGAATTCAGAATAACTAGTGTACTTCTGACAGTGCTCCCACTACCATTTCATGTATGTGTCTTCCCAACAACAGACATCCCTCAAAGCTCTGGGTCACAAAACATGACACACTGCGTATGCTGGGACCACTACCAACAGCTGGCCAAAAATCCTAAGGGGAAAAATTTCTTTAGTGAGTGATATTTCCCATATTCCAACACAACCTTTTCTGACTACCCCTCTACCTTGTTTGGCAAAGGCAGGAGCATCCCTTTTCCAAGCAGGATTTATTAAAGAGTCCTCTGCTACATTTAGTGTCCAAAACCTATGGCTGTAAATGGTTTTTCCTCCTAAATTATCAAATTCCATAGTCGTTGGTCAGACATGCCATCTCCTGCCTCATTGTACCAGAGCTGCTATCACCCGCTTCCTTATTGCCCAATCAATGTTTCTAATTGCCCTCTTCCTTATTGTTTGATCTATGTTTCTTCCTAAATATCTCCTTTACTACCATTCAAACATGTGAATAACTTGTTTTAACATGTTTTACATGACAGACACGTTGAAGGAACAAGCAGTATAAAAACAACATCAGAAAATTCACAACAGATCTCAGCCAACAGTGTGCATTAAATGAGTGCATGACATTTTCTCTCTTTTCTTTTTTAATCTATACCATCAGAACTGTTAACCCCACCTACTAAATCCACAGGCACACACCTAGCACTGGTACAAAAGGAAAATGAGCTAGAAAACACCTTATAATCTCAGAAAAAGAGAAGATGAGGATGGTATGACAGATTCATAAAGAGGAGCAGTATTTCATCCTTGCAACCGTGGAATCCAGTTTTGTAATTAATAATTGTTTGTGCTGCTGACTTTCTTCAACACCTGTGACCCTGCTTGTCATGGCCTCATTGCCTGCTGGAAACTTGGCAGAAGGCAAGAGAAGAGATATTAGGGAACCAACACTACATCCTGAGAGAGGCCATAAAGTCCAAAGGTTGAACAGAATTGCCAGGAGCAGTCTGATAAACTAAGGAAGTATGTGGCTCTGAAGAGACAAACTGCTGTGCCCGAGTACAATATGTTCAAACGCTGTGAGCTGCACCCCAATGTCTCGCACACTTGAAAGAGCACACTACCCAGGGACTTTTCCCGAACAGCCCCCTTGAAAAAGAATTATTTTAAGCCCCTTTCTGAAATAAGTATGTGACCACACGGTGCACTGCACATGCCAGTATTTCACAGATCTTAAATTTGAAAACCACTCCTATTCTTTCAAATTAAGCTAGGATGATTTGTTGATTTAATAAAAAGAAAAAACCCCATGTAAAACCCCTTCTGAATTAGCATATTCAAGCCTTTCTGAAATCTGGCTCCAGTAAAGAACTTGTCCTTAAAAATCTATCAGACTGTAACTAAGCTTGTAACTTGGCATGTGAAATAAATAAGCCAATAATCAGATCTTTCAGAAAATTTCAATTAAACCTGTAAAAATATCTAATAAAATATTCAGCTTTTGAAGAGGTTTTATTCAGGAGGGGAGTACAGCAGCTTTGGTTTCATGTCAGGAAGAGCATGGGGCATTAACAACTAAGTTTTTTCCCCCCTCTTTCCTATCCACCACTCACTCTGTTACATCAGCACAACTTTCTGTGAAGCCACACTATAAATCTGAGCAGCAAACACTCTCCTGGCTTTCAGAACAAATCAAACCAAGCACACAGCATGGCCCCCACAAAGAACTGAGCAAGCACAAGGAAAGAGGCAGCGCAGGAATGGCAGCCAGGGGAGGGAGGAAAAAGAACGTGAATTGCTTTGAGCTCATATTGCTGCTGAGTACTTTCTATTATAAAACCATAACCTAATATGCTTTCAAGACTACAGCTCTGAACAGCTTCACACCGTGCACCTCCTTTCCCTACGCAGGACCCTACAGGGATCTATACCATTGCAGAAATGTGCCTGCATGGAGAGGCTGCAGGCTCAGACAGTGCACTCTATTACACTTTTCATTATTCACTGAACGAGAGGACAACCCCGGCAGTGCTTGTAAACACAACAGCTTCCTTGAGAAACAACAGCAAAATCCCTAAGTACGGCTTTCCTTGTAAGTAAAATGCCTGACTTGGGAGGGCTGTCCTCCCCGGGGAGCTCAGCTGTGGGAAGCAGGAGCAAGGAACTGCCTTTTTAGGACTGTGGCCGAGCAGAGCCGGGAAGCGCTGAGGCAGGAACGGGGCTCCCGCAGCACTCGCTGGCCTTAAAAGGAGAAAGCCAGGTATTTCCCCAGGCCCTACCAGCAGCCTCGCAGCCAGCGCAGCAAGGTAAGGCGAGGCAGGGCCCCCCAGCAGGGCTTGGCCCACCACCCACCGGGGGGACCCTTGGCCACAGTCACACTCCTGCTCTACAGCCCTGGTGTCTCTGGCCTCCGAGCATTTCAAATAGGCCTTATTAGGAAGCAGAGAAGCTTAATTAATTGAAAGATCGTTTTCAGATCTGTGAAGCCAGATGGTTTGTGGGTGAACTGTACTTGATTTTAATGTGACATTTCAAGGCATTCAAGGCAGCATCTTGGAGCGCAAGTCTCTAATGTCAGGCATCTTTTTAGCTACCTACATGAGAGGGCAGGTTTTCAGAGGTGATGAGCAACTGGATTTTCAGAAGACTTTAACAGAAGGGGTAGAACACTCAAAGCCTCAGACACTCAGCTATTTTTTTGAAGCAAGCTTTAGGAACACACACGATTAAGACTCCTCCCCAGTTGCCTAAAAATTAAGGCTGCTTGACAGGAAAGCAAAAAGATTTTAGCTTCATTCAGTTTAAGTTACATTTAGTTTTATTACCTGTTTCTCATTCTAGGGACCAAAACAAATTAAACCACTTCAGGCCAAATCCATCTATATAGGGTATGTGTGTAAGCACCCCTGCCCATGAACTGTCCCATATTGCTCTTTTTACTTTCCTGACTCTAGTTTTTAGAAGTAAAAAGAGGAGGCTGTGAGCAACATAGGAAAAAACCTACAATTTCCCCCCAACAATATCCATTTTTAAATTTGATTTTTAAATCTTTCTCAGAAAATGGCAACAAAAATGGAGTGTCCTTGAATATTTGGGGGGGGGGGGAAGGCAGTAATCTTCCTTTAGATATGGTTAAAGAAACAAACTACAGTGTAACATTAAAATAAGACACTACCCATTCAGGAACAATACAACATCCCAGTTCTGAATATAAAATGGCTAACTGAAATTCAAAGACTTACCCACACATTATGCCATCATAGTTTCTTGAGGTTAAACTTTGATAACTGCCTGCCTTGAGATGCTGAATAGCATAGGTTTAACTGAAAGCAGCAACTTTTAACCTAGAGATATGAGAATGGCTTGGTAGTTTTGATCTGTACTACTTTTTGAATCCACAAATACCTGCTCTACATCATGAACTACTGCCATCATTAGTGCCTTCAAGTAATAATCGCAGCAGGAAGACCAAAACTTTGATTAATCTTGCCACATCCCACTTGCAACATATTGGCAAGAAAACATGGGGAAAGTACTAATTACCCATGGATAATGACAGGGCATCCATTTCTAGGATTCCTTATGAGACTCAGGAAGAAACGAGGCAGGAGACAACATAAAAAATTACATTAAACAACTGAAAAATATCTATATACGTGACAAACTTATTCGGCATGAGCTCAGACATTGTGTAGGACTTTTTCCAATTGTTGATTGGGCTGGGATTGTATTTCTATAGCTCCAAAGGAGTGCTAGGGAAGGATGATTTTCATAAAAGGAATAAAAGTTTTGACACCAGGTTTCATATTGTAAATTCATCCTTTAAAATAACTTGCTTGCCAAAGCAGTTCAGCTGCCAGAAAGGGAGAAAAGCAGGCAAACTATTCCCTTAAAAGCAATGACTGTGCTATGCTGCTCAGGTACACAAGGCATCGCTCCAGAACCAGGGAATGTTGGCTCATTAGAAGCAATTAAAAAAACTCTGAGGGGATTTTAAAAACAACAACTTCCAAAAACAAAACATGCATATATACCACATGCATTTGTTTATGCAGCTGTAATGAGTGATGAAATCCATTTATGAGCTGAAGTCACAAGATTCTAAGCAGGTCTTTGTTTAATCTCAGTAAGTCATGACATTTCCCTGCTACTTATAATAATGTGACTTGGATGAACGTTTTCAAACCTATGCACCTGGTTTTTAATAGTGCTTACCAATCACACTTCTCATCTGCTTTGCTGGAGACTGAACAGTCTACTTCAGAGCCACCACTTCGATTAAGCATCCTAAAAACAGATATAGAAGCTTTGTTTTAGTTTAACATATGCCTGTGATTCTTGAATTCAGCAGATAGTCTGCAACTCTTACTCAAACTGAGACTCTGTGCAACCTGCAAAGGGTGTAAATAAAAATCAATGAAACCATTAGTGGAATGAGTACTTACAGCATCAGCCCTTCTATAACCACAAAGTCTATCCAGATGGATGCCCTTAAAAGACTTGAGAAGGTTTGCTATAGACAATGGCTTTCATTCCAAAACATTGCTGTGACTTGGAAGAATAAAATGAAGATAAATGCAGCTGTTTGCTGCTTACATTAATCCAGCATTAGTGCCCTGAGTAACAAAGGTAGGACAGAGTACACAAAGAAAAAAAAAAAACAAACCAGCACAAATAACTATTAAGTTACATATGCTTTTTGTGTATTTATAAACTGTGCTAGGCTTTAGATGTATTATTATATAGCTTTAACAGTATACAAATCAGTAGTCCTGCAAATAAATCAAAACCACATTTTTAGTTTTGATATTAAGGAGAAAAAAAAGAAGAGAAAAAAGGTACTTGCCACCGCTGCTCTTGTCATTACACTTCTATTAGCTTTGCAAACAGACCTGATGCTTTGTGAGGATCACATCAAAACTAAATTAATCAGGTGCGCTGTTGACATAATTTTTTTTAATATTTCTTTTAAGAAGGGAAAAAAGATTAAGACTCCTGACCTGAACAAAAAGTCAATCTACCTAATGCACAAGAGCAGGACATCCCAGACATAGAAAAATTTTTTCCTTCAGACCTTAAAGGCTAAGAGAGTGGTGCTGTCTACGTCCATTCCCCATTCTGTTTCTTGTGCTTGGGTCATACATCTACTGCTCTCCAGAGTCCCAAATGAGCCAGGAGAACAGGTGGATTTTACCACATGTCACCAAATCAAGATGGCAGAAGGATACAAGGAAAATGCAAAAGTCTTTCACCTAGAACGTTTTGTTCCAAGCAACCTCTTGTTTATACGCAAAAGCATAAAGTACAAGACAATTTCTTCAGCAGCTTGGACCCAACCTCATGAAGGGTCTAAAAAGGCCAAAGCCAAATATGCATAACCAGCAAAGTTAATATATCACCTAACTAGCACAGAGTATGCTCCTATACCTTGCATTTTTTACGATTATTTTTGTTGATATAGGAAAATAATATGCACTACTGCCAGTGTCTTTCCTGATGTGAAAAAAAGTCCTAAAACAATCATCAATATGAGGCAGCCAAGGAAGCACTGAGACCCCTGAGATGTAAAGTGACACCTTTTCTGCCATTTTCAGACACACACCTATTGGATGTGGTTTTATGTTACACACCAGTACTACGTGGACTTGGGAAGACAGATCACATTCTTAGTAGAACAGTATAAACACTTTGTTGCCTTCCATTTCCTTAGGATGGCTGCATCACTCCAGTGAAAAAGTCACACAACATATACAAACCATATCAAACACGAATCTGTAATACTCCTAATGCCACATCAATTTATATATGCTAGATATATTCATTGAAAAATAAACTCAGATGCAACCTTCCTACCTAAATTCTAAGTCTATAGGGATTACATTTTATACTCCCCCTTTTCCAAAGTCCTGTTCAGTTCTTTTCCTTTAGCTTTTGAGGATCTACTACACCAGTGCGCCAGAAAGAAAATGACTAACTACTGAAGTCAGAGAAACAAGTGAAAAATGCATATGAGTAGAAAACATCATTTAATATCCTAGTCTGCATGAACTAAACCCAGCTGAAGAGTTCTGAAAAGGCACATTAAAAAAAAAAATAACTGTGAGAGCGGTTAAGTAAACAGTTCCCTTACTGGATTTGCTATAACTGACTAAAACCTTTCTTCCCCTTTCCACATTAAAGGAGAGCCCTAAAACCACATTTTGCATATTTTATTAGTTCAAACCTTTTCTAACATGGTTCCCAGGGCAGACTGAGTCTAACAAACTTTAAAAAATGACTCTAACATTGTTCTAAAATAACAGTATTAGAACCTGGTGAAGTGTGAACAACAGTACTATCAATAAATGTCTACTCTTATTCCCAGACCCAGAATGGAATTCTAAACAATTTTTAGCCTCTCAGATTCACAATTTATTGAATGTGAACTTGCACACTAGCTTTAGTAATCAATGTTACCCATCTCATGCCTCTGACTGCTTTCATCAGCGAGAATAATTGCACATTTGGAGAAAGAAAAACATTTTTGTGACCGTTTTAAAAATTGCAGTTGAAAGTTTCTTGAAAGGTCAGAAAGCTAGGAGTTATCTTGCTAGAAACAGATTAGCAGGCAGAATGTAGGCAAGGTGGTCAGGGGTGTATGGGAAGTGTAATCTATCAGATTGATAGCACCACTATGCATATGGTACAATTATATCTTATCTTTCCAGCCCTGCAACCAAAACAAACCACACTGAAGTCTTGGAGTCTGATTCTGTTGTCTTTAAGTACACACCCCTTAGGGTGGTGACCCAGGACACACCACACATCTTTTACTTCATGTAAGACAAAATCAAAACAAATATAATCAGTATTTTTCCTTTCAGGACTCTCACTGAGACTCTTTGATGTGTTTTCCCTAATCGTTTTCTCTTTTTAATCATCACACTCAGGGGTTTCTCTGAGCTTATAATGGTCTAGTTTTTATGTAACCTCTTCCATGCGGGCGCCTTCCCAAGCTCCCAACACAGCAACTGTTGTAACAGTACACAGCAACACTACACCAAAGAATACCTTGTCCAAATGAAACCAAAAGGGAAATTTAGATGAGTACATTCTGCTTAGGTTGGAATTTTGGCTCAGGCACAAGAGTTAACACTCCTGGTCTTGCAAAAAGAAGCTCTAATGGAGATACTGAAAATGAAAGTATCTGTTCTACTTCAAAGCTGAAAATCTGGCCACTTCTACAGCATGTTTTTCTGCTCAGGGAAATTTTACTTAACTATACGCATTGATGAAGGGGAAATCCTTGGTCCTACGAGTCAGCTGTGGGTTTGCCATTCACTTGACTAGACCTGAGACTCCACCAGTATAATTTAGTACCCGTGGTATAAAACCAGTTAAATTTCTAATTTCTATAGGGCTGCTTGCCAATTTTTTGTTGTCTTAGGAGCAATTATTCACATTTACATTTTATCTTGATTCTCTTTAGCAATATCTCTGTTTACGTAGAGAATCCTTCAACAGATTACCACATTATTTTCAGTGTTACCCAAGAGGTGCATTGGTATACTACAGCTCTAAAATTTTCCCGATTCACTATTAATAAAATGCCTAAACCTAAAATAGGCTCTACATAAAACTCACATAACTAGAACACCTATAAAATGTCCTGTAAACAGCTGTCCTACATCTAAGCTGCCAGTAGATTGATGAGGTTCTAGAGCTAATTTCCGTTTATCAGCTAAGATTTACTGATACCACTGATACTCATTTCTGTTCTCTGCTATGCTCTGTCAAGACACTGCACATGGAGGAAGCAGGAGCTAAGACAAGAACTGGAAACATTTCTTTCACATGGGAAGGTGCCCTGCTAAGCAACTGCTTATTGAACCTGACAGGGAGCGTATAAACAACATTAGAGGGAGTGCTCACACATGTACTCCCAATAAAGGGGAGGACAAGGCGGTGAAAGTCAAAGCTATTACAAGACAAATACAAATTAAAGACACTGTTTTTAATCTCCAGGATACTAAAATATTTTTGAGAGCTCCCAGTGTTGGGGGAGGAGGGAGGGAGGGAGAGAAGGGGGTAGGGGGAGCAGTAAGCCCTACCCAGACTTTTCTTACGACTTGCAGCACCTTTTGTGGGAAAATCATTCTAGAAAAAAAGCAACAGAGGATTTTGAAACTAAAGGAAAGCACTGGCTAAAAGGTAGCTTGCCCTTTGTAAAACTTCCTATGAGGCCTGAAAAAGCACCCTGAGCATGCAACTTCACCAGACAGCTTTGCATATGAAATGCTGTTTGTTTCAGAAATGGTTATGTATTTTTACCAACGGGGTTATTCCTGCCATTTGTCCCCTGATTACCGATCTGTGAGAAGCAAAAAAAAGGAGTCAGAGCTACCACAAAGATATAAGCATAACTATTAAAGTTCATGGGATTTTTGACATTCCCCCTCCTTACCCTGAAACTTTAACCCTTGAGTGAATGCTGCCATATATATTTCCTTTGTTTGGCTGTCTGGGGGGCCACCTGGAAAGCATCAGCATCCTAAGAAGAAAACTGCTATTGTTTATTCGGAATTCCCTTAAAACAAATCTTGCTGTCCATTACCATTTCCCAGAAAGGTATATTGTTCTATCACCACCCATCTCAAATTCAAGTGCAGAGACATGTTTACGGTACGTGCAGCAGCTCAGATAGGCTGGGCTGTTGCAATCCTGTTGCAATCCTGTGCAGAAAACAGAACGTTAACACTGGCATGCTGCTCCCACGCCCTCCCCTTTTCAGGCTTTACATTAACTCAGTGACACCCTGCTAAGCACAAGGTTTATTTACACAACACAAAGTCTTGAGACAAGCCTTTGTTCGACTGCAATGTTGACAAGGCTTCTGAAGCGCTACCGACTATAGTAAAGGTGTATTAAGAATCAACTGAGGACCATGTATGAATGAAATGTTTTGCAACTCGCTTGATTGAGTTTCCAGCTGCAGTGCAATTCTCTTTTAGCCAGAAGCTGCTGGGACAAACTAGCAAAGCTCCTGGCTTTTACGGAGACCAGTGAATTGCACTAACACGGTGGTTCCACAAGGACTTTAATCCAGGATATACGGGTGACACCCTGAACAGAAGCAAATGCCTCTCTTCCCAGCCATTCAGGTTTTTTGCTGGGATAGATTTGAACGGGATGTATTTCCCAACACACTCCACCTCATGGCTGTGTCAGCGCAAGGGAGGGGACAGCGTGGGAGCAGGAAGAGGGCAGGACTGCCTCTTTTGTCAGCAGTGCCGGCCGAAAGCACTTGCGGAACCAAGGACATTGTGAATTGCACTGATTTACATCTGCTACAAAGCGCTCCTTAGTTTTCCTTTAAAATGACTGCTACATGTATAGCATTTTAAAACTTAACATACATGTCAAAACAGGCAAGAAAGCTTAGGTGCATATTTATTGGGTGGAAGTGTCCAAGGGGGCTGTAAGCTTCACCTCCCCAGGACTGGCAATACCCACTCCTGTGAGGAGGGAGCAGCTGTTGCACTCACCCGCTTTCCCAAGGGCTGTAAAACACAGAAGAGCTCCTGTGTTTCACATGATCATCTTCTTGTCAAAGGTTTGGACTAAGTATCAAGGCTTTTTCTTTAAAGAAACTATCTGTGTGAATCTGGAGAGGTGCTGATCACCGTGCCTCAGCTTCCCTCCCTGGGAAGCCAAACATGTAATACTTCCTCCTACACAGCATTTTTGACATTAACATCTCCAAATCATTGTCAGAGCCTCTCATAGCAGACTCTAAAGGTAAAGAAAAAAAAAAACCCAAACAAACCACAAAACCCCTCCAAAAAAGCAGACTCATAGCAACTGCAAGATATTTGGTAAAAATGTCAGAGAGTGAAAATGGCATAAATCTAAGCGCCCATATATGCTCTACACAGTCCTCGGTCAGACTCAAAATACATTACAAGGCTGATGAACCAATAAAAACATCAATCGTTGACAACCTAAAAGCAGATGAGGCCAGTAACAAATATTTTATACCAATAAGTTAATCCCAGATCTTCCAGATGAAATTCCATTCTTTTTCTGTATCTTTTTTCATAATGCATTTTTAAATAAAAATAGTTCATAACACTTGTAAAGGATTTAGTCCCCATAGATCTGCATGCTTCACTAGAACTTCAGTCTCATTATACCCATTTTACAGGCAAGGAAACCAAGCCACAGAGATGCAAAAAGTCATTAAGGGTCATTCAGCAGGGAGGCAAACCCAGGGAAGACTGCAGATCTATCCCATTTGAGTTTATTCTGTTCTCCTGTTTTTCTCTGCTGGTATAGAGAAAATAAGATTACTTCTCATAAAACTCTCAAGGTTACGTTAAAGAGATGAACAAATTTTTGCTCCATTTTGTAAATTCTCATGGTTGTCCTGAAGGGATATATAATCCCACCACTACTGCTACAGGGTTAGGCAAATATTCTGCAGACCAGTAACATAAATGTGAAATATACCACTGTTCTTATTAATATTTATGTAATAATCTAGGGCTGAAATTGGCTATCATTGAATTGACCTCAGATCTTTGACATAAATGCCTATTTGAAGCACCTGGCAATAGGCTGTAAGCACCCACACCCAGAACTGCTTTGTCCGGGCTTGCAGTTTTGCCAGCTACACACCTTTTCCTATACTGACTGTAAGGAACGCAATAACTGGAAAACATCAGCACAAAACATGCTTATATAGAACAAGGCTACGTTGCTCTTACAACACACGTGCATAACCTCTCTCACATGACTTACCTGAATCCACAGCCCATTCTTAGCTGAACAGAAGCCTCTGCAAGTATGAGCACACTGCAGCTGGTACCCAGATCACTAAATACCATACAGCCATTTTTGCAAAGTCTTTCTAGTTGTGCTCACTAGAAAAAACAAACAACAAAAAAGTAAAATTTAAAAAAATCTGAATTTCAATTAGCAGCCATCACAGCCCTTAGGCCTTTGCTTTATTATTGTCCTTTTATCCTAAAAATTTTCCTTGATCTCATGAACTTGTTTCTAATATATTCAAATGTTATGGCTTTTTATAAGTTTCATATGTTCTTAACAGACTGTGTAAACAGTCCTGTGAGCTGACCAATGCGCCTGCCAAATGCACTGCTGGCTGCTCACGCAGTACTTCTTCCAGCACACATGGGAACAGTGGTCCTGAACCCATTACAAAAGAAAAAAACCCAAGATCTCAGGTAGGGGTCAATACTGATTCTGGACTAAATTTTCCATCTCTGCTTCCTTCTGAAACAAGGGAACATATAGACGCTGCAGTGTTGGCAACTGGATACAATTTTTACCAAAGAAGAGAGGAAAGAACAGCAATTTTGAAGGTTTTGAGTATCCTGGTTGTTCTCCTACGGAAGTCCTAAGGGGCTGCTGTGGACAAGTCTGAGACATTCCCATCCTGAGAAGGAACAGGGCTGCCCGGATCAGTGGGGAGCAGCTACACAGTCGCTGGGTGATATATCAGTTGTGATCAGAGATCAGGTTGTTTATTATTAATCAGACAGGACTGAGGAAGAGTAGCAGTTTAGTAGCATCTTCTTCAAACTGAAGTCTTCAACTTGTGCTTTCAGGTATTGTCCTACCCAGGCCATGCCCTTTCCTCCCTACAAGGCCTTCCCTGGCTATTTGGCAACCCTAACTGCTCCCACACCGTGACTCCAACACAAATGACTGTCATCCAGAGTGAATGGTTCCATTTGAATTACATGAACAGGCACTCTGTAAACTTCCCCACAGGCTCCACCACTATAATCCCTGGGAAGGAACAACCTGCAGGACTTTCACTGTTCAATCCTTTCTCTGTTTATTGCTGCTACTGTCAGAAACTTAATTCAGACAGATGTCCTTACATCTGTCAGCCACTGGTGACTTTCATTAACAGAAATTCGCTGTCCCATGTCCATGCCTGAACCCACAGCACAGAGAAGGAAAGCCTGACTGCCCACTGGAAATCCCTCAGCTCTATGGTGCTTTACACCAGGCTTTTTTGGTCTCACGCAGACCCACTTCCTTTCCTTCTCCTGTTGCAAGCACTGCTTTATCCCAGGTTGCCAGGAGCCTACTGTTCCAACAGCTGCTAAGACAGAGTGAGGTGTCAACTTTGACAGAATGCCAAATTGTTTATTAATTAAAAATCCAAGCATTTTGTATCCATTCAGAGACCCTAATCAAAACTAAGCTGTTTTACTAAGGGCTCTGAATGGTTAAATCCAGTTATTCTGAGGCTTTCAGTCACAATTGGCAACCATATATCAATGCATTTTGTTGCCATTACTTACTTTAGTATGTGTTTATTGAAACATCAAAACGCCAGAAAGCTAACTTCAGTTCTCCAGTGAAACTCCACCTCAGTAACATATGAACAAATGCATGCTTCCATTGGAACTTTTGTCCCCCAACACATTAAATATCTTTTCAGAGATGTTCACCTGCCTTCCCACCACTCGGCATTAGTATGCTTCTATTTGTACAGTAAATTTTTTCACGAGACCAGCTCGCAATGCTGAGCGCAGCCGTCTGCTTCCCATATGCCACACATCCTCCAGTGCCTCCTCTACTGCTTACCTTCGCTCTTTGGGCTCCCACTGTGGATCAACTGCTATTCTGCCAGCCTTCTTTGTGCATAGAGGATTTTTCCGACTGCAGGCTCCACAGGATGGGAATTTTGCCCAATTTGCTATTTCTCGGAGCACTGGCTATGCTATGGCATAGAAATAATGAACATAGAGACGTTAATGGTGTGACATTTAGATCTGTAACATCCTAAAAACCATGGGGAGCAAGGCCCCAAGGCTCCTTTCAGACTCATCTCTAGACAATGTAGTTAACTTCTATTTGGTCAGTTTTTTGATCAAAAATTATAATATACATACAGTTGTTTGAGTAAGAAAGACATAGTTCATTACTCATTTGAAAATACAGTTCTGAGCACTTGCAGTGACTCTATAAAGCTAGCTGGGAATGGGACAAATAATAGTCAGAAATCTAGCATAACTTTAGAAGACAAATATCAAATCTTTCATTCATGTGTTGCTGTACATAAATGTCCAGGGTTTGAATTGCTCAGGCAGCATTCTTAAGAAAATAGAAAATGTTTTTAGTGGTTCCTCCCTTACTTCTGCAGTCTTCCACTGTGTTTATAGTGTGGCTGTCCTGCCCCAGAGGTAACCCAACAGGTCTTGCAAAGTCTCCTAGCTTTGCCCCACCTCCATCATTCACAATCTTGTCTCTCTAACCTACTCATTTTCCTTCATTCCACAAACTATTAGTTTCAAAGAAATTCAGAGATTAATTAAAATGATTGGTGGGATGAGTAGGTGAGGGGGACAGGCCAAAGGGCTTGACAAGAAGAAAGATGAAAAGGACTAAATGCGTATAGCTTGGTTATGCGATGACTAATTGAGGGTGGAGGAGATGGACATGATATTCATTTACAAGTGCCTATAGTTCTGAAGAGCATTTTTCACGCGCAAACTGTAGACTAGCCCAAGAGTAGCTTTCAGTCTTGTTGTACAGATCTGGTTCCAGGGTCCTTCGCTTCAAGCTGTGAGTCCCACTCTTCCCCCAGCCTGTGCATTACTAACCCCCTCCCCTGTATCCTCAATTTTTTTTTTTATTTTTTTTTTTTAATTTCAGCTCAGCTTTCAGTCAGATTTAGCTCCTGCATCTCTACCTAGCCACGTGAGCACTACCAGGAGCAAAGAGCAAAAGGAGAGGCCATGGAAGCTGGGGGTGGATGAGATGGCACCTCTTTACCACACCTTGGCTGCTTCGCTGCAGACTTAGGTGGACTTGAGCCGGCTACAAAAACACACCTTGAGGAACCAGGGAAGAATTGGGAGCAGGAGCACCTGTGAATTATTTTACTTCCACTTAGCCTAAGGAAACTCTGTTCCTTGTGCCATCTCACTCCCAGCTTCTTTTACTATGCTCTGATGCAGTAAATAGAAGAAAAATACTGGCTCCTTCCGACTCTTCAAACTCTTGTCTCCCTCAGTTGGGGAAAGCTGCTCTATAGTAATTCCTTAAGCAAGTGAAAAGCAGTACAAGAATATCCAGTAATTCCCACTCTTAGTCATTTTTATGCAGAGGTGAAGCAGGATACCACATTTGAAAGCATGAAGTAAAACAAAAAAAAAAAAAGAAAAGATCTATATAATAAAAATAATTGTCTATTTAATAAAAAGACTGTGGTAACATCTCTGATGAGGGAAAAAAAGCAAGATAATGCAATATATCTAAGTTTAAAGAAAAATAAAAACTGTATGGACACAAGCATTTTCTTTCTGCAAGCACCGTTTCCAATATAAAAGAGCAAAAACTGTCTTTTTTTTTTTTTTTTTGTCAAATGGTCCAGAAATAAGCCAAAAGCATTTGTGATACAGGAGTGAAACAAAACAACGAACCTATTTAATCCTGGACACCAAATATAATTTAGATGGATGTGGTATGTATCAGAAATTTTAATTTGTCCCTGAAAAGCCATTTAATTATTCAGATTATCTGATTGCCTCAGTCAGTCTTGTATTGATTGATTAGAGAACTTTATAAATCAAAATCTGCATTACTGCTGCTCAACGCATCTGCCCCTCACAGCAAGAGAGATACATAGTTCATTTCCAATCCCTACCCACAAGTTAGTTTATTGAGACATGTAAATGGCTATGGTTTATAAATGGGTCAGTAAGTGTTCTTTCATACTACTAAAAGAATATTTACTTAAGGATGTCAGGAAAGGGGTAAAAAAGAGCCCTAAAGTAATAGCTGCTTAATAAATCAGGGCATAGTCACCAAAGTTCTCAGCTCCTTGGCTAATGGCCATGAAGGATCACTGTCTCTCTATTCACGGGCCCCACTTCTAATCTGCAGCACTCAGTGAGTCTCAGGTGGTGAACTTGGGGCACTTGGCTGAAATCTAAGCTGAGACCTCCGCAAGCACCCGCTCACCAGTCAGTCCCGAATTAGGCAGAAAATCCCCTGGGCGCAGCAAAGAGCATTTGTCTTTGATTTCAGAGCTCTCCTGCTACACACGACCTTTATGACCAGCTTGACTGTGTATTGCCAGCCTCAACCAAATAACCTCTAAGTGAGTGGCAATTACCATAATGAGTGGACTGATGGGTGTCCCCCATAGCTACAGGCCTCAGCAGCAACATGTCTCCGGCAAACTGGAATGTCTAGTCCTGAAACTCCACCTCTGTAAGAGGAAGGAAGTAGAAAACTAAAATGAGTGGAGGATTAAAAAAAATAAAAAAATTAAATTACTTTAAATGAATCCCTCCAGCCCGATCAAACACTCACTGAAGCTAATGAAAAACTTTCATTGATATCAGTGGGGCTGAACTGGACAGACTATAAAGGCACGGTTTTTCAGGTTATACAAATAGGTATTAAATAGAGTGGTTAAAGCTATACTGGCCATGTTCCCTGTAGTCTGAACTTGGCTTTCTAGGACAAAAGAAATACGCAGAAAAAACCCAAAAAGATAAAAAAAAAGGCAACAAAACTAACAAATTAAATATGTCAGCAATTAATGAGAACAAACTTAATTAGTATTATTTACCTACACAGAAAACAGACTAAAACAAATTATTTGCATGGTTTCCTACGTAACAGGATCTGAAAAGAAAAAAAACCACCCTTTTTAGCTTAATTTAAAAATAATTCTTATTTCACAACAAAAACTTCCATACAGCAAACTACTTAAAATTCATGTCTTACATTTCTCCAGAATTTCTTCCTTGCATAGACAAGCCCTTTACAAACATCAAAACTGCACGCTGACACAACAGAGACAGATCATTTATGGACTATCTCTGGGGAGTTTTAAGGCAGCAAGGACTGCCACATCAGATCCAACTAGATACCCCATCTCTAACAGGAGCTAAGAGTGGATACCTGGAGAGGCACACAAAACCAGGGCACGCACACAGCCATTTCGCCTCAGGATGCTCTCCCAGGCACAAGCCATTTGCACCTTGGGGATCTCCAGAGCCAAAGATGCACTGCCTTCATCTAATCACTTTAAAATCCCTCAGTCCACACAGGACTCTTGCCAAGGAGTTCCACAGCTTAACTACAATTCTGTGAAAACATTTCTCTGGTTTATTCTGAACCTGCCAGTTCCATTTGATGTCCCTTGGCTCTTCTGCCAGAAGAGTCAGTCGCTGGCCTCTATTTATCTTGTATGTAAAGATTAAAAAGGAGTTAAACAACGGCTTCTAGCATTCACTGCATTAATGAATTTCAAAGACTTTCTTATGCATATGCAATAACTTACTGCTGTTTGACTAAACTATCTGCAGCTGAAGCTACAGTGGCAGCCGAGTAGTTCGAGTTACCTGCAACACAGGCAGGCACTGCCTTACGCGAAGGTTGCATGTACGCCAACAGCACACATTGAGTCCCCACTTTCCTGGGCAAAACTTCGTATTTCGTGCCATGGACTTAACACAAACGTACAAAGAAGTGTATATATTATTTGCATAATTCCAGTTAGCATAGAAAGCAACACCAGTGCCCACCATGTGGTCAAATGAAGTCAGGTGGGCAGACCAGAAAACAGAGAAGAAAATAAGCAAAATTATCAACAACTTCAAACAGGGGAGCCAGACCTTCACTTTTCTTTCACAGCTGCTTGCATTTCTGTTTGCTTCATTGTTGCTTCCTATACTGTAACTGATAATTATGTCATTATGTCTAGGAAAAAATAGCACTGCAGAATTTGAAAGTGCGTTTTGAAACCTAGGCATAAGTTTGCCAGCTTCACATATCAAAGAGTGATTGAACCGGACAGACCAAGTTCTTCACCGACATAAAAAGCTGGACCATCCTACAACAGCAGGTAACAGCTTCGCGTTGCAGGCGTATGGAGCGATACAGCAGTCCACCTTCAGTCCCTGTCCTACCCTGTGTTGTCACTGCCTGGCCTTAAATAGCTGCCGCGCTTTATTCCAGAGGTAGCTGCCTGTCAGCATCAACACACACACCTCCCAGAGAGAAGGGGGTGTGCAGAGCACGGTGAGGAGGGGGAAGGTAAGAATAACGACCCCCAGCAGCAGGGCACAGCCTTTTGCTAGGGCTGTGTGCCGTGCATCGGCCACGCTCAGCACAGCGTTACAGTAAACCACAGGTCACCCATCTGTTGCTCCAGGTGAACATGCCAGCACAGACTTTTCTCCTCGAATAGGATTCTTCAACTCCAACCTTTACTCTCCCTCCCGACTAATCTGTACTTCCACAGTAATGCTAGGGCACTCTTTCTAAAATTAGGCCGCCGCCGTCCCCTCCCCTTGGAGGACGAGTTTAGAGAAGCCCATCTGGAACCAGGCTTTTTCCTGTCAGGGTTTATTTCCCCTGCTCTGTTCTCCTGGCACGTTTTTGAGACCGGGAATTACCATCCCCGAGCTAATGGCAAAGCCATGCCCCCACAGCCACCCCCACCGCGGTCGGGCGGTACCGGACGAGACCCCCATCACCCAACCCCGCCGGTCCCGTTGTGGGGGCGGCCCACAGGGCCGTTCTCAGCCCCGCGGCTGAGCGCCCTCCGC
>JAVJGI010000032.1:31222362-31252316 GCA_035590275.1 Ibycter americanus | reverse complement strand
AGGATGAAGAAACAGCACAGACAGTAGATGAGCTTTTGGAACCTTGTGTGGGAAAGCCTTGTTGCAGCCAGCTAGTTTTGTAGTGCTGCAACAATTGGTGCCCTGTGTGAGGCTTGAGCTCACAGCCTTCAGATTAAGTGTAATGAGTGGTGACAGCAGTAGGGGCAGTGTCAGGGGACATTGAAGTTTTGAGCTGTAATGGCAGTGCCCAATGTAGCGGAGATAGGTGGGGATAGCCTGTGGTCCGGATCATGTTGAGATAGGTGGGGAGAGCCTGGGGATCTGGATCAGACACCGGTAAAGGTGAGCTGTTGGGGTCAAAGAGAAGAAAGCCTGACTGCTGTGGAGCTAAGAGACTGAGGGTAACAAGCAGTAGCGGTGGAGTACATGACCAGATGTGGCAGCAGCCTGCAGTGGGGGTGGTGGGTCCAGAGTGGGTCTGGCTAGACAGTGGTGATGGCTGTGCTGGGGGAAGGCGCAGGAGCAACGTGGTGCCGCAAGCAACTACTGCTACTGCTGCTTGGCCTGGTGGTATTCTTGCTGGTGTTTGTGTGCTTGTTGAAGACATTTCCACCCATAGAAGAAATGGGCAACCACGGGGATGTTGAGAAGCTTGTGAGGACACGGGGTAGCGTATTAGTGCTGTATTCTAAATCTGCTGCTGAAAGCTAGCTCAGGTTGCTGTCTGGTGTGGCCCAGGAGGTAAAAAGGCAAAGTATTATGAGCTGGATAAACTGTGGTTATAACCTCCCTCTGAAGAAAACAAAATCCCAGGTGTCAAATGAGAAGAAAAGTGATCAGCCCCCAGAAGCTAAAAAGCCCAAGAGAACAGTGAAGAATGTGGAACACTTGGTTTAGCAGTTAGGAAAGGATTTCCTCAATATGTATATTAGAACAGAGAGAAAGAGGATTATGCCAGATAAACTGGAGAAAGAAATAATGCAAAGAATGTAGTAGAGGAATATGTGTATGCGTTCAGGGAGAAGTTGTCTGGACCATATGAGACGTTTGTTTGTGAAAAGGTTGTGATGATTGTTAAATACACAAGGTATGAAATATTAAGAAGGAAAAGAATAAAAAGGGGGGGAATAGTAGAGGAACTGTAGAGGGTTAATTAACATTGATTATATACAGTTGTGGGCTTGCTTCTGGGGTGGTGGGTTGGCTGATGTGGATAATGTACAGCTGTGGCTTGTTTGGGCTAAGTAGCTAAATAGCACTGAGGAGCCTGGAAGAGAAGGAGCACTGGGTGGAGAGAAAGGAGTCTGGATGAAGAAGAGCCCAGGGATGTAGGAGAGATGAGGAGAGGCCTCAGGAGAAACTGAGAGAAGAAGGGGGCCCAGATGAGGAGAGGCTGGCTGGGGGAGAAGCTAGGAACCTGGACGCAGCAGAGGCAAGAAGCAGGGTGGACTGGCCTGAAGAGGATGAAGAAACAGCACGGGCTGTAGATGAACTTTTGGAGGCTTGTGTGGGAAAGCCTTGTTGCAGCATGATAGTTTTGTAGTGCTGCAACAATCAGCAATTTCAGGATGACCTTAAAAGAGAACAAAAGCACCATTTATAAATATCTAAAGAATCTTTATGCTGCTGAAATCAAGATCCTAACTACCTTCCTGGATCTGAGCCCAACCCTTTCAGGGCCAAATATAAATAAATAAAATGGTAAGAGGTCTGGGCCATTCTGCTAAATGTGAAAATAAGTGTTTTGGCCAGACTGAAACTGGGAAAAAGGCCATAGCAAAGATGTCTATATTCTAAATGTCTTTTCAGCTACTCAGCAACTGGGTTTAGGCCGAGCCATGAGGTTTAGACATCAAAGACACAGCATGTAAAATTGGAAAGAGATACTTCAAGTTATTCCAGTGACTGGGAGAGCTACAGGCTGCACTCCTGACTCTGCAGGAACTGCCTGGGAAGGATCTGGTACAAGCAGAGATCTGCCCTGTCATTTTCAGAGCAGAGATGCTGAATGGTGCGCAGATGTGGACATGGGCCACCTACACCCTCCCAAGCACAATGAGAAGCTCTGGGGAGGGTGTTGGGATCCCCCATGCCTTAGGGTTGCTGTTGGGCAATTTAGCATGCATTTTATGCCCCAGCTCGTGCTGTCAGTGCAGAATCTACACTGCAAACCTATGGCTCTGTGTGTTGCCATCGCTGTGTTCCTACCTTGTCTAACTTGGCTCCTGTCAATTAATGATGAGTCAGAATGTGCTCTGAAGGCAGTAAAGCACTTTTCTATCTCTTGGGGATTCTTACTTCGCTCTGCTAACATCCTGGTTGGGTTTCACTCCAGAAGGAGCTGATAACATTGTCCGATTTATACTTCCCAACTGTTTTTTTGTTAGCCTGGTTAATCAGGAAAAATCAACATAAAACCTATCAGAAGAGGGAGTCGCACCATTAAGTGGGCTGAATTTCAGCCTATACATCTGAGTCAGAGTTTCTCAAAGGTAAAGGACACAAGAGCCCTTCAAAACGCCTTGACCTCAAGCTGATAGTGTATTGAACAGAGAGATGTCATTTTTCGACATTAGCCTTCTATATTCTGTTTGTCATTTGGGGATTGCACCTGGAGGTCTTCTCGGAGAGGGATACCCATGCAGGAAAGGCAGCTGTGTACTCTGTGAAGATGGTGATGCATCTCGAGAGCCCGAATAGCTGAATAATGTAAAAGCTCCACAGGAGAGGATCTGGGAGCCAAGAAAGTTGCTCGTGAGTCAGCAGGGCACCCTTGCAGCAAAGAAGCCCAACAGCAGCCTGGGCAGGTCGAGGGACATGATCCTTCCCCTTGGAATGGCACTTCCGAGGCCACATCTGGAGTAGCATGCCCAGGTTTGGGCTCCACGCTGCAAGGCGCGTATTGATACTGGAGGGAAAAGAAAGGAGGGCACAGAGCAGGGCTGGGGGATGGGGCACGGGGTGCCTGGGAGGGGTAAGGTCCTGCCTTTGCCCTCCCTGAGCGGATTGGGGAGGGAAAACAGAGCCAGAACCTTCCCAAAGGTGCATGCCAGCAGCAGGAGAGCCAATGGGCCTAGACAGAGACATGGGAAATCATGAGTAATTAAACAGTAGGGGAAGAAAAATTTGCCAGGTGGATTATTAAATATAAAATTTAGCCCGGAACAAGCTAAATACTATGACAGCTCAAATACTAGAAGAGGTTAAAAATTGGGACAGGTTGTAGCCTGGGACAAGCTACATCCCGGGGTGAGGTGCTCAGAGGCTGGACACAGCAATAGACGTGAATAGCCCTCCTTGGCCCGGGGGGGGTGCACGGGAGGACCCTCGGCGCCCCGGCGAAGTAAGGCTCTGCCTCCTCCTTCCCCCTCCCCGCGCGGCCGGGAGGGTTGGGGTGGCCCAGCGGAGCGGGGCGCAAGCGGCGGCCGGGCAGCTTCTCTGTGCTGCCGCAGCTCCCGGCGCCACTCCGCGGACTCTGTTCTATGAGTGCAAAGATGGAGCCTACTTTCTACGAGGATGCCCTGAACGCCAGCTTCGTGCCGCCGGAGAGCGGCGGGTATGGATATAATAACGCCAAAGTGCTGAAGCAGAACATGACGCTGAACCTGTCCGACCCATCCAGCAACCTGAAGCCGCACCTGAGGAACAAGAACGCCGACATCCTCACCTCCCCCGACGTGGGACTCCTGAAACTGGCCTCGCCTGAACTGGAGCGGCTCATCATCCAGTCCAGCAACGGGTTAATCACCACCACGCCGACCCCGACGCAGTTCCTCTGCCCCAAAAACGTTACCGACGAGCAAGAGGGGTTCGCGGAAGGCTTTGTGAGAGCCTTGGCGGAACTGCACAACCAGAACACCATGCCCAGCGTGACCTCCGCTGCTCAACCTGTGAACAGCGGCATGGCACCTGTGTCCTCCATGGCCGGCAACAGTAGTTTCAATACTAATTTGCACAGCGAGCCCCCGGTGTACGCCAATCTCAGCAACTTCAACCCCAACGCGCTTAACTCCGCACCTAACTACAACGCAAACAACATGGGCTACGCACCTCAGCATCACATAAACCCCCAGATGCCGGTGCAGCATCCCAGGCTTCAGGCTTTGAAAGAAGAGCCTCAGACTGTACCTGAAATGCCAGGGGAAACTCCTCCCCTGTCCCCTATTGACATGGAGTCGCAGGAGAGAATCAAAGCCGAGAGAAAACGCATGAGAAACAGAATCGCGGCATCCAAATGCCGGAAAAGGAAGTTGGAAAGGATTGCCAGGTTGGAAGAAAAAGTGAAAACTTTGAAAGCCCAGAACTCAGAGCTGGCATCCACTGCCAACATGCTCAGAGAACAGGTTGCACAGCTTAAGCAGAAGGTCATGAACCATGTCAACAGCGGGTGCCAGCTAATGCTAACACAACAGTTGCAAACATTTTGAAGAGACTGTCTTAAACGAGAACTGTGATATTGTGGTATAACTAAAACAGAAAACCAAAAGTGGCAGATGCATAAAGCTAATGGGAAAAGCTGAAAGGCTGAATCCTGCCTGTGCTCTGCAAAGCGCATGTGTGGAAAGACTGGCAAGCCTTCAGCTTGAGTTAGTGAAGCGGCCGGCACCACTCCGAGAAGTGCTGTTCCTGCTCAGATGAGATGTCAGATCTTTGTTTAACATTGACCAAGACCTGCATGGACCTAACATTCGATGATCATTCAGTATTAAAGGTTAAACTGCAATAGAAACTGTAGATTGCTTTATGTAGTATTCCTTAAGAAAAAAAAAAGTGGGAGGGAGGTTTGTGGGAGGCTGATAAACAAAAAAGAACTATTCTGCCTGCCTTCAAGTAAATTGTGTATGTACATATCTTTTTTTATTTTATTTTATGAAAGTTGATTAATGTCAATAAACTACTTCATGACTTTGTAAGTTATTTTTATGTTGTTTATTTGGGCACTGCCCAGTATTGTTTGTAAATAAGAGGCTTTTTTTTAGCACTCTGAGTTTACCATTTGTAATAAAGTATAATTTTTTAATGTTTCTGTTTCTGGAAAAATTCTAGACGGTTCTATTATATTTAAGAAAAATAAAATCATTAAAATGCATTTCCCCCTCACACTTTTTTTTTTTGCTAGTACCTGAGTTGGGAAAATGCCCTTTGTGCTGAACTCTGAAGAGTAGGGATTATGTTAAACTTACTCTGTAATGACAGGCATGTCCTGAGGAATGTGTGAGGAGAGGGAGAAGCTAGATCCTGACTGCTCAACTAATACAACTTCTGGAGTTGTCCTGAAGTTGTAGTTCCCAATCATAACCCGATTAGCTTGCTTGCCATATTCTAATGGTCCAGTTTCATCGGCTAACTTCAAGCAGGTTGTAAAGGGGTAGAAAACCAGTGTATGAAATTGCTCTATAACTGGAGCAACTAGCTACTTGATCTGATGTGCTTTTTATTAAAGCCCTCAAGAACATAAGGCAAGCAGTTTTACTTAAAAAAAAAAAAACAACAACAAAATACACTGTATGCTTCAAAAATAGAAATATTCACCTTTATTCCTGTGTTCCTTCCCAGATAGGAGGTGATCCTTGTTTTTAATATTTATGACAATGCTGCTGTCAACAGTAAAATAATTTTATAACCCTCTCCCTGCCTTTAAATCTTTTCTCTTTTGGGTGTTATTGTGGATTCTAAACTTTTTAGCAATAGAAAAGCTGGGAAAACTGAACCTAGTGGGAAATGAAAAGAGCAACTTGCTGAAAAACAGCAGCTCCTGTTGCTTGTTTCAGCAACTTGCTGAAAATAGCAACTTCTCTGGCACTTCCCATGTATTTTTTTTAATAAGATAATCTTGATTTTTAGTACAAAAACAATATAAACATACATCTTAGAGACATGCTGCTTAACTGGGGGGGGGGGGGGAGTGGAGAAACAATTATACCATGATTTTCAACAGTGTACCTAATCAATTTAGTTCAATAAGCATATATTTGAAGGGAGACCAGATGTTTTCCTGCTTGCCATTTAGATCCAAACAGCTAAGAAAAGATAGATACTATGAGAAGACAGCCACAAAGCATTATAAATTCATTATTAGTGAATGCTAACTTTTCAGAGCAGGCAGTCTTAAAAATTTCTTTTTTTTCTTAAAATAGAAATAAGCATAATTTTAACTGATGTGACAGTCTTGTTTAAGGTTACTTCACAAAATGACTGGATAATTGGATAGATACACTGTTAGCAAAATCGTACCCTGAAACTTGCAACTAATGTGGGTCAGTTCCTTACAGGAAGCATGGAAGTATCTCTCCTCTAACTTCCCTCACCACACACACCCTGCCCCCTGCCCCCTGCCCCCGCCCCCCCCCTTTATATACATTTTATCACATGAGGGGTCGTTCTAATGTTTAAAATATGGTAACATGGTAATCTCCTTCCACATCATAATCCAAGTGTCAAGGTAGGCACTGTTTAGATGGTGTTTGCTGCTGTCAGAGGAATACAATTGTAACAACACCAACCAAACAAAGGGTTACTAGGAGGATACTCTAGTTTGCCAAGAGTACATTTTGCTGATGTCAGCAACCCGGAAGGTAAGTTGATTTTGACCATATGTAGGAATAGACAGCAGAGGGATAATACACAGCACTGCTGGGTGTGGTTTTACAGGGATTTAGCAAGTGCCAACTAGCAAAATAAGCAGGGCAAGGAGATTAATTACCTGCAAAGGTGCATGTTTAACTCTCAACAGTGCTGGGTTATGGAATAGATGTTACTAGCAAGCATTTTGCTTAATCACCTAATTACGTAAAAAATAAATACATTATATAAAATACTATGTTAATTAAATACAGCTGAGTGACAGTCTGCTCCACCCTATCCTAATACGCACACACAGACATTTAGCATTGCAGTTATGTGTTTTCTCTCTCAAGTTCGACATTCTGTAGCACAGGCTAAAAAGTCACTGAGTAACAGCACTACTCGTTAAGTGGGCATCATCTGGTGGGTTGGTTTCTGTGACACAAGTTACTTGACTTGGTCCAGCTCAGGAGGCCCTGGTGTCCACTCAGAGAATTTACCATCAAGCAAGGTGGTTTTTAGTGCCAGTTACGAAGTTTCACAAGGAGAGGAGAAGTGATTTAGGTGAACCTTTTCTTTGGTCTCACATCTCGTTTGAGGATCAGGCCTAAGACAGGGCAAAGTAAGTTTATATTCCTGCCACCTCCATCTGTTTTATAAACAGTGTGGTGGGCTGTGAGCCTGTTGCTATCTGGTTCACTTCAAGCATAGATGAAAATTCAGCAATCTGAGTATATTACTAGATCACTCAGTGATCAATACGCACAACTGTAATGAAAAATATGATTGCATTTGTATGTGGTGAAATGCAAAGTTTTAACACTTACTTAACTGCCAAGATTAAAATCGCCTAATGCACTATGTGCCTTACTTCTATAAGGAATAGTCAGTTCTCTCCGAGATACAGAGAGAAACTCTCTTTTTGTTGCCCCAGCTGTACTCACAAGGGAATATTTTGCAAATAACAGCATTGTGAACATGTATTTTGTTTGGCTGTGAGTGTTGTCAACGGATTCAGGAAGTGAAGTCAGAAAAAGGCAGGGTTTCAAACAGGGCAGGCTACACAAATGCCTAGGCAAAGAGCCTCTAATCAGAACAACATGTTTGGGACACACAAATATTAATTAGAATTTGGGTCTGTACTAAAACCAACAAAACCCTCACACTTTACCCCATGAACAGAAGTAAGCTACAAGGGGGGTTTGACTATGATTACTCAGTGTATAATTTTAAATCCAAAATACTGGTCATTACAGAAATAACAGCAGTAATCTAACTTATTTTATAGTGGGGAAGACTTGCATATCAGCCAGTTTCAATTTCAGAACACAGTAGCAGCTACTCACAGAGTCCCGATCCTTCAATTGCCTACATATCTGTAGGTCCAAAAAACATTAACCTCAAAACATAGCACTTCAAATACCAGCCTAAGGCAGTGCATAACCATTTAACAATGAAGTCTAGTGACCAAGGGGCACCTTAGCTATCTTTCCATTATATAGAAAGATGTGACCAAATACAGACAATATCCCTCCAAACCTATGTGAAAAGTGACTGACAGTTCTGTCCCATGCAGAAGCCTGAGAAATCCATTACAATAATTACTTTCTGACAAAGTAAATAGGACTTTCAATGAAGTACATTGCTGCATACACATTAGTGATCTTATCCCCACAACGCTGCAGGAAGCAAAGAATCTAACTTACAGGTACCCAGGTTACTGTACAGGAGGCTTACATCTTGTATCTAGTATCACACAGCACGTACGGCCACTGCACAATGGGGTGTGGAGCCTGAACCAGCGGCAAAATTGGAAGTTACAGAGCTGGATCAGCATGATGTTTTGCCTGAGTGAATAACCCTGACCAAGGCTCTGGGGTTATTAACAGGCAGCATTACTGAATAGACTGCGGAGGCAGATGGACCAGCTCAGGCTGAAACAAGCTTGGGCATCAGTGGGGTACACCATGGAGTGCTGTGTACCATGTCCATGAGAAGCACAAGGCAGAACTTAAAAAAAAACCCAACACTTATCTTTAATATCAAGCCTAGCACCTTCTCTGTTCTCCATCTCTTCCTCCCTACACCTATGCCCAAAACTTAGGTATAACAGCATTGAGTTACCCACATCAAGAAACTCAAACCAGTTCAGGCAAAGTTTGCTGTGTAGAAAAAAAAGTTGCAAACATTATAAGCGAACACAAAATATTGCCAACAGGCAGATGGACAGCAAGCAAATAATTTTTGAAATTAACATATACACAAACCCATTATGAAACAGAATAGACTTTAGCAACATCTAGCATTAACTTAGGGACAGGGGAAGGAAGGTAGTACTAGCCTTACAACTAAAGAAAACGAAAATTCAAAACGTAGGTGGTTTGCTTTCTGAAAAGGTAATTCTTCCAGAGGAGTGCTTGTTCTTTAGAATGACATGCACTGCCAGCACCAGTGTCTGCACCCAAGGACTGGTGGCAATCCTAATTCTACACATATACATCATTGTTGACATGGACATTATAATATAGCCCCTGAACAGAGAATGGTGCTTCTTACAAAGAAAACTTGTAGAAAATCATCATATAATTTACCGTGAAAGCCTCTGACTACTTAAACAGTTTTAGAGTGGTTTTGCACAGCAGGGCCCTCTTTTCCAATTTTGCACATTATTCTTTGCAGCACGTTTTTGTTAAGGAACAATAGAACTACAAAAATCAAATTAAATGTTCATCACGGTCCCTTCTGTCCTTAAATATTCTGAAATACTACACAGTTACAATGGGGAAGAATGGCTTTTTTTAAAGTTAATTAAATATTGAAAACACTGCTAATTTTCTTAGTTATGGAGTAACAACAGACACTAGGGGAAAACAAAAAAGCCTAATTCAGAAAAATGAGTAAAGTGAGTAACCTATTTTTGAAATCTTATACAGAACTTGATAGGTTATGACTGATCCGATTAATCGGAATCTCTATAAAATACCTAGAAACTAACTCTGTAAACAAAAGTGGAGGAAGAACTAACACTTGATTTCCTCAGTCTCACAATTATTTTGTGTTTTGAGCCTTGTATTCTCCAAGCAATCTTTAGGTTGATTCCTTAAACAAAAGGACCAGCAACTTGCTAGAAATTCCCCTGAACTGTGAATTTTGTTCCTTACTCTCTTCTAAATTAAAACCAATTCCCGTGAAACCTGGCAGCACAATAACACCAAAGATGTGGGAAACAGGACACAATTCCAGCAGATGGAGCTCAAAAGCAAACAGTCCTGGAACAAGCTGCACGAATGCCTGTAACAGGAGCCTTCACTCAGATAGTGTAGTAACCAGAAAAGTCTTCAGATGAAACCTGCTACCACACAAAGGTACTAAAAAAAAAAAGATTATCTGAAGAATTCAGGGAAGCTGTTAAAGTTAATCACTGCAACGAGTAGGGAGATCCTGCATCATTTTAATCATAGAATAACCATGGTTATTTCAGGGGACACTAAGGGTTCAAAACCAAGCATCCATGGCTATTTTTCTGAATTCTCATCCACGATGATGAATTAGTGGGAATGACTTTTAGATGACTGCTGTTATCGTGCCTTTTATGTCTCAGAACACAAGTCGTGAAAACATGCACGATGCAAGTATAATCCAGTGAATGCTGTTATTCAAAAGCACAAAGCCATTCACATGGCACTCATATTGAAAAGAGGTAACAAGTTTTGAATCTCCACTGAATGGATTACTGGTAGGTTTAAAAGCATGGCCTAGCACTACCAAAACTGGAGCCTACCTATTTCAAGTGATGTAATTCTCAAAGTTACTGACCTCTATGTGACCGCAAATCAAAGCGCCATAGCAACTATCAAAAGTTCATTTTCATTTGTGTCCAAAAGTAGTTTTAGAACTTTTAATGGCAGTAAAAATTGTGAGTAGCTGCACCCACCTTGCAAGCTCTGGTTGCTTATTTTCACCTCAAGAAGTGGATCACAAGGAGGTCCTTTTTAAATGAAGCTATATTGCTTTAAAGAGATAGCTCAGATTTATTCAGTTAAACTTCTAGCACCTAAGTTATCTAGGTTAGGAGGCACCACAAGTTCTCCTTATGGTTAACAGAAAAGCACAGGCCTCTTCAGAGAGTGATTTGGGTAAACTAAATTGCTAATTGGAAGTGCCTGTGCCTCAGCAGTCTACTTTTTTTAATTTAGGTGCCTCTAGTCAGATAGGATGAAACCAAGGTTTGATGATTATCTGATCGGAGTCAGGAGATACTTCCTTTTACTAAACAGAAAAGTTCTTCAAACATCTACCACGTGTTAGCGATGAACAAATTTTCATATGCAAAGTTTTACTCTACTGCATCATATACATATTGTATGCTCTTTTTTCCCTATATGAATACTAAGGTATCCCCAAACATTAACTGCTCAAAACTCCTTACAAGAAGCCATTAAAACCAAGACTTACTATGAACCCTCTAGTGGTATCTCAGGGCCCCAATCAAGATATGATCTTTATCATGCTGAATAATCACAGAATATCTGACCCAATTACCTGAAGGGGAGAAAAAGAACCCAAATTCTCAAAGCAAAATCCATTTCTAGTTTTCTTGTTTAGTTCTGCTATCATAAAGATCGTCCGTTCTCCCTGCTTCCTGACTGAACCAGATAAAGTACTTCTAAATATATATATATATTCTAATTAGTTAACAAAGTGCTTTTATATGCAAAATTACATTAAAACTATGTAAAGCTATGCAGCAAGTATAGCTGACTTCAGGACTAACAGTACAAGAGTTCACAGTTAGTCTACAGGAAGGTTGCTGACCAAAGCTGACCCTTGACAAGTTAACAGCAAAGCTTCCTTCTTTACATGATGGAATGTAAGCAGAATTTAGTGGTCTTTGCCCAGGTTTCCCCTCCTTGAAGCAGAGGTTTCTAACCAGTATCTTTCCAGTGCAGTGCTGCAGGTAGCAGCACATCTTTCCCTAATTTCCCACTACATCAGTTTTCAGGGCTGTGACCTGTGAAAAGGCAGGCTGCTTTTCTCTATGCAGATTTATTTGTGCTTTTAATACATCAGCTTGGTTAGAGACTTCTGAATTTTATTTCCCACTTCTGCACACCCAAAACCACCTAAGCTTAGTATATTTAGGGAAATGCCCCTGACTAAGCTTCACAAGTACTGACAGCTTTTGCTTCTGTGTAATTTTGCGAAAGTAACAATAAAGTTGACCAATTTGATTCTTTCTCAAAATGTTGATTGACAGTTACCAAAAAGTAGGACAAGTCCTAAAGATGCTGGATATACCAGTTTTGGAAATCAGGCCACTGATAAATATTGGAAAGAAAACATGTTTAAAAATCATAGTATCTTCTTACATTGGGAAACAGGGATGTCAGAATTTCCAGAGCAGAAAGAAAGAAAGAAAGAAAGAAAGAAAGAAAGAAAGAAAAAGAAAATGAGCAAGGGCAAAACATTTTGTCTCAAGAGACTTTTTTTCTTATCAAAAATTTGCTTGCCATCAGACTAAACCTTTATTTTCATAAGAAAGTTACATAGCTCTAGCTCTTTAAAACTGATTGTTCCAAACTGGTACACAAGTATGCACAGCGTTACTTTTTTGATGTAACTTGGGGCCTTGCTGCATGACTCCGGGTAGCTTTAGCTGTGGTGTTGAAAGACGCTACGAATAAAACAGTTTAGGTTTATATGCCAGTTTGTGGACTGCAGTAGCTGAACAGTTGGCCACTACTCCTACGAGGGCTGCTGCTGCCAGGCGAGCACTGACAGATCCGCCTCCTGGCCTTAGGGAGCTCAACTTTGATGTGTGTAAGCATTTTTTTCACACCGGTGCCAGCCTGAGCAGCCAGCTTTCCCCTCCTCCTTTGCCTCTTCTTTTCCACTCCCTTATTTGTGCTGGTAGTGCTTTTTGGAGTATTGCAGGATACTTATTTTATTCTCCCTTACTCTATTAACCACGCAGCTCTACAAACACCTGAAATGATGGGGGGCAACAGGCGAACATAAATATAGGTACAAGCAGTAGGGATGTGGCATCTTCTGAAAGAAATGCTCACCAGCAATCTTCAAATTACCACAGACTGAGTCATAACTCTTAAATTCATTCTTCCCAATTTAAATTACACTACAAAAATGCCCAGGCAGATTTTGCACCAGTTTTACCAACTTAATTTGAATTCACACTCTTGATTAAACAAGCTCAACTTCCCATATGGACAAACCTATAAAACGTGGTTTGACTTTCACAGTGAACATTTTTCATGCACCCATTAATTTGAACAAGAACTGTGAGTCCTTAGTATACCTGTTATGAAACTGTTTTTGTTAGATGACTAACATTATGCATATATATATATTTAAAAAATTTTAAGAGGGCAGTGAGGTTATTATTCAAAGTCTTATAAATGGAATTTCTTGCACATGTTCCTGATATTGGCTTCCATGTCTGTTTTGAATTTACTTACAAAATACACTACCACACCCAAAATTAGTTTCATGCTATTTCCTTGCCCCCCTCTGTTCACTGCGTTATCATTCTTACATGCAGAAATTGCTTCTGTGTTTTTCACTGGGCAGGAAATGCCAGACTGGCAATATGAGGAAGGCTTGGGTTTTAACTTAATGTTAATTGTTGTTGCTTCCATGGTTATGTGTCTGTGGGTTGAATGTGGCAACTTGATTAACGAAATGCTCTCACAGTTAGTATCTATAATACCTATTTGCTACTAGCAAAGCCAGTTACACTTGCAATCAAACTCTGACAGTAACAATGACAAAGTATGGTGACAAAAGCAAGAAAGTAATGGGCTCAGGGAAGGAAAGATCTTACAAAGTTACTCTCTGCTAGAAACAGGTCCATTCCCAAATCTGTTGCAAATTAGGAACACCAGCAGCTCAGCTGAAGAGTAGTACCACCTTATTTTCTGTAGCCTTTCTAATGGTATTCTCTCCTGAAATTCAGGTCTAAGCATTTTCACACTTCCACAGTCCAATCTAAGAAGGAAAAGTGAACATTATCCCCTTTGGGAATACACGGCCCATCATAGCACTGAAGTGCAGGCCCACCGATCTGTGAAAGCAGGCTACTAACAATCTCACCCTTTCCTGCCTCTTTAGAGGGGGTCTAACTTTTATGGTGGCAGTAGTGATCTAAGGGCATTAAGAAGAAATAAAACTCCTTGCCTTGTACAACTACAGAAACAGGAACAAGCAAGACCTAGCAATTAACATACAAAAATAAAACCAGATTCCTCAGTGTTTCTGGGATTCAGCTGGTATCACATCAGACAATAGCACAATAAGTAACGACCTAGAGTTCAAATTCCACCTACAGCTTTACACGAGGAGCTACTTCATAGTCCCACACACAACTTTCCATAACTGCTGGTCGTGTGAAGCACAAGGGAGATCTACAGCATAGGAGAGAAGTACTGAACTTAATTCTCCATTTTCCAGGCAGCCCAGGTCTTGGCTTAAAAAACAAAACCGAAAAGCCCCAAATCAAAGAACTATGCCTTGGCCTAAATCCTCCCTCTGGTTTGGATCTTCAGAATAACACTGACTTCACGGAGATCCACACTCAGATTTAAATGATTCTATGACTCCATGAGTCTATGAGTTAAAAAAGAGAAGTTTTATAAACATAGGTTGAAAACTAACAGAAACTCTCCATGTAGCCAGGAAAAATTATCACTTTTGCTTATACAACCAAAAATGATTATTTATAATGATGGAGCTCCAAAAATACATGAAAGGCTCTTGAAATTCATGAGAAGAGTCAGAATAAAAGTACAGTTCTCAAATACTGACAATTTTTTATGGCTTTCTATTTCTTTTCTTGTCATCCATCAGCATTTGCACAATCTAAAGCCTCTCACCTGTGAACAATGATATATTAAAATGTGTTTTGATTAATTCATTAAACTATATTAAATTATATTTAAACATTGCTGTATTTTGATCTAAAACTGGAGTACTATGACTCAGCCACATTACAAAAACCCTATGATTCTTTAAGTTCATTTGCCTAATATATGCTTGCCAAGCCTAATATCACAAGCCTCATCCTAATCTTGAATTTAGCTATTATTTGATACTTCTATGCTCTGAGATTCCTTCCTTAGCTCTGAAACCTTAATTTAAGCCAGCTGTTCCACAACAACTCAACATGTGTGGGATTCTCCCACTAAGTGAAAATTATAACTGTTTGGGGTTTTTTTAAAGAGATATAATGTCCGTTGTGAGATGGCTCCTTTTAAAGACAAAGAAACTATCAAAGTTGGTTCACCCATGTAACGTGAAAATGATTCTGTGCAACACAGCTGTATATGCTACTTTAATGCCTTGACCATTTTAGGGTTTAATTTACAAAGTTATGTTGGCTTTTTTAGCTTTCCATTTTTACAGAGCTATACATTTTGTTTGATGCTGAGAATTAACATGTGAATATTAACATATTTGCCCTCTCAGCATCATGGTACGAGCCTGTTCTTTAAGGTAGTAACATACTGCTGACAATGAAGACCACGCCCAGTTAATCCTCCTCTGAGCACAGTGGTAGTCCCACCGCCATTCAGAGACTACTTTCATAGCACGTAGGATGCATGTGAATCGCTGCTCATGGGAACCTGCTTATTTTGCCTCACTTTTATCCAAGAGAGTATGTACCTCAGGAACAGAGAATGAATGTAAGCTGATACACCTAACTTAAAATTTTACCTTTGCCCATTGCTTATTATGTTGCCTGACAGCGATGGCCACCTTTCTAACAGCAGCTGCAGAAGAGGATGGGTGAGGTTTCTGCTATCCCCTCCATCAGGTCACGCACTGATGGCAGCGTCCTGTGCCAGTACACTGTGCTGTGGATCGGCTGAGCCGGATACGTGTGTCCCAGCCCACTGCCCCGTCTCCGGGACAGGCAGAGGCAGAAGGGTGGGAAAGGTAATGGGTTAACCAGCACAACCGCACACAGGAAAGCCTACGTGTCACAGCTCTTACTGTGCTTCTGTGAACAGCAGAATTCTTTCACCGAATATTTTAAAATACTTATACTGTATATAGTATATATTTATGCAATGTATTGGTATGAGGATTAACCATATATATGCAACAATGAAGACATTCTGCATCCTGCTATTAGAAGCACTTGATTCCCTTATACACAATATAATACTCTAAACCAGTATTTTTAATTCAAATTAATTTTCTTCTAAATTGCGTACACTGAAGACTATTGGTGTTCATGGGGGAGGGTGTATATGTATACATATGTATCTATAATACACCATATTGCAGATATGCTACTGGTACATTATTAAAATACCAAAAATGTTAGCGTTGAGATATATAGCTTTTCAATACCATTTCAATCACAAGAAAATGGGAAACGGGCTGTAGAAAAAATCACACTGACAAACCAGCAACAGTGGCATGTGAAGGGTTAAAAATCAGTGCAGCATTTAAGAGTAACAGAATGTTTTCCTGTAAACTCCTTCTATGGCGTGATCTAGGGGAAGGTCCAACTTAAGTGCTGGATGTTCATACAGGATTTCCTATGACTAATGCTATCAGCATTCAAAACTTTTAATTTAAAGTGTGGGTGTTACATACAGATAGGAAATTTACTATTTAAAATTTCTTATTTGAAAATGAATGGAAATTACTCTGAATTTCAGATTCATTTGCTGTACGTGGAATGATAGCATAAAATAAGGAAGTCACTAAGTGGCATATGCTGGGATTGCCTGCCAAGCTTTTACACAAGTCTTTTATATCTGGATAGGATTCACAGGAAGCTTGTACAGGAAGGCCTTTTCCTTCCTTATTTTTGAAAAGCTTTGTTGGATGGAAATTATGCCAGTGACTGAAAGAAGAGAAGGGGAACAAACTACTATCCTGGTGGTTTTAGTGCCAGTCCATGCAAAACTGAAAGTTACATCTAGATAACATTAACGCAACCTGTTGTAACATAAACTAACAAAAAAACAAGCCTACAGAGCACACAAGATGTTTAATAGTTTTTGATTTAAAAGATTAAAAAAGAAAGTAATACAGGTACCAAACCAAAACAGTATGGAAAGTGCAAATCTGAGATATAATCTGCTACAATTAAACTAAATCTGCCAATATTTCTAGCAAGCATGCCATGGCCATGTATATTCTCTAGGAGGTTTGCTCTGAATTCTATTGCAAGCTCTGACTGCTTCAGATAATTTTTAAATAATGATATTTTATTGGATTAAACATGAAGTTACTAATAGCACTTGAGCTGTCACTACCATATCCCTTCTTTCATTTCTTAATGTCATGTTGATCCCATTTTCATGATGCTATACTAACTTTCAGTTGAAACTAAGCTTTCCCTATGTCTTGTGACACAAAGGAAAGAGAAGGTTGATTCTCTAGCTCATCTCTTTACTTACTGTAGCTAATTTATGGCACAAGTATGTGTAAAAAATATTTTTTTAAAAAAATCACTACTCTTTCCTTAATGTGGGTCTTCTAAAATCCCTAGCAGGCATATTGCTATTCTGCGTACTGTTATGCTATACATACTGAGCCTAACAGTTTGCTTCACTAGGAACCATAACAGCAGAAAATATATCTATAGGTAGACTACAACAGGTCTAGATGGCTCTTCAGCATCTACCACGTCACCTGGCAGGCGTCCCAGAAGTCTCAGAGAACACAATTTAACCCTGAGAGTCTTGTAAACCCAGAGCTACTGTTTAGGCAAGGGGGGAAACAAAACAAACCAACCCCCAGACCTTCAAACCTTCTCAAATAGGGAATGCTTCTACTGCATAGCAAAGGAGAACAGAGTTGTAAATTAGTGTGTTGATGATAGAGGAATAATGGTGGAAGAGGAGACTCAAATAGGCATAAGGCAGTAATATTCAAAGGATGAAGAGGAAAGTAGTACAGGGGACAATGGAAGACATTAAAAGCATTAGAAAGAATGACTGAAGAGCATGAAGCTCTTGAAAAGACTGTTGGTGGAGGTGTGCAATTCTCTCCAGCTGGGCATCAGAACCAAACACTCACAGTATGAAAGCTATTATTAAAAAAAAAAAAAAAAAAAGGATGCTGATATAATGAGTCAAACTTGCGCTTTGTAGAGTAGCTATGGCACAGGTAACCACCATATGTATTCACGTGCTGTGAGAAAAGGCATTCCTAGGGGAAAGAAAATCCATGCTGGTGTGGTGTGTTTTCATTGCTGCTGTGACCAAAGCTAGTTCAACAAAAAATAAAATAAGAAAAAGCCTCTTTACGCAGCAAACATTTCTCTGTTCACAGTGCAGACTACAGGAGTAAGGAATAAAAGAATTACTTCCAGGAATGGGAATAGAGAAGTCTGAAATGAAAGCTTCAGATGAGACTGCACATGATTTGCAAAGCGATGGAAACTGAGGGGGCAGCTAGGTCATGCCTTTCCCCTGCTGCATGAATCACTCTTTGAATGGAAATTTGAGTAGGAAGACATAATGGCTTGGGAACAAAGAGAGCTGCTGGAATATCACAGGTGCAGCTGAACAGAGAAGGATGTTTTGGGATATGCCAAGGAAAGCAAACACCATGAATCTGGAGGAGTTGTCAGACCTTTGTGATTTAGGGAGCTATCCAAATCAACAAGGGTATTTCTCACGGAGTCAAACAGAGAGGAGTATAGCTGAGGTCCTGATTCAGTGTTCCAATTAATCAATTCCTTAATGCTAAAGCATAATTCAGAATTCAGGAAAAGACAGGAGGTGCTAATGTCCTACTAAATGTTCTGGGAGTAAAATTTACACTCCACTGAGGCACCTCTCTATAGTTAGATGCATAATTATATACCTTGCTGAATTGCAACTAATGTGAAGTGCAGGAATCCAGATCCTGACATACAGGAAGACACATACATTCTGGGGGAACCAAAATCGTCAGCCAAGCCAGAGGATTCAAACAGAAGACAGCGGAAGCTGTCAGAGCTGGAAAGAGCAGATAACATGTGAAAGAATCAGCTCTATATGCCTCAGAAACCCCCCCAGCAATGAAAAATACAGTGAAACTGAACAAAAGGTACTCACTAAGTTACAGAATTGTGAACAGATTAAAACACTAATAGGAAAGAAACAATTACATGCCCATGGTTTTCTAGCATTGCTGTACAGGAAAGTTAAACTCCATTCTGATGTACAACAAACATAAACTGAATGCAACTACAAATCCAAAATGATCTTAACTAGTTGATCAGGATGGAACACAACTGAATGATAATAAAGGTAATTGGCAAAAAAAAAAAAAAAAAGTGTCCATATTTTTCTAGAAGGAAGGAAAAAATACTAATTGAAAAAAAAAAGTGTTTACAAACAAGCCCCTTGAGTAACTTGAATTGTGTGAAGACTACAGGTGCTATAGATTTAGATAGAACAGTGAGGATGTACTGGTGATAGATAACTGAATAGTAAGACAAGTAGAATTTAAACGGATGTTAAATTTTAGCCATTTAATATGAAATAACCAAAATCAACTTACTTCTCTAAATACAGAATTCTAGACAAAGAAAAAGTAATGAAGACAAGCTAAACCAGTGCTGCCAGGGAATCTTTCTCAATCCTGAGTTGCCTTGCTTTTCCATACTGCAGTACACAATGCTGTTGAAAAACTGAGTAGCAAAGAAGAAACGTAGGAATTACAGTCACTCAAGGGTCATGAAAAAGCTTGCACAGAATTTTTTTAAATGGTGCTAATTAGTCTTCTGTAAAACTGTGGCAACAAGAAAAATCTAAAGGACTCAATGTAGTAGCCTTCCAAAGCTCAGAGAGCAGGGAATATAGGAACTGTTTTCAAGGTAAACAGACAGAGAAACAAGAAACAAAGCTAGCATATTAGGAAAAAATAAATAAATAAAGCTTATGGAGGCCTGAAATGACAGCTGTGGAGAATGCAACAGATGCTGGGAATCTTCTCTGATGTATTACAAGAAGCCTATCAGAAAGACCAATTAGACTCAGCCAGGCCCAACTATTTCATTTGTCCTCTAACAGGTTTGAAGAGGGAATTAACTGAGCCTCTATTCAATCTGCTCTCCTACCTGCAAGACTGGCAGTATCTTTTTGCTGCTGGTGGTGTCACTAGAAACTAAAGCTTACCATCACTTATTCACCAGACATACTGTGTTTTTTACAGAGCAATTGTAACATAATTTTTCTTACTGGAATAAAAAAATATTGATGTTGTTTTCACACCAAATTGAAATAAGTTTTATATCTCTTCAAGTTCAGAAAAAAGCCAGCTGTGGAACTAAAATGGATGAGAAAATTCTTTTGATGTTATAAATAAAATTTATATACATTTTACTGTAAATGGATTCCTTGGAGAGGGCAAAATTTCAAAGTGTGTGTGTGGAGACTTCATTAGCAAGACATTGTTTACGTAAATGTCTGTATTATGTCTGATGCTTGACATCTAACTGTAGTAATTTAATAAATAATAGCAATTAAAACTGGTTTATGATACAGCAAAAGATTATTTCCTTTCAAAGTCATTTTAGTCTCTAGTCGTATCTACAGCATTTTATAATCAGTAAGAACAAAATTCTGCTTGCATACTGGTGTAAATTCAGAATAGCTTTTCACAAATTACATCTACAAAACAGATTTTGCCAAAAGGCTTCTGTGGGAGATTTAGTGGCACCACAGTATTCACCTTCTGGGTGTAATGCTACCAGTAAGGTTAGCCCAATGAGTACAGGGGGTTTAACGAGGATCTTGGTCTTTAACAGTTAAAGATCTATAAAGTATTTTCTTCTGTAAGATTTCACTGACAAAGGGTATGTTCCTGACTCAAAACCACAAGGGCTTGTTTGGTTTAAAATGGAAAAAAAAATCTGCCCATTTGGACAAAAACCCTGGCCTTCCCTGCATTTAGTTTTGCTGATCCTTGAAGCTGCCTAAGTATTTAGTAACGTAATACTTTTACATCATTTGCATTTTATGTTAATGAGATGAAGGGTAGCATTTTGCTCAAACTGCTTTCTATTAGCATTGGTCTGAAAGGACACATTTAAACCTCCCTTTAAACTTATAAAATAAAAATCATAACACTGATACAACTTCAAGCCAATTAATTGGAAAATGGTATCTCCTCATAGTAAAATGAGTATTAGTGTCCAAGTTTAGTCAATAAATCAACAGGCAAATTAGTTCTTAAATGTAAATTAAGCTTGTGACAATAAAGACTTCTGCAGAGTAAGTATGTATAGACACAAAAACCTAGTAATACTTATCACTTAGAAAAATTGCAGTATTTCTTTTGTTTTCACTTTGCACTATGAAAACTGCAGTAACTAAACACATATTTCATCATATCACCACTAACATTTTTTCTGTTTGTTTCAAACCAACTTTTATTTTACTTATTATGTTCTGAAACAAGAACAATGCTTTTCTTTAGCTCTGTGAAGCTAAATTAGAAGGCTTGTTTTCCTTCTACCTCCACTATGTAGCTTCTCAGAAAACTACCTGGCAAGTAATTCCATGAAGAACTTTGGAAAAATACTTAAATCTAAGTATTCAAAAACCTGAATGGCAAAAAAATGGTTTCTAAGTAGCTTGGTCACTCTTCCTACATTCACTAATATGTGCACAGTAAACTGAAAAACAATCCTAATCCTTGCTTTGGCTGAGTTCTGTATGTTAAGCCTCATTCCTACAGTTCAATCCAGATAGCCTGCTCTGTCAGCATTTACAACCATCAGTGGCACTTTGCAGATGTGTATTATCCACTTACAATTACCCCAGGTTAGGAACTTCATAAAAGTACATGCTAATCTCTGGAAAAAAGAACATTTTGATTGTATGAGTGCAGCGCTTAGCATGATCTTTGTTTGTTTACACTTGAGGAAATAGTACTATAATGTTGGGGTAACATTGTGACTTTTATTGGAAATACAGTAAAATATCTGAGTTATTATATCAGCTGTTGTATTAGTACTTAGTATTTTGAAAGCATCCATGAAGAGTGGACAAAGCTGGGAAGCTGTGCCTTCTGTGAGGTACCTCTTTCAAGTGTAGGACCTGGCATAGGACTCTGCAGGGGTGGTTATCACACGTCAATGCGTAAGTTGCAGAGAGGATAAGATGGGAGCCCAGCATACATGTCTGAGATGCAAAACATGAGGCTGGGCAGATCAGCTTTCCCCAGTTCCTGCAGGCCACCGCTCAGGCTCCTGATGATACACATTCTGTGTCTGCCAGTACCACTTGGAGGATAGCACTACTCTAGGGAGCACCTCCATTTAAATACCAGCCAGTGTAGAGATTTCTCAGCACTAGGAAGGTCCCAAGCTCACTCTCTACAGGAATATGAGTAATGCAAACAAGACTCCTCAGTGCCAAAGCTCCCCTTTTCACTTCCCTAATTTACTGCAGTTAATCTTTAGGCAAAACTAAGCACTACATTTTGTCTCTCTTGCAGACATTCTGACGAGTCAGCTTCTCTTCCAGTGTTATAGTAAGTTAAGTACACTCTAATCATCATCATGAACACTTTTAACACTGCTGTTTCTCAATCTAGCTATACCTAAATATAGTTCAACCTCAACCAGCTAGGCCACACTTAGACTTCTGGTTATCCAAAACAAAGCTTTATTCGTGAGCCATGTTTATTAGTGAAAATGCCTTGATTACCCAGATATATTTCTCCATTCCTCACGATGTTTAGATAATGATGTCAGCTTTATTATCTCTTACAGACTAGTGTTTCTACAGCGAGCTACCATGCCAGTAAACAGCTGGCATTACTGCAAACAATTGTCTTAAAATGAAATTAAAGTACACATTTGGGAAACATAAAAATACCACGGTGAGTGCAACCGTGTTATTAATGTTTGGCTTTCCCTCAGTTTTATCAAGAAAATGCCCCAGAGAAGGTAAGGCGTTACTGGAAGTCCCTGCGTTGCCTTGCAGGCCGCCTGGGCAGGAGGCCGGCCGGGAGCTGGTGGAGGAACGGTGACCTCTGCAGGTCCCGCCGGCCGCCTCCTGCCCCGATCCTGCGCCAGGTGGAGGCTGGCTCCCGCTTTCATCTTCCAGAAATTAAAATAGAGAAAATTAGATGCGTATTTGATGATGACATAGCAACATAAAATAAGCTAGAAAACACGGGCACGTGTTAATTTAAGAAATAAACGTTCATCTTGGAGAAGTCAGAAAACAATACTTCAAAGGACAAAAACTTCAAAGCACTCTATAACTTCAAAGCACTGCACCAACGTTAATAAACACTTAGGACATGTCTGTGAGGTAGAAAAAAATTTCCTTTTTAAACGCTTGTGTAAACAGGGCACAGAGATTTGAGTGATTTGCCCAAGGACACAAGTTAGTAGCAAAACTGAGATTGCATGTCAGAAATAACTGTCTCAGGCCTCCCAGCTACAGGTGGGTTAAATCAGTTCCCTACACGGACACTTGCTCAGCAGGGGCCAAGAGAGAGATCTTTCCTATCAGTAGCATCACCTGCCCTTTTTAAGGCCTGCTCTGAACTCTACCATATTGTTTTCAGCTGAACATTCTCCCACAAAGTCGGCGCCGAGTATATGTAGATCTATCTGAATTAAGGCAGTCTTACCTGTACACAGTCTTACTCCTGCATTTAACAATGATAATAGAGCTTATGTGGTCTATGTGAACGTTTCCACTATTTCTCTGTCACAACTATCTACTCACCACAGGCTTCTTGACAACACACTGAATTAAAATACAATCGGCACACGTACAGCGTGAAAATTCACTGATGACACTGTTGAAGCTGAAACTGTACTAGTACCAATCACAATTTTTTACTACATCCTTCTAGACTAAAACATATCACGTCCTCAATGCATATAAGCTGATCTGCTATATACCCGTACTGCGGAACACAAAGATCTTTAAGTGTTATCTGTCAAAAATGGAAGCAACCCCCACCACTTTCTTCCCAAAATAACCTAATAAGGAACAGTCCTTGGATACACGGAGCTAAAGAAGCCAGCGGAAATAAAAGTGGCTTGTGAAGTACTTAGCAAGAGGAAAAATCACCTTATGCCCCTCAGAAAACAATTAAATGTAAAAGACAACAAAGAAGGCCAAAGATTTACCTCTTCCTCTCTCCAACTTATTTCTTTTCTTAGATATTCTGTAATATTAAACTTTGCCTTTCTTATTTTTAATGAAGAGCTTCCTGGTAATCCCACATTTGTGTTCTCATACACTTAATTAAAGGAGATGTGGAACCTTAATATATTTCCCTTCTCTAAAACATATGTCAAATAAATAGAGCTAATAAGTTTAAAAAATATAAACAAAAAGCATGCTTCAAATAGCCAATTCCAAATCTCTTCTCAACTGTTTAGGGTTTTAATCTTTTTTAAGTCATTGTTGGAACAAAGGCTTAATTCTAAAACTAGTTAAAATACTAATTAAAAAATAAAGACTTTTAAAACATAGTTTCTAAACATGACTCCATACCAGCTTCCAAAATCTTATTGTCAAATGCGATTCTTGTTTTAAGACAGAATTTCCTAGTAAGTCACAAACTCATAATGAAACTTTTTTAAAAAAATGCATAATTATATTTTGAAGACTGTGATTTGCATCTAGTAACAAGTAATTTGCTGCATATTATTTTGCCAAAATAAAGTCCCACAGTGGCTCTGAAAGAGATGCTGCCTGCATATATTGTTCAAATGTTCCTCCTCAAGGCCAGTTAGGAGTACTGCACCCTTTCATTTGTACTGTTTACTAGTAAAATTTCTGTATTCACAACACCAGGAAATTACTGCCATACTAACAGACTCGTAAAGAATATCAAAATTTCTCTTTCTAAATTTTTCAGTTCCAAAAATTCTTGTGCTGTCTGCATTAACAATACTGCTCAGCGGTCACATAACATTCTCCATTGCCAGAACTCAAAACTTTCTTGTGAAGATAATCAAGTATTGCTATCTCTTGTTTTGCATGGAACAATAATAATGATGACATAAAGATCCTGTTTCACCAAACTTTAAGTAAGGACTATTAATTTACTCAAGACACGGATAGATTTTCAATACTTTGTTAAGTCAAATCTGAAGACCAAATAATTTGCAGATCACAGGCCGAGTCACTAGCAGATTCGGGAACACAATTCAGACCTCCTGACTCCCAACAATAAACCATCGTTTTCCATGTTATGTGTTAACAATCATTAGCTAAATGACAAAGGTTTTGCTATTCTTGGTGTAGTGCCCTTCTTTGCATTTCAGAGGAATTATTGGGCTCTTAAATTGGCTGTCAAATTTGCTGACTTGGTAACTGGCTGGTTTTCAAAATATATATTAAAAGTCTTGCCTTTCCTGGCCATTTCTTCAATAAAACTTTCTTTTTTTTTTAATAGAATAAGCTTTGCGATCTTATAAAACTAAAGTCAACAGAAAAAAAATTAAAAATCTTATCAGTCACATTGTACATGCTGTTAAAGAAAATATACGCAAAGGCAGCAGGACCCAACAGAAAGGGCACCGAACTAAGAAACAGATGGCAAAATTTCCCATTTGCTTAAATAAGGTCAAGCGTTCAGCTTTTCAGCTCATTTTTACTTCTAGCTCTTACAGAACTCTTTAATATCAATTTCTCTCTCAATTGGTTTCAAAATGTGTAGATGATTATTATTTTATTTCCTTCTCTCCATGAGGAATTTTAACACCAATAAGTTAAATTAATTACAGCTAGATTCAAAGGTCCTACACCCATACTGAAGACTATACATATTCACAGATTTGAAGCTCTATTTAATTACACTTAAAATGCTGCATACTGAATCACACACCTTGATCTACCTCATGTAAAAGAATTAAGTTCCAGACAGACTACAGGTTACGGCAGGAATGACAAGCTAAATAGCCTTTAAGTTAAATATACCTCAGAGACGGAAGTTGTAACTCATATTAGAAAGGCTGGATCACTTTTTATAACTAGCCGCTTATACAGTTTATTTTTATCTAGGTCTTCATGTTTTCATTTCATTACATTATAGGGCTTTCACCTACACAGCTGACAATGTGTACTCTTTCATTTAAGATCATACAAGGTATGTAATCACGGCAACAGTAACTATGCTGTGAATTTTCTTTTGTCATGTTTAATAGACTGGTCATCTAGGCACCTACAAAAAACAGCTTGGCCAGAGGAACAGAGGAACTTGATAAACAAATATCTTCTATGCAAATATCAGATTCACAAAAGCATTTTCTTCTCCCTAATTATGCATAAAAAATCTGGAAGAAGTCTTCCAAGTGGAATATCTTTACATATCGCAGATTTTTGTTTTGTTATTCAACTTCACTTGTTGCTAAGGAAGAACAGAGAAGATCAAAGGACTTCTAACAACTAGAAAACCGAAGGTGAGGGAGTTTTTATTTCCTTCTCATGCTTTAAAGATTTATCACTGAACTGCAACAGTTGTTGATTGATAGTTCTACAAAAGGAACGTGCGAAACGATGTAAGCCTGCTTTGCTATTTCACATTTAACTTCAAACATCAAATAGCTCAATTCACTTTCTGATTATCAACATGATCATGCATACAACTAACCTGTTTACAAATCCATATGCAATTGAAGTCCTAAGGACTAAAAAAGAAGAGCTGGCAGAAGGCATAAACGACCCAGACCATCTTCTGAACTGCCTGATAGACAATGGTATTTTTACCCCAGAAAAAAAGATGGTCATGAGTTTCTACAGGACACGAACAGAAAAGACCTCTCGAGTTTTAGACATACTAATTTCTCAAGGTGAACGAGCCTGCAGGCTCTTTTTTTATCCATGTTTAAAGCAAGTGGAGCCAAAACTTTATAGCAAGATGAGAAAATATGTCAGTGAAGTAAATGAAAGCATTGGAGATGCTAGAAGGCAACTGATAGGCTATTTACTCGAAAAAGACAAGGTTTGGTTTGAAAATAGCAGTGAACAGCACCAGGAAAAAAAAGACAGTCCTAGAAGAAAAAAGCAAGAATGGGCTATTAAGAAGAAAAAAGCAGAAACTCAACTTTCAAGAGCAGCAAAACCTAGAAAAAATCCTGCTGATGTTGGCATCTTTGATGCAGTCGCTAAAGGCTATCTTTCTGAGTTAGAGAAAACATTGAAAGATAATGATATTAATGCACTCAACTCTTCAAGAGAAACACTTCTGCATGTTGCAGCCGCCAATGGACATCTAACGATAATGGAGTATTTAATCAGCAAAGGTGCAAAGATAGATGTGAAGGACAAGAAAGGAAGAACACCACTGCACAGGGCTGCTGAGAAAGGCCATGGTGATGCAGTGAAAGTGCTTCTCCGACGTGGTGCTTATATGTACGGTTTGGATGCGGAAGGCAAGACACCACTTCATTTGGCTGCACAGAATAACCACAGTCACATATCGAAGATGCTCCTGAAGGAAGAGGCAAGAAGCTACAGGAACCAGCACAACTTTTTGCACATGGCAGCTCTTAAAGATGAGAGCAGTCTGGCAAAAATGCTTTTAAAGGCTGGTGCCTCCACTGATGGAAAGGATGAAAGAGGATGGACTGCTCTCAGTTACGCTCTTTCTCAGGGGTCTGAAAATACTGCAAAAGTACTGTTAGCAGCTGGAGCCAGTGTTGATTCCAACATGGCTGAAATAGCCTTCAACAGCAACCACCCATCCATATTCAAAACACTACTAGAATATTCTAAAGATTTGTCATCTGACATAAAGGAGTCAGCTCTTTTTAGAGCTGTACAGAAAAATCTGCATGGAATTGTAGCAGCTCTAATTGATAGAGGTACAGATATAAATGCCTACAACGAAATGCAGTATACTCCTTTACTCCTGGCATGTGAAACAGGCCAAGTTGAATCAGCAGAAGTTCTCATCGAAAAGGGAGCAAACTTCGGAATAAAGACTCCTGCTTCAGACACAGCTTTGCATCTTGCAGTTCAAGCCGGGGCTGCTTCCATCGCAAATCTGCTTCTGCACAAAGGGATGGAAAGTAACCTTATGAACCAAGCCAATGAAACCCCGCTTCATGTTGCTGCACTTCATAATAAAGGAGCATTAGTTGGCCTTTTAGTTAATGCTGGGGCCAAAATTGATGCTGTCACTAAGGAGTTTGTTACTCCCCTTCATATTGCAAGTCAAAGAGGTAACATTGATGTTGCCCAACAACTGTTGCACCACAAAGCCCATGTTAACGTTAAGGATAAGCAGTCAAAATCCCCTTTACATTTTGCTGCTGAAAGAGGAGACAAAACAATGGTAGAGATGCTTCTGAACGCTAAAGCAGACCCCAACACACAAGACAAAGAGAAAAAGACTCCCCTGCACGCTGCAGCTCTGAGAGGACATCTCAGTGTCGTGAAAGTTCTGTTAGCTAAACAGGGAAGATGCGGAGTTAAGGACATGGATGGATGCACTCCAATGCACTATGCAGCCATCAAAGGAAACACAGAGATCGTAAAAATTCTTCTAACATTGGGGAAAAATAAAAATGTTGATGATAGAAACATTTGGAGAAAGACCGCACTGCATATTGCAGCGGAATATGGACACAGTGACTTGATAAATCTATTACTGAGCCACGGGGCGGTCATTAATGCCTTAGACAGCAGCAAGAATACCCCATTGCACTGTGCATGCAAGGCTGGTCATTTTAATGCTGCAGATTCCCTTGTAAACTGGTCACAAGGAGATAAAGCAAATTTACTAGCTGTTAATAGTCTCAAAAAGACCCCATTGCAAGTAGCAGAATGTAGTAAAACAGAAAATCAGGCTCAAATTGTAACACTTTTGAAAAAGAAAATGTTAATAACAAAATGAAGATGTAAAGTAAAAACTTCTAAATTTAAATGCAGAATTCTCTTTTAATGTAATTCAGATAGTGCTGTTGCCCAGTACGATTAAGAATACTGCTAGGGCAGTCAGAGTTAAGTTAGCAATCAAAGGTGGCCATGGAAAAAAAGGATCTTAAAGACCCTGTTGAACTTCTAAGTATTGATTAGCCTTTTGCTTCTCTCACGAATCTCATACTTGGAACCTATTTAAAAAGCACCAGTCTTAAACTCATTGTGTATGACATCCACTAGTAGAAATCAAGATTTAAAGAAAAAAAGATAGAAAATAACTTTTTATGTATCTGTGACTATTAGCCTGTATGGGTAGCTTAGTTAAACATTGTTTGGTAAAATCACACTTTAAAAAGCCATCTATTATGAATAAGGAGACATCTGTATCCTCAAGTATATAGAGCATAGAGATGCTGGAGTCGATAACACTAGTTTTGTTTAGCTTATGCAGACCTAACTGCAGAGGTGCTGTCAAAAGAGATTGATTTGCCCTCCCTTTCAGTCCAGCCATGCATGCCTGCTCTAGGTTGCATGCGTGAGCTGATCCAACTTACTCCACAGCTGTAACTGAACCCAAGGAGAAGGAGGGTAGCAGAGAGCTGAGCAGCACTGGCCCTCCTACGGGTAATGCAGTATTAGCTTGGTTTATGCGGATTACAGTATTGCTCTCTGAGCTAGCTGGAGATCAGAAGGCATCTCCCTGCAAATTTACTAGTGTGGGGTTGCTTTGCTCTAGCTTTACTAGACTCATTCCCCATGCTAATAAATCCTATCAAGAGGCTTGGTATAAACCAACTAGAGGAGTAATGTGTGCCCACAACTTTCCTAATGCCATGATGTCTAATGACACTATTACGTCCCTGACCATGGCACGGGGGTGGGACTAGATGATCTTTAAGGTCCCTTCCAACTCAAACCGTTTTATGATTCAGTATTGGGCTGGACCCTCTTTAGACATTTCTGTATGTATATTCATGCCCTATGACATGGCATTGACAGATCCTGAGACTGTATCAATTATTTTTCTATCTTTCTTCATAAAATGGTATGTCCAGATTTTCATCATACAACGGTATGTCTAGATTTTGCGTTGTTAAGCAGAGATCATGAAAACCATATTTGCCGTTTATTAATTTCACCTTCAAATCAATTCCAGCACAAAGATGTTCAGAATAAAAAGGCTGCAACAGAGTTTATTGGTTCAAAATACTCGTATTGTCATCCCTTAAAACAGAAACACTTTCGTGAGTCGATGGAAGGTTCTCTGGGGTCATTTTCTATACAGCAATAATCAGCCCTCACAGCTCTTCACACTTCCCATGATTAGAAGCCCAGTTACCACAAAGGGCCAAATACTTTTTGTGAGGCAAAAGACAGACTTAGGAGCATATGGGCATTGTGAAATGTATTCACCTGATTCGTGTCAGTATGAAACAATGCTGGGGCTGCATGGTGAAATGTGACCCTCTGTTCATGTAACCATTCTGTCCCTTGTCTAGCCGAACATTCTAGTATACCAGCTTAAACCGGTTTTGTTGCTAATTGCATAGTGTT
>JAVJGI010000032.1:31189321-31221601 GCA_035590275.1 Ibycter americanus | reverse complement strand
GGGCCGAGCGGGGGGAGCGGGGCCTGCGCAGCCGCTGAGGTGAGGTGAGCGCAGAGCGGGCGCCGTGCGTCCTGCCGCCCGCCGAACAGGGGCGCTTGGCGCGGGTGCGGGGAGAATCCTTTGGGCTGCACAGCCCGGAGGAAAAACCCACGTTGTGTAACGGGTGGTGAACTTGCTGAGGCAGGTGGGTTCAGACTGCTGAACGTGGGGAGGTTCGGAAAACTGCTTGGACAAAATCGAGGTAAGGGGTCTGTAAACACGCTGAAGTGAGCGAAGCAGCTGTAACTGCAAACCTGGCAGCTACACAAGCTGGGAGAGTGTGAGGGGATTGTGCCAGAGGCAGTGGCCGCACTCGCACGCTGCCCTAGCGCAGCACCTGCCGCTGCGGGAGGCGGACTGCTGGCCACAGGGGACTCTCCATCTGACCCGCCTCTTGAGATGCTCCAAAATACAACAAGCAGGAGTTGTGTTGGTTTCTGGCTGTACACGGGGATTTATCCTTACCTCTAAAGAGATGTTTGAACTGCTGGCGCAAAGCGGTTTGGAGTAGCAGCTGAATTTAATTTACTAGCATTAAAGGAGATATAGGGCTAATGAGTCTTTAGAGAAGTCCAAATGCTCTAAAAGCAAAGACTTTTGAAAACGAGTAATTACATGAATTACTAAGGAGATTTTATGCTGCATTAAAATAGAAGACAGTTGATCAATAACGTTAATCAGTGACAGATTTCTAAAAGTAGTAAGTACTTATTTACAGAAAAGATCAAGTACAATCTGAAGTCCCTCAGAGCACTAACAACCCCGTACAGTAGGGTTCTATTAAACCTCATGTAAGTATGAGCTTTCCTCAGGAGGAAAACAAGTTTGTCTTTACAACAGGGTGTTTTTACCTTATTGGGGGGAAAATGCAGAAATGTCGCATGGAGATAATACAACTCAATGACACTTCTAATATTAAAAAATGTAGTTCTCTATTTGTCTATAAAATTCTGATTTCTTTCATCTGTGTATTTTTTACATGGTCACTTTCGCTTTCAGTTTTTCTGGATGACAATGTTTACTATTCAGGGTTTCACTGGTGTCTTGTACAGTCTGCAGTGAGATAGGTGAGGAGTTGCTACTGAGATTACTAAAAAAAGATGACTTACTGGGGGGGATTTATGCTATGTCTAATGGAATATAATAAGAGGGTAACATTATATAAGTCTGCAATATAATGTTTTAGTTTTAGTGTCTAGTTCTGTCTTAATCTGTTAATGTTTTTGTTATTTACTGTATCATTGTTTTTTTAACTCTGACAGTGTTCATTTTGTTTGAATGTGTTCGCGTTGTTTTGAATGCTGGAATCTTTTTCAGAGATCATGAAAACACAACTTCAGGCTTGCTGCAGGATCACTATCTTGATTCATCTTGGAGAACTGACAACAGTCTCGTAAGTATTTTCTAAACGAATGGTACTTCTAGCAAGGTTATCAGAACTTCTGTTTCCTCCATTCACTTCTCTCTATGTACGTGCTCTTTTAGGTTTTTAAGCAGTGCTGTTATGCATTGATTCTTGAAGCTTAAGTAACAGCATGACAGAATTCAAATATTAAAACATACTTGTATTGTTTGCAGCCATGGACGTTGGATAGCAGCATTAGTGAAGAAAACAGGGCCGTCATTGAGAAAATGTTGCTGGAAGAAGAGTATCCTTTTGCTTGTATGTCTTCCTGTAGAACAACAGAAAATATCCTGTTTCCAAAGGAACTGGACGAACTTTTTCTTGTTAAGATGACTGACGCACTGTCATCTTGTAGGTAGATTGCAGAAATCAAGGAGGACCCCTGAATTAATCATCTAGCTACCTGCAGCATCCTCTGATGCTTCTGATTCTTCAGAAAATCACTCCAAAGCTTGTCAGATTTAAGCTGGCACTGGCACCAAAACCAGCGATATTTGTCTCCACTTCCACTGCTTGTTCAGTGCCACCTCCAGCGTTGTGCTGATGTGGCCGTTCGTGTGGCTTCATAGTGAACCTGATCAAACAGCGGATCTGGCTAAAAATAGCTGGTTCTTTTTGCTGAGTTGTTCCTCACTTGGACTGGTTCACTGTCTGATTTTGACTGGCTACATTCATACTTCTGCCAGCGTTCAAGATGAAAACGGGAAGGAAGAGCTGCTGCTTTTTGTTTTTCGTTTTTTTAAGCAGTGTTGGCTTAAATAGTCTTACCGGTAGTAGCCTCTGTAGTGTAAGTTGACCTCGCCAACTACTAGGTAGGTTATAGTAATAGCAATCATGGGCCAATATATTTTCATGCTCTTCTTGAACTTGTGTGTAGTAATACGCAGTAATAGAGAAACAAGAAAATAAAGCAGTTAAAGTTTTCCTAATAGAATGAATTATTGAGACTTAATTTGAAAGTAGATAAGGTACCAGCACAATGAAAATTACTTTAGTTATGTTTTCGAAGTCAAAAAATAAAAATGTTGTTGTAGAAACAGGATACCTAGTTTGCTGCAAGTAAAGTGAGTGTGGGGGTTCAGAAGTCAAATGTCACTGCCTTGTGCGTTAGACCATTTCGCACACTCCTGCTAGTTTATTTCAGTTCTGAAACCAGTGCAGTATTTGGTTCTATAGCTGAATAATTGTGCGCCAGTGTAATTTCCATGATTATTAGGATTTTCATGTGTACAAATATCTCTGATGTTTTGAAAACTTACTTAGTAACTATTTCAGATATTATTTATCTAATAAATCGCTTTCTGAAAAAATATGGCTCAATCAAAAGGAAGTGGAGAAAAGATCTATGAAAAGGTAAGCTGTGTTCTGGGAAGAATTACCAGTTAGATGAGAAGAAATGAAAAGTCCTTCCAGAATAAGGTTATTTACTGAGATACGCAACAGCATCACAATTACTAATTTTTATTTCCACTTTGTTTTTTGTTTGCAGCCCACATAAGAAAACCGGAAAAGTCATGTATGTACATTTTAATGATTGTGTTGTATTTTTAAGTGTGGCATCTGATTTCTGTTAAGTTAACAGATACTATTTAAAAAAAACCCCAGACTCACAGTCCCTTTGTTCCTTTTTGTTTGGCTGTACAAAATTATTTAAGAGACCTTTCAATGCAAAGAAATATTGCTGTCTGTAGTAGTAGGCTTGTAGTAAACTAGTTTGTTTTTTGTAGCACAGTGGTCCTTCTGAAAAAAACCCTTGTTAATTCTAGCCGGCTTTCTTGCCTGAACTTTTCTGTTTGCTGCTTCTGTGTATTTCTGTACCATTAGTTGTCGGTGAATATTGTGTTGCCTTGCATCTTCCTTTGTGATGGAGAAGCTGACATAATTCTCAATATTTTATTTATCAGTCACATTCATGTTTACCTTGAGTTTTACCAAAGATGGGGAGTAGTCTTCCTGTCAGAAGTTGCCTTCGGTTGCTGGGATTTGAGAATATATGCTTTTAAGAAAGCACTAACTTCTGCTTCCTGTTTTCCAAGGGTGCGATCACCTACAAAAACAGCTAGCTACTCATTAAAGTGGACGTCAGAAGAGAAAGAACTGTTTGAACAAGGACTGGTAAGTTTCTTTGTATAGGTAGTATTTTGAATAAAGTCATTAGTTTATCTTACATAACAAAATAATAATTAATAGAAATAAGCATGTTATATTTATCTGTTTCTGCTTTTGTACTTCTAATGTGTTAAAAATAATTGCCATCTCCAAAGATTGTAATGATAAATCAGATTTATATTGATGAATCCCCCCAGATGGTTTTGTTTACCAGATTTTGTTCGTGTGGGGCTGATTACAGTTTGAGATCACAAACTGTTTCAAATACACAGCTTTATGGATCGTACAGGCATAATATTATAGTTAACTACAGGAAGTATAGTGTGTTCTTGAGGCCAATCAGCTAATAAAGTGAAATCCTTTTACTACTGTTGTAAGGTCTTTAGAGAGTATATGGTTGTACAGTGCCGAGTGTAAAAAGGGTTTGCTTTGCCAGGTACAAATTCATTTCAGTAGAATTCTTTGGGTTAGTAGGCAGCATAATTCACCGTGTGCTTCAACTGGGTGAAGATAATCATCTAGTTAGGAAGAATAGCTGTAATTCCTACTGTTGGATACAATTTTCTTGGTACCATATGGATAGCGAGGTTATTTACCGTGGGTTTGTGTTACTGTTTGTACATTTGTAATGAATCATTGAGTTTTTAAACTCTTTTGGCACGTAAAGTGCAGTGTCTGGAATGTTACAGTTTGGGTAACTTAAATGTGCTTTGTCATGCTAGGTGAAGTTTGGGCGCCGATGGACAAAAATTGCCAAGTTGATTGGAAGTCGTACTGTTCTACAAGTAAAGAGCTATGCTCGGCAGTATTTTAAGAACAAGGTAAGCAGAGTATCTGTAGTTAACAAAAGGGCTGTTGGACAAGTATGCTGTTGTACATGCAGCTTCGATTAAATCTGTCTTCTCAGGGTACTGCTGCTAAAAGAATGTACTCTATTTATTCCCATATTCAGAGAAGTGGAATATGCTTATTTGCAGACTTAAATATGAAGTCAGACCTGATTCCAAGTTCCTAGAATGGCTTCATTATTTTTATTGCTGGTATAAATAAATAAATGTAATACACTTGTAGTCTCTTATGCTGTTGGTCATTAGTCTGAAAATACTTGTTTTCCACTATACAGCTGTTTCAGCTGTGTGTTGTAGTTTTAGCTTTAGCCTTATTTGAGACTTTGGGAGAGTTTAAGAAGGAGTTACTACTGTTTAGGTTTATTTGAATGGAAATACATACTAATTCACACTTGGGCTAGAAGTATACCTATAATGCTATGTAGAAATCAATTGCAATAGATTAAAATGTATTAAAAGGGTGAGATGAGGAAGAAGCGCTTCAGAATATCTGCTGTTCAAGTAAAATAGTTCCAACTATTTGGGAGTCGGAGGGGATCGTTTTGTTTTTCCCTCCTAAAAATATTTTGTATTTTCCTAAGGCAAAAAATGGCGACTCTCAAAAAGAAGAGCAAAGTCAGCATGGGAGCAGCCTTCCCGTTGAAGATGGGATAAGGGTAGAAGCGTGGTCATCTGGGGTCTTGAGAGGCCGTGCAGACCCCAATCTGAATGCCGTGAAAATTGAGAAGCTGTCAGATGATGAAGAAGTAGACATAACTGATGACGTGGATGAAATACTTTCTCCTACCTTCCAGCAAGAAACTGGAAAATCTGAATCATCTGTTATTTCAAAAAGTCCAGTTGAAGAAACAAAGGGAGTGGAACATGTTTTTTCATCTGTTGGACACGGTTCTGCAGTTTCTTTACCTAAAGAAGATCCTCAACATACCAAGCAAGATACAGTGGATGCGTTAGTATTTCCAGGTGTCGCTGCAACATGTTCTCAGCACCTGAATGGTGATAAATCTGTGACTTTAGATTACCAGCAATACAACAATTTCATTGAGAAAGCTGAACAAGGCAGACTAGTAACATCTCGTGGTACTAGACCAGTAACTGATCAGGAGCTTAATGAGGAACAGAGAGACCTGGCTGATAATGGATTGCTTTTTCCTTCTCCCTGCCAAGTGGATGAAGATCATCAAGAAGAAGCAGAGGAGCTTAAGCCACCTGATCAAGAAGTGGAGGTTGACAGAAGCATCATTCTGGAAGAAGAAAAGCAAGCTATTCCTGAATTTTTTGAAGGGCGCCAGGCCAAAACACCAGAGCGTTATTTGAAAATTAGGAATTATATTTTGGATCAATGGTAAGATGCATTAATTCAGTTTATTGAAGTAAGTGATGAGGATGACTTGTGTCCTGCTTTGCTGTAGTTAAAACACTACTTGGTACTAACAGTATGCTTCTGAAAAGAGTAAAATTAATATTATGGGAGCATTATAAAGATTGCCAGTGAATAGCCCTGATTATTAATGCTTCTTTTGCATCTTCCCAGCTTTTTTTCTGGCATTCTGGAAGCTGAACAATAAAAATACTCTGAAGCATTATGAAAATGCATAGTGTCCTACATCAGAACAAGCTGATAACATTAACCATTTTGGTTATGTTATTTTATTACAATTTTTATCATTTTGTAAGAATGCATATATGGTTTTAATAAATGGTTCCTCGAAATAACTGATTAAATTAGTTCGGTAATGAGGTCTGTAGCATTGTAGTACTGCCTTTACAGAAGGGCAGCTAGAAGAAATAGTCTGTGCTAGCGCAATAATGTTGACCAAAAGAATGCTTCAAATTAAGAATCAGTTTGGAGTACTGCTTGTACACTTGAATATTTTATATTCCATCTCCAAAAATCAGTTTAAGGAACTGTAGTGATTTGTGGTAGCCAGTTCAATACACAGTTTGTTCTGTTAGCAGTTCAGTTCTGTGTGCTTGTGTCGGTTAGCTTGCTTTTAAGTAGACAGAATTGCTGAGTTTAACTCTGCCCTTGTTCACTTATCGTGTGTATTGACAGCTTATTCTAGTTGCAGAGAAACTCTAGAATTCCGTACCAGAGAAGTGTTGAACTGAAACAATTCAGTAGCAGTTTAAAAACAAGTAATAAGTGCATAAAGAGTGAAAACAGATTTTTTGTTACATCAAGGAATCCTGTTATTATATGAGCTATTTAGATTAATATAATGAATACATTCTTCTATCAGTTTAATAGTATTGTGGTACTTCCAAGTAATTCATTGCTTCCTGGCACCACACATGTTGAAGAGTTTATTTTAACACATAGAACATAAATTTCACTCTGCATAAGTACAAATGTGTGTGAATAACCCTAAAATAAATTGCATTTTGTGAAGTTTCTGTTTTTGCTGTGATTGCCCTGTGTAGTGGTGTGCATCGTGGAAGGAAAAAACCACTTTAGTGGCTTGTCTTAACCTCAGCTTGAGTCACGCAATTCCTTCCTCCTTCCATGATTTGTTTTATTATTTGACAACGTGCTGTACTTTGTTTTAGGGAGAGGTGTAAACCCAAATACCTGAATAAGACTTCCGTACGTCCAGGCCTGAAGAACTGCGGTGATGTTAACTGCATTGGACGGATCCACACCTACCTGGAATTAATAGGAGCAATTAACTTTGGCTGTGGTAAAGATATTTTTATTGGAATAAATTCAGAATACATCTCTTGTTGATTGTCAGCTTTTTTTGTTAAAATGAATGTTTTCATGTGAAGGCTTAACATTAAGGTTAGTAGACGTGTCTTTAAAAGAAAAGTCATGTGTTCACTGAAGCATGGATGACTGCACTGCATCGGAATCAAGCATCCCTGTGGATAATCTTCCAAATTCTCTGTACTCTTAATGTCTTAAATAGTACTTGTTGTTACATTTAAGTTCTGAAGAAGACAGTTTTCTTTGGACTGTGTTTAGTATAATCGTGTTCCAACCTATATGGCTGTAGCCCATTTTGGTGCTAATGTTGAAGGACTACTTAATGTTAGGGTCTACTGCTCACACAGAAGGATAGGCATTCTTACTAGGAAGGACCTTCTGAGCAGATTGTCTCTCATGACCTTTGAAAATCTCGGGAAGTTTGTAACCTGCTTACAGGATTATGGATTTTTGGTTTTACACAAGACCTTTTCTCTTTTATTGCTCTTCCCCTCACCCCCTGCCCCATGTTTACCACACACCAGCTGTGGTTTTTTGCTTTGTTTTTTTCCTGATACCTGCTGTATCTGAAATTCTGCCCTCCTTCCGCATATGACAGAATTCAAGTTACTGTTTCTTTTTACCAGCTGAATTATAACAGTTTCCTAAATAAGAAACAACATCTTTATCCTCAGGGCTAGTTTTTACAAGATTCAAACATTAAAATTATGTGACATGTTAAAAGTATATATATACACCTGTAATTTAATGTAGTTTTAGAGTCTCTGGATTGATTTTTGGTCCAAAGCTGAATGAGAGTCACCTAGGAGAGTAGGAATGTCCTGCAGATATATTTTGTCTGAAGTAAATATTATTAAAAATAAATTAACAGTAAGGAAGGAGGTTTTCCTGTTTTAAAAATGCTGTGGTAGTGGGAGAGGGCTGTATCATCAGTCAGTAATATGACCGTCAAGAGGTGTCTTTCCACTGTGTTTTTTTTGTTGTTGTTGCTTTTTTCTTTATGGCATTTGTTGTTAACGTCTTACCTATGTCATTCTTGGCTCTGTACCAGTAATAAGTGGCTTCATATTTTACTGAAGCACAGTGCATCTCTCTTCTGTATCCTGTAGAACAGGCTGTCTATAACCGGCCCCAACCAGCTGATAAAACACGGTCCAAAGAAGGCAAAGACACAGTGGAAGCGTACCAGCTCGCTCAGCGCTTGCAATCCATGGTACGTTTTGGTGAGGGGGCGGGGGGCAGCAGAAAACATTCAACATGGGGGAGGTCTTCTCATTTTCAAGCTAGGACATCTCAGGAAACTTCTCCTCTCATTCAGTTTGCGGTTTCGTTAGTATGCCCTGTAATCTGAGTGTCAGTCTGAGTACAAGTTCTGCTGTCTGAGAGGTGTCTGCCCTAATTTCAGCTATCCTACACATTTGATTTCTGTTCAGGTACTTAACTACGACTGTTTTTGAGTCTTTTCCCTGCAGCCCTCACCCGTTCCTCCCCACCTCTCCGTAATTTGTTAGCCTGACTTAGCCAGAAACCACTGGATTGTAGTGGTAGTACGTAATTAACTTGCTTCCATTTTAACTGTTAGGTACAGTAGGTATGTGATATGGCTTACAGAGAGCCTTATGCATGCAGTTAAGTACAGTAGTAACTCATTTAATAACTACGTGAACTACCAAGGCTTGCCAGGTCTAATTTTCATATTCACATTTAATGTAGCATTTTTAAAGTACTTCACAGTAAAATAAATCGATTGATGAGAGGATAACTAAATCAATCCCACTAAAAAAAAATAAATTGAAATGTAAACAACTGTGATGTACACTAGATGCAAACATACTGGGTTTATAGCTTTTTGTATTGTCTGAGCTATAATTCAGAGCTGGATAATAATGTGCTGTTGCTGTCAGAATTGTTGATGATCCATGGAACATCAACCAGGTGTTATGCTTTACAGCCTTAAAACTCAAAAACTTCACGAGGTATTTCGTGACAGATTGTGAACTACTTCATTCTGCAGAACTCCAGGGTGTTCTTTCTTTTCTGGAAATATGTCATAGTGTCAGTAACATTCGTGTGGCAGTAGCCTTTTGGACAATTTTTTATGGCTGATGAAATGAAGTAAATGCAGTTTTTTCAGGAGTAAGATCCTTGACTCGTGTTGATTTGCTTGCTGCAGCGTACAAGAAGACGGCGAGTGCGAGACCCTTGGGGAAACTGGTGTGATGCAAAGGATTTGGAAGGACAGACATTTGAGGTGACCCTTCTGTTTTTTACTTTCCTTAAAGAATTAATTCTTGCTAACTGCTAGCAGGTGGTGTTGCATCAAATATACAAGGGAAACAGTTGTGTAATAGGTATTTAACCTCTCTTTGTGGAAGCAATAATTTGAAAATGATGTAGCAGCTGTTACATCTTTATGCTGCTGATAAATCCAAATGTACTTTGGTATTTACAAAGGTGTTCCTGTTGTGAGCGTGTGTTGCCCTTCAGTCTTTTATGCCTGTAAAGCTCTTTGCCTTGTCTTGCAGGAGATTTCATGACCCTTTGTTTTCAGTTAACTGCCTTACTAAAGCTAACAGTAGGGGATAGGAGAATGAGATGTAAATGTTACTTTTTAGTCCTATAGGGTTTCTTTGTGTTTATAATGCAGGTGATACAAGTCCTAACATTCTGGGGATAGCAGTAGTCCCAGAAATACTGTGGTTTATGAAGTCCTTGGAAAAATTCATACAAGTTTAAATATTTTATAGAAGACTTGGACAGAAAATATCCACTTATCCACTCCTACAATTTCAAATCACACAAAAAGTGAAACATCCTGTTTTCCTGTATAGAAAACCACTTAAATTTGCAACCTTCAGTAATGAGTATCTGTAACAATTTGGTAATGTTATAACACCATACTATTTTTGAGTAACTGTGGTTAATAATTCCCACACTTTCTGCAAAATATATATTTGGATGGAAATAGTTTGAAAACACTCACCTCTAAAAGGTGTCACGAGAAGTTCTGGCCGTGGATTCTAATGGTGGATTTTCTCCTTGGTTAATCATGCCTGCATTTGTGCATGATTTGCTGTATGGGCTGTGATTTTACTGAATTCGATTGACTTGGAGAATGTAACAATTCTCTCGTCAGGCATCTTGTGGACTAGATCTCTGACGGTCATTACTTTCACACTGCCCAATTCTGCTATGGCTATTGCCCTCTAGCTCGGGTGGTCCTGTAACACACAAATCGATAGCATCTCAAGAGGACGCTGGCGTTAAGAATTTATTCTGGGCTCGTTTTGCAATCACTACTGAAAGAGCACTTCAGACATTAAGACAGAGTTAATTTTTTAAAATTTTTTTAGCATCTATCTGCTGAAGAATTAGCAAGAAGAAGAGAGGAAGAAAAACTGAAACCTGCAAAATCTTCTAAAGGTTCAAGACAAATAAAAAGGTATTATTTGATGTACATCATGTTCAAACATAGATCTAGAAGTGAAAGAAATGTCTTGTGTAGCGTCAGGCTGGAACACTGCAGATCATTAATATGTGTTATGGTCTGAAATAACATGTATGCAGTTCAAATGTTTCATATGGAAATTTATGAGTGTGGGTAGTGAAGTTTCTGTGCTGGTGGAAGTCATCCTAGTGTGGGATGAGAAAATCCAGTAAAAAACCCAAGATTATTCCTCCTCTGCCAAGGAGACAGTGGGAAACTTGAAATGTTCCGTCACTGTCCTACATCTTTAGAGAAATTTTCTTTCATTTTATAGTTCCTTTGATCCCTTTCAGCTGATACCGTGCTGTTTGTTCACTGAAGAAAAACAGGTATGTACGCATGAGTGAATAATCAAGAATGCTTTATTATTCGTGTTACTTTTCTTAATACTCATTATTGTGTTTATCATTTCAGGAACCTTTTCAAGTGAAAGTGTCTTCCGAAGCACTTTTAATAATGGATTTGGTGAGGATTAAGCTTTGTCTTTTAAAAAGCTATGATGTATACGTTGTGTTGTGGTTTTGTTTTTTAATGGGCAGCACAAGAAATTTGAGAAATGCAGGACTTTCCATTCAGACCTAAAGTGAGAATCTAGTATTAAATAAAGCCCCTAAAGATTCATGGTTTTTTTTTACATTGTCCTTAGTGTACAACCATTTACCTTCTAGAAAAGCTAATAAGAGCGTTACTACTGTCTGTCGTACTTGAAATATAATTTGCTTAAAGCTACTTTCTGCAATAGGCCGCCATTTTGGAATCCTGTGCGTTCGTTTTCTACTAGTCTGGGAATTGATGTTGTGTTTATAGAGTAATGTGTGCGTTTGTGTGTGTTGGGGGGGGGGGGTGTTATCGTTGTTGGTTTTAGTGTTGGGGTTTTTTTAAGAACAAGAGGTTGTACCAAAATTTGTGCGGTTGTTCAGCGTTGCACAGGCTTCAGTATTTAAAGCTAGCATTGCTGCATGTGTGGAAGTGTATACAGTGTATTTGTGTAATGTGTGTATATGATAAGCAAACATAATCTTTTCTGTTTCCTTTAAATGGAAACAGTGGGTATTTGAGAATCTTTAGCTGTCCTAAGTTTTCCTTCTGTATGTCATTGAGAAGTTACTCCCTTGCAGCTGTGAAGCCAATGTATTCTGTTGTCTGCAGATCAAAACTAGGAGAAATGATACAACTTGGACTTTAATTACTGTTTGATATCATTTTAGCACTCTCATGTATCTATGGCAGAAGTAATAGGGCTGCTAGGTGGAAGATACTCTGAAGCTGATAAAATTGTAGAAGTAAGTGTTTGTCTTTTTATGTTTTCTCTAAAATATTAAAACTGTTATGATAATACATATAATTTGAATAGATGTAAATGTTATTTCTGAAGGGCAACAACTTAAATATATGAAAGTTGAAGTGAATTACTGTAGTCTTGAAATGAATGTTAAGAGTTATGCCTATGTTCAAATGTTGGCCTGTCCTCTGTCATGAGGAAGATCTGGTATATGACTCTTAAAATTCTGTAAGGTTTATTTAACTGATGGAGATTTCTTGCATTTATCCATCTGGAGACTTTTTTAACAGGTTTGTGCAGCGGAGCCATGCAATAGTCTCAGTACAGGACTGCAGTGTGAGATGGATCCCGTATCTCAGACGCAGGCCTCGGAAACGCTGGCTGCCAGAGGGTACAGCGTTATCGGATGGTACCATTCCCACCCGGCCTTTGACCCCAACCCCTCCATACGAGATATTGACACTCAGGCTAAATACCAGGTACTTGCCGGTGTACATTCAAAATAAATAAATAGAGAAAACCCACCAACCACCCTAAAGCCTCCCTGGCATTTATGATGTAAATACCATTTTCGCTCTAATGCGTCTTAAAATCAGTTTATTGATAAATTGACATAAATTAATTTTTTTTAATGTCAGAATGCTGTTCTGAAAAAGATTCTATTTCTTGTATGTGTCTTTTTTTCCTGTGTGTTTCATTTTTTTTAGAGTTATTTCTCCAGGGGTGGTGCCATGTTCATTGGAATGATTATAAGTCCTTACAATCGAAATAATCCTCTTCCATATTCCCAGATTACTTGTCTAGTCATTAGTGATGAGATCAGTTCTGATGGTTCCTACCGTAAGTACCGATATTTTATCCACTGACTTAGTTTTTCTTTTCCTTTGGATACTAAGGGGAAAATCATTGTCTGTTCTTGAACTTGAGAAACAAGTATTTGTATTTGTGTTGGTAACTTGTGCTATACAGAACCAGGAATTTCACTTAGAGTAATCCTGCAAGTAGTCCATGCTGTCATGACAAGAATATATAGGTATAAATAGAAGATTATTTTTCTATACTAGCATTTTCCACAATCCGTGAAAGAAATTAAAGGTGTTTGGGACAGGGCTTGCTGTTGTTTACACACAGTATCCATACGAACAGCTGAGAAACCGCTCTGTGTGTATTGCTTAGACTTTGTTGTGTAACAGAATTCTGAACAGATCCTCTGATCGAGGAGACAGAAGTACAATAGCAAGGAATTGGCAGCTCTAGCAGCCAAAAATCCTTGTTTGAGTAACTTCGCAGTCAGAAGGTCAAAGGATCAAACTTGCCAGCTGTCCAGGAAAGCACAAGATAGGAAAGATGAAATGGTGTGCTGGCATGAATCCCAACCAAAGCAAACAAATTCTTGATTAAAAATATCACTGGTGTTTCATGAAAACGGGATGATTTCCCTTCTTGAAGAGTTAAGAATGTATCATATAAAATTTATGGTGTTTCAAGTGATCAGATCTTCTCCTTCCCTGTCAGTAATGTGAGGAGAGTTCCCATGATAACAGTATATGGTTATGGTAGCTGCCTCTTCTCTCTCCTCCCTCCACCTGTTTAAGTCCTGATTTTTGCATGCAGACTCCAAGGTTTCCAGTTTTCTTGGCAAGGCAATAGCGGAGGCCATGTGAGCCAACAGTTCCCCCTCTTGTTTTTTCCTGTGGAAGTACACAAGGGAGACCATCTGCCTGGAGGCTTGCTTCCTCGTCCCCGGGGAAGTGAAGTGGTGGCCACACCTGTGCAATCCTCACTGTTCACCCTACTGATAGTCCCCTGATCTTGCCCTCATCCCCCATGCATCCCGCCTGCGTGGTGTGGAGGTAAACTATGCAGAAACTTCAGCTGCTTTTGGAAGTAGATGGTTTTTTGGTTGCGTACGTTGCCTGTCTGAGAGGACTTGATATTTATGTTTGTCTCCTGAAATCAGCTTGTTACAAAATGGCATCTCCTCTAGCTCTTTAGAAAAATTACACAGTGGCAGCAGTGGATAGAACTATACGCTCTGCCAAGGAATAAAAATGAGTATTTCATATGAGCCGTAAATAGTTAAAAATGCATTCTGCATTGAACGCTTTTCATTTGAGATGTGTTCAAATAGAAAATTGTATTTATTGCTTTCTTTTTGCTTACCCTGAGGTCTAGTTGGAAAGCGTGTGTTTCATCTCATTAAATTCTTATGCTCTTGGAAAGGCTTTTTCTTAATTTTTTTAATGACTTAACTGAAATTTACACTTCTTTCTTTCACCATGATTTTTAGTAACTGAATTGTGTTCTGCAAGTAATACTCTGGTGTTCCTTTGGAATACTTTCAAAATTCCTCTTCCCCCACCTGCAATAAACCAGAATTTCTTCCTTTAGGAGAAAAATTCCTCTGAAATCTGGAAGAATAGTCAGCCACTTCATCAGCTGGTTCATACATAAAAAAAACCCCCTTTTTTATTCCCTTAATAACCACATAGATCTTAGACTATGAAAGTGGGACTAAGTTATAAAAATTCAATTTATTTCACAGTTTTTCTGTTTTGTTGATTTCTCTGTGCTTCCTTACGGCATGAGGAATTGGCGAGGGCAGGGAGGAGAACAGGTTTGTTCCCTATTCCACCAAAATGAAGTTTGGAATCCAAAATGTGTCATACTTTTACTTTAACCTCCCTCACACTGGCAAGTAACAGAACTGCAGGCTTCTGCAGGCAGGAATAAATTACGAACAGTTATGGGGAAGGAAGGGATTGCATTTAGAACTGAAAAAGAAAAAGAAGTTGAGTGTACCAGCAACACTGAATAACCATGTTCAATTGATTCCAGGCCTGCCCTACAAGTTTGAAGTACAGCAGATGCTGGAGGAACCTCAGTGGGAATTAGTATTTGAAAAAACAAGGTGGATAATTGAAAAATACAGATTCTGCCATAGGTACGTGTCTCCTTCTGTTATAAAGAATAGCCAATTTAGAATTTTTGCATGTTTATTATTGATGTTTCAGTAAAGATGTGTGGCTGCTTTTGACAGCACTACTATTTGTTTTTCTTCTGACAGCAGCGTCCCCATGGATAAAATTTTTCATAGAGATTCTGACCTGACTTGTTTGCAGAAAGTAAGTTTTCTACTTTTAGCTTTTTTAATTTAAAATTTTTTTTCAAATACAAATCTGCTTCCTATCAGCAGAAGTCACCTGAAGTTACATTTTTACAAATCAGAAGGGTAAACTAATCACAAAAAATTGTTCCTGTGGTGTAGCTTATGTAGTTACACACACAGTGAAAATCAGGGTGCTCGTTTTGAGAGGGTTGGGGACAACGGTTATGTGCAGATACCGAGTTTTAACCTCTGTTTGGAGAAGAACGAATGGCAAATTAATTGTGCCTCAGCGTGTTGTATGCCTTCAGTGGTGAGAACTGCCTGTGTTTCAAGAGCAGATTTGGGCTTCCTACTCCTTTGTTTGATCAGTAAGGCAGTGCTGTGCCGTGCTTGTCATGCATAAGTGAGAACTCTAATTTTCCAGTCAGTGTAGTCATTGCCAGCAAGTTCTAAATAACTACAGCTGTAACATTAATTGCACAAACAAGACAGAAAATCTGCCCAAAGCAAAAGACATAAACAGAAAACACATACACAATAATTACCCACATCTAATTTTTCTTTCCCTCTCAACATGACTTTGCTTATAAACAGCTTAAATCTAAAATTGAGTTGGTAGAATACTCTTGAATTTAGCTGTTGTGTAATTGGTTTTAAATCACCATGTGTTCCTGTGTGACTGTTCCTTTCTAGAATGTATATTGTACAGTTTAACGCTTTCTGTAATGTTAGTCCTAAATAAATAAATCAAAATCACTTTGGAAAACTTATTGGCTGAAGGGGGAAAAAATAAACTCAGGAAAACTGACAGTTTTTTAAAAAAAATCTTCTTTCTTTTGACTAGCTTTTGGAGTGCATGAGGAAGACTTTGGGCAAGGTAACAAACTGCTTCATTGCTGAAGAGTTCCTGACTCAGATAGAAAACTTATTCCTTTCCACGTACAAGAGTGAGAAAAAGAGTAATGCCGAAGAAAACGGGAATGCATGTTCAAATGAATTGCCAGTCTGATGGCGTTAACAAAACAAAATTATGGAATTTTGGTTTTATTTTTTAATTTTCTTCCCCTCCTCCCCATTATGTCAGCTCTTCCAGAATTACTACCTATTTTAATAGTAACTGTTACAGAATCCAGTGTCATCTTATGTTTAAACCGTAACAATACTTTGAAAAACTCCTGATGTGTGTGACCTGACTACGCGAGGAACACTTAATACTAATGTTTTGTAAAAAAACGAGTACCACAGAGTTGACTGACCAACAGTCTGCCATTTGGGAAGATGGACAACCTGTTGAGAATACTATGTTTCAGTTTCCAAGGCGAGTTTGTCCTCTCTCAAGTCTTTCAGTTTAGGATTTTTTTTCTTGTTTTTTGTCCACAGGTACACATCTAACTCGGGATGATTTTTTTCCTTAATGCTTTAGAGATTATAAATTTGAATTCACAAAAGAGAAACTGAAATGAAAATTTTGTAGCTCACTGATTTCAAACTTTCCTGGTATCCGGTCTGAAGTTTTAGTCAGTTGTCGTTTAATACATCATCTGATTTTTTTTTTTTTTTTTCTTTCTTATTTTTTCCCCCCATTGATCCGTGTGATCAACTAGCTTTTTGGCATCTTCTTTGCTATCTTGCTTCTGTATCGGGGAGGAAATGCTGGCAAGGTCTCATGACTTCTCAGTAGTGGTTGTGCTTGTTTCCAGTGGAAATGATAACTCCTGTCTTATTGCAGGTTGCAATCTTTCTGATCTTCCATTCTGTGGGGAGGTATTACGTTGTCCTGCCAGATCGTTGTGGTTTGGCCACTTCTCATTGCCACTGTTTCCTGTGGAAACAAGAGCTCTTGACTGACGGCAAACTGAGGGCAACAAGCAGAAAAGTATTTGTCTTTAAAGAAAAAAACCCACCAACTTTTATATTCAGAGTCTTCTCTATAACATGCAGTTCAATAAGAAAGTACACTGCTTTGTATTGGTTCTTCAGTTAGAATTTCATACAAGAATATATTCATATAAATTAGTCGTAGACAGATTGATCTTGATTGAGAAGTTTCTTGATTGAGAAGTTTGATTGCGAAGTTTCTTGATTGCAGCTTGGAAATGTTTCCTGAGCTGTATCACTTTAAATCTTTATAGAAAAAATGCGCTTTAAATTTTGCTTTTGAAATCATGAGGAAACTTGACTTGTATACAGTTACAACTATTTATCTTAGGCAAAGTTTCTCAGCGAGGTCTGAAATATATTTGAAAAGTTGAAGCAAGCAAGACCTCGAGTTTATATCTGGAGGGGGGTGACAACGGACTCAGTTCAGATTTTTAAAAAATCTATATGTGTATATATCTAGTTCTACATAACATAAAAGGAATTTTAAGATTTTATATGTTTACATTTTTAACTTCATCTTTTCATTTGTATAAAGAGTTTGAAAAGCTTTAAAATTGTAGACCTGCATCCCAAGGAGGGAACTCCTTTCCAGGAAGTTAACATGACTTTTTTTATCATGCCTCATGAAACGTTAAGTCTCTTTCTCAGTGGAAGGTGCAGAACCGGATTTTAGGAAAATGTGAGTCCTTGATACTCAGCGGTTCTCCCACTGCAGATTCAAGAGCTATGGGCATAAAAAATACTGGGGAACGGTCTATGCTCTCTCCTTCTGTGTTCAGATCTGCTGGTGTGTGCAGCTTCAGATCCCGCTACTGTGTATAATTTACAAACTTGGTGTATCCATCTATAGAAGGCATGTTGACTCAGTCTGCATCTACTCTACAATGTCATCTTTGGGACTTCCTAATTAAAAATCCTGCATGGCTTTCAAACTATGCTCTGGGTGAGAAAGCATTCCTTCCCTGCTTAACTGCGGAGTGGTCTGCAGCGTCAGGTGTTCTTTCGCAGTTTTGCATAGGTTACTCTCTAGAAAAATCACCCACAGTATAAATGTATGTACTAAAAGCTGTAATTAGTTCTAATTTGTAGGAAGATAATTTTGATCCTCTTGTGTAACAGAAGTATGAAGTAGGTAACGTTCGTTGTCCACATACGGTCTATTTCTGGATGGAGGTCGGTATTACCCAGGTAGTGATAACTGTGCTGGCTGCTCCTCTCTTTAATGACTAAAATTACTTAAATAAGGCAGTTGTATTAATTGGATTTAACAGGGATGTTGCACAAGGAAAGCTTTGACTAAAACATGCTTTCAAAGCAGTTTGTCTCTTGAGAAGAAGACCTGGTGCAGTATTGAGCCTTTGATGTACATGCACAGACTCGAGATTTTAGAGAGTTCATTAGCAGACTGGTGTGAGAGGAAATGCGACTGCTAGTACCAGTGTAACCCAGTACTGTCACACGGTATTGTACGTGAGTTGGAAGTAGCACATTTGTGATGCTAAGTAATAATTTTATTGGCAGGAGCTGTGGTAAGAAAATGACTTAACCTGCTTTTCATAATTTATTTTGACTGTGTGGTTAACTATGTGAGTTTGGAAGTTGCATGCTTCTAAGGAGATAAAAAGCTATTTTACTAATACTACCAGTTCTGCTACCAAACACACATAAGGCATTAAATAGTTTTATTGCAAAGCTAATTCTTTTTTTTTCCTGTCCAGCTATTCCTTCCACGCTAGCTCTGTTTCAGTGTACCTGTTGCAGACTAATCTACTATTTCTTTATGTAAGACCAGCTGTTATGCCTTGCCAAGGTGTTGCTCGGGAGATGGGAAACGTTTGAGTACCAAATAGAATGATACAGTTTAAACTGGAAGAGTCAACAGTTTAAAATTTCAACAAAGAAACAAAGGGGGGGAGAGAAACCCCAAACCCACCCCCCTATGGTATTTGCCAGAAGTGACATCCTTTATGGGCGTTTGTTGACTGAGTCAAGTTTTGCTGTCCAGTATCAGCAGTGCTTCACAGGGATACGTGCCTCGGGGTCCAGGGGAGGTGAGAGGAATGCCCTTTTATTATTATTTTTTTTTAATAAGTAACTTTCCAAGAACAATTCAGTTGAGGAAAACAAACAAAAGCCCCGAAACAAACAAAACCAGACCCCCAAACCGGCTGAACAAAAAAGGTTGACATTGTTGCCATTGATATCAAGTACTTTTTTTCCTTTTGCTTGCTTCTTTGGTATTCCTGACATGGGCAAGAGTCTGCTAATAAAGACTGTATATGCAGTACCCTGAGAGATGTGTCCCGTATCTGTAACAGCTTCTTGTCTCGTGAGCATCAGATCTGGTATTTCTTTATTCCAAGTCACTTGGTGGTGGTTACCAAGTTTAACAGCACTAGAGGGAGCTTTGCTACAGCTGGTACACCACCAGGCTTTGAACTAGGAGCAAACCTGTTCTTAGTGGTGCATGTAAACTTCTGGCTGGTGATTTACATTTTCTGGGCAGTAGCTGTGTACCTCGGTATAGGTTTGTTCCTTTCATTTCTTCTTACAAACCCTCTGCTTTAGTCTCCTCCAGCACATTATCCGGTGGGACTTTGTGGCAGGGATGCCAGGAGGGTCGATCGGTATTTTCCACAGAGAGCATCCTGGCTGTAGGATCACTGAGTCAGTAACGTCAGGGCTTGTTTTCATGGGCAGCTCCAGGGAATTACCAAGGTGACCATCAGGTTGCCTTTCACACAAGCGTGTTCCTTACCCATGTTTGATTCAAGTGTGTTGGTTCTAGCGCCGTTCCTGCCAGCAGCAGGAGCTGGATGGACTCCTTCCTGCAGTGCTGGCAGAGAATGTGGCCTGCCCGGCATTACTGAGCTACGAGGCCGTCGTGTTGTGCAGGGGGAGCGACCGTGGAGGTGGGAAGCAAACAGCTGCCGCACACCCCGCCGAGGCGGCGAGGGGTGTCGGGATGCGTGTGGGGTAACCATCCGGCCCCCCAGAGCTGGCGTGTGGGAAGTAGCTGGTTGTTAACACCCCAGTGAATATTGTAATTGTATTTGATACCGGACAAAGTATTTAATGGCCTAGATAAAAGCATTCTGGTTGTTTAATTGGAAATGTCTTGCTGTTTTACATAGACCTAGTGCCCTGGTTTTATGAGATTTAGAATTGTGCCGAGAAATTGTTTCCATGGAAGCAGAGATCACTAAAGAAATAATGCACTCCACATTTCCTACAGGATTATTCCTATTACAGCCTGCTGTTCTAAATAATTAACTCTTGTAGTGCCATTACAGCTTAGCGTGGATTAAAGGAAATAATACTTTCCTTTTAGTGTCATAGAGGCATTACATGTAGAGATATATAGATGTTTTAATATCTATATGGATATATTTATATGTGTGTGTGTATATACGTATATATAGATATTTGGAAAGACTTCTGTCTTTAAAATAAGTCTGTTCTCTCCTTACTTACACAGAGGAAAATCCACCAGTAAAAAAAGTCAGTGGAGAAGCGCGCTTTCATTTTGGCAATTGATGTGGTGCTGGCAGGGAAACTTAGAATTATTCCTCCTTTGCCCTTGTCTTGCCACTGTACTACGCTTTTTGCCTGATGATGGGTATTTAGTAAAACTATCATTGTGCTTCTAGCCACCTTTGAGGGAAGAGGCAATGAATGCGTTTTTAATTAAGGTAACAGCAATGAGCATCTTCCACCAGTAGGGAGAAAAGCCCATCTCCTTTAGTTACTGATGGGTTTTCTTCCATATATTACTCTTGTCATAAGCCCTTTCTCCACTCTAAGTGGCTGTAGGGAAGGGAAACTCTCAAATGACAGTACAAGACTGAGACCAAGCATGAACACCTGTAAACATACAAGCAAAGTACTATTTCCTAAAAAGTCCTGTTTCTGCCCATCCATATGGTGCTTTCCAAGCACAAGGGCAGCACAGCTCTCGGCCGTATAGAAACTGTCATCGCTTCCCTGAAGCCGGTTGTGAGCTGCCAAGTTTACAGCAGTTGAGGCTCTGTCCTCCAGAAAGAAGAAAAACAAAACTACTTACTCTCTGTAAAGTTCATAATGTGGAATAAAATAAAGGCAAGATACAAGTATGTACGTGACAGTTAAATGGATTTTGTCTTGGAGGGATATGACATTTAAAAAGAAAGAGATTATTACAGGTAAATGAATGACAAATTAAAAATGGGAAAAGTTACTAAACTATTATCAAAGATCCATCAATACACCAACTTGAAATACTTAGCAATTTTAATAATAATTTTAGCTGTAGTTCTCAATTATTTTCTAAGAAAGGTACCTACTGTTATTTTTTGCTGAAGGAAGGGGAAATGGAGAGGTGTGACAATGTGCTATGAAGGAGCCAGGAGTAACCTGAAGAACTTGTCTCATCTTTGCTCCAAGCAGTGTGTATTTCTGTGGCTTATTTAGAAACTGGTCTAGCTGCAAAGTCTAACTCTAGATTGTGCCCTTCTCCAGTGACTAAAGGGTGTTTACATCTAGAGCTCGAATTTGAAACCTATACTGTGTTACAAATACTCCACTGGCAGCCAGCTTCCCACTGCTCACTCTGACACAAGCCATCGGTACAAGCAGCCCAGCCTGCACTGACTTGGAGCAGTGCCAGCCCCCAGGAAAACAGCACCACAGGTAAAAGGTGCTGGCTGCAGGCGGTGTGCAGTGGAGTATACAGTGTTCTGTGCCGTTACTGGTCCCAAAATAACGACTTATAAAGTGTCTGAGAGTTTGACAAATCAGATGAATGGGACTTGCTTAATGCAAAGTGGAAAATATCTTTCAGCTGCTGCCAAAACACATGGAAACGGTAACTTGTGCTTTGTAGATCATTAGGACACTGGGGAGCGACTAGAGTGTACTGCGAAAGGCATTACTCAAAGTTCAGATTTCCTCAAAAACAACTAACAACTTTGTAAGGGTAACACAAGCATGAAAATCATCATTCCTAGTATTGCCTTGGGATGATGAGTATGTGCCAGAGGAAAGCGGGGAGGGAAGCTTTTTTCCCTGCTGGAAGATGAGACTGCTCCTGTGCTCTGTAAGTAGGAGAGCAGCCATCAAACTGATGAATAGTTGTTCCCCCAGATTTGGCAGCTACTCCAGGCAGCATATATAAAACTTCAAACTGCTTTATTTTATAAATATATGAAAGTAGAAAGGAAGAAGTACATAAATGCTAAGAATCTAGACAGTGGAGTAATAGAGTAGCCATGTGATGGAAGAGGCAGGAAAAACCATGATGGAAGTGGAGGAGTAGGGTTTCTTCCAACAGAAATGGGAGAAATTCCTTACACGTGAATTTACATAGTCCATAAAAAGTCTGAAGAAAGGAAAGGGCAAGCTGCTTGTGCTTTAATCCATCGGGGAAGCCCAAAGCAGGAACTGTGCTTCAGGTTGGCTTTTGTCTCTTCCCTGTTGTTTCCTCATCCAGTAAGAGGGAGGGCAGGCATCTGCAGGCAGGAGTTGGTGCCACTCCCCAAGAAGTAACAGAGGAGAGTGCAGCTTGTTGACTTCTCCAGGATTTGGGTGAGAGATGCCAGTTGTGTTGGAAGGAGAACCTGTTTGGTGGGTCTGATTTGAACCTTAATAAAGGGTGCAGCACACCAGTGTGTACAACCGAATAGACTCCATGAATGGACTGAAGCTTCCGAGATTGCCTGCTGTCACTCAGGATTTCACCCATGCTTTTCACCTGCCACATGGAGCCTCTGTTTGGGGCTTTGCCGGGTTTGACTCTGGCAGTAGCTTTGTCAGTGTAGAACAGCTGTACCTGTGCAACCAACAAGTGGACGGTATGTGCCCAGGAGGGACTGAGAACTGCACCTGCACGCTGGTGGGTTCACATCACAAGGTGGGCTGTTCAACGCTGCCTTCAGCGTGCTTGCTGATGAAGGCAGAAATGATCCCCGTGAAGGAGAAGCGCTTCTGGGGCCGTCCCCATGGGCTGTCAGGTAGTGAGGGCATTTATGATCCAGACCGTGAGGACAGGACTTCAAAGCCAGGCAGCGCAATCAAACTGATACTTGCTGATGTGTGAATGCTGCCAGAGTAAGAGAACCAAAAAGGGTGACAAAAGCCTGATTTGCACTGAACTGGTTAGAACAAGCTGGATCTACATTGAACTGAAGCACAAAAAAAGTTCCCGTGCCTTTGATCTTCCTGGTGTATGCCCTGAAACATCTACTAGAGAGCCCATGCAAACTGCACCCCAAGTACATCGAAGCCATTAAGTGTGATGCCCCACTTACCCAAACCTGCCTGAGCCGGAGTGGTGCCGAGGAATCTAGGTGTGATGTAGATATAGCTGATATAGCGTATTACTTTGAAAAAGATGTAATGGATGGCTCCGTATTGCATTCTAACAGCTCATTAACTGTCTCTGCCAACGGACATGCTCTAGATATTGAAAAAATACAGATTTACTATGTTGATGAAAAACCACTGGAGTTTTGCATGAGACAGCTGGTTGCTGGCTTTAGTGCTGTGGTGAAGGTGGTGGTGCTGAGTGCTGGCTTTGGCATCGCTGTGCTAGTTATTCTGAGGTGGCTGCAGACAAGAGAATATGAGAAAGTTGAGATTAAAGAAATGGGTGAAATAAGCGCACCAAGCTTACAGCTGTCCTGATCTGAAAAAAGAAAGGCAACAACAGGAAGAAAAAAAAAAAAAAAAAAGGCACAATATACAAATAGTAAGCAGACTCAGCGTATGTGGATGGATTTGGAGAGGTTTTTTCCTTTGTACACAAATTTGTATAGTGATTATTCTAAATTAGTTTAGTAAGAATGACTTTTTTGGGGTTTGAGTATAAATTAATTTGGGAGTCAGTTACCTAAATATTTTAAATGCATCCCAATTTAGAAGCCAAGGAAATTGTTACAGCTGTCTATTTAGCGTAATGTAGAATACTTTCACTAGTACTGCAGGTCTGGTTCAGCTTGCATAAATACTCTTTGAGTGGTTCTTGGTACATTTACTTACAGAAATTCAAATACTTGCCTTGGCATAATTGAGTTATATAGCTGCTTTTCCGTTGGTAAATACTGTTTCTAAAAATGTGGGGGTTTGGGTTTTTTTCTGTAAAGTTGCTGGAACTTTTTTTAATCAAATAATTTCATAAATATTACTAAATAACCAAATAAGGTTGTGATAAGCTACTCTGCAGACCAGAGGCTTTTAAATAGTCGTTTGTTAGGAAACATTCCTGCAGTCACTTCCAGGTGTGGAGATCCCAAGTTTGTATTCAGGCAACACAGTGAGCTATTCCCACTTGAGCTCTTTAACAAGGGTCTGACACTCCTAGGCAGCAAAGATCCCTTGATCCCCATGCAAGTGTAAGTTAACCTTGGTGTTCTGCCCAAATTCAGACTCTGGTAATAGCTTTCTGTCTTCCTAAATTCCCCTTTTAGTTTTAACAGGAGGAGATATTTTCCAGCGTTGTACAGCTTCACAGAAATACAGCACAATGCTTCAGGACAAGCTGAAAAAGAGCTTTATTCTAGTAGAGCTGCAGGGGGAATTTAAGAGCAGAGCGTGATTACTGAAGTTGGAATTTGGCCAAGACACTAGAATTGGACTTCTTTGCTACCTACTCATCTGCTGCATTCCTTGTTTGGGAGGTCATACTCACCATGAAGGACATTTTAAAGAAAACAATGTTAGTTGTTAGACATTGAAATATTGGCAGTTATATTCTCTATCCTGTGTATGGATGTCTGAAGTCCCATCAGTCTAATCTGCTTATGTTCAAAATGACACCACTACACCTAGGCACTGCGGCAGGGTCAGCTCTTGTATTCTGTTAATTAGTTTCAACGTTACTAGTTTGTAATTCTGGTAAGTCAGTAATGCACTACTTCTAGGGCAAATGATTAAACACCCACCTCTGATTCTGCTGAATGAATAGGATACCAGGGAAAGTGACAATGCTTTGATTCTGTTTCTGCCTTTATTTATGTAGAAGAGGAAAAGACTTGCTGTTTAGGGGGTGGGGGTGTTTGTTCAATATTTTTTGGCTCAACATACACCATTTCCATTTAACCTCATTCTTGTTCACTTACCTGCTGGAAAAATTTGGGGTTTGGGTACACAGAATGGGGCATACACATCACACAGAATGGGGCATATACATCATGTTTCCCCAAAACAAATTTTTTATGCAATTGCATCAGCAGTATTAATACATTCACAAAGTTTTGGAGCAGGGTCTATAATTTATTGTATGCCTTGCAGCAACACGTCCAAGCTGGCTGTTTTTCAGTCAGGTATATACATCAGCACTGATAGAAGATGAAGTGAGAATTTAATATCTAGGCTGAATTTTCCCAAGTCACAGGAAAATTCAGAACTCGGCCTAACTCCACAGAATTTTGCAATGAGGCTTTTATTAAATGGATTATATTAAAAATCTGGAGCTGAGTAGCCTTCAGTGCTGAAGAAATGTAGGATGAGAATAAAATCCTGAGTACCGTGCTTAACCACTTAACTTACGCAGAGCTGATAAAAGCTACATGTTTGAGAGTTGATGTTGTCCTTCCATCAGTGAAGACCACGAGACGTGCGATCTTTTCTGGGGATTTACTGTGGCTTTCAACATTCTTTTAAAATCACTGCATTTTTCTCACTTCTGTCACAAGAAAAAATTATTTTCAAGGTGAATGATGAGGTTTTGTATTAAAAGAGAATATAAACATGTAGGCATAATTTTTATTAGAAGAGGCAAAAATGACTAATCGTTGAAAAAATCTTAACAGCTAACAGTTTCAGCATCTTTCTTTGGCTCCTGCTTTTTTTAGAAGCTGAGATTGAGAAGAGAGGCTGTTGTGGTGCCATTCATATTTATATTATTCATTAAAGGACTGCCCCATGAAAATAATCTGTTGTGGTCAGTTATTTCCTTGCTAGTCATCAAGCACCAGAAGACTGTATGCTGCCAGGGGACTGGCAATGCACAAGGGTCATTTAATATGAGGGATAAGGTATGTGTCTGCAATTAATTAAAAGAACGGGAAGATTAATTGCAGTCCAGAGCTCAGAGAACCTCTGTTTGGACTAGATCATTCTACTTTAATAAAGCTACATAAAGCTACTGTAGGATCTGGATTTTAATAAACCAAACATACCCATTGCTCCTGCTAAGTACTCACTCCTTTTCTGCTGCTCCAGTCATAACACCTCTTGGGCTATATATTAATATCTTTTTTGCACATGGTAGATCAAGTATTTTATCATAACAGTCCATGATGTTCAGCTTTTGTGTCTTTCTGTCCACTGCTGTTATCACTGAAAAGGAGAAAATGAACTGCTTGTCAGCTTAAAATTTTGCAAAATTAAAAAGCTTTTTATCATTCATTATAATTGAGAAATTTATAACTCTGAAATTTCTAGTTACCCTCTTCCTGGTTACATCATCCTGTTTTAATGGCATATTTGTTTGTTGAATTTAAGTAATTAACTTTTATACTCTTTGCGGTGGCTTCTGTAGGTACAGCCAACATGGTGATAGTGATGGTGATTTTATGTTCTAGGTGGCACTGGCTGACAGCTTTCAAGCTGTGCCCTGAACAATGCGATTACCATCAATCTTGTGTTGGTTTCTGTGGGGTCTGCTCAAGCATAAATGTATTCAGGGGATTGTTTTGTTTTGGAATGCAGTTTTAATACTCTGTAGGTATAAATACATACATAGTTATGCATCTGTCTGTGGGTAGATACAGAAATAAACCCATCACTGGTATGAAAGAGTGCCTTTGTGCTATTACCTACCTGGATTATATAACAGAGACTATGCTTGCTTTAATGAAGGTAGAGCTGTCTGTTGCCTAAATTATGTCCTGCAATTCCAACTGTGGTGAAGGGCTGCCTTAGAAAGCTCAAACTAACCACTGGCAGAGGAAATAAATCCTGTCTCTGTGCTACAGCTCTGAAGAGGATAGTGCTGCCCTTTCCTGCACAAAGCAAGTTTTGGCCCTTGCTTTCAACTTTTAATTAAAACTTTTTTAACCACTCAAGATCTGAGGACTGTGCCAGAAGCAACGCCAGCACTAGAGCAAGGAAATGAAAGATAAGGATTCATGGAAGGATTTAAACCCTCTTAAACTCTGTTCCCTCTATTCCCCTGGTAAAATCCAGTCATGCTTATATATGCAAGTACATATTCTCGAACACATTGACACAAAATCACTGAATTTGCAGATGACTGGTGTGAATACACACATGTCCGTTCCCACACCTATGGAGACACACACATCACCATTTACATTAGAGCAGGCAGGCCCTAGAGAAAGCTTTGTGGCAGCAGATCCGACGTTGCATGCAGCCAGCCTGCAGCCTGCTCTGGCTCTTATCAGTGGTAAAATAGCCCAAACCTGCTGCTGTTTTGGAACAACAAAGAATCCTCGTCTTGTCTCATCTTCCCCTGATTAAGAATAATCTTTTTACGGATGTTTAGACTGGGATTATGGCCAGATTAGGTTAACAATGTGAAATGAAATGCCTGCTGCATAGATGCACCCAACCCCTCTCTTGTCGTTTAGACGGTAGAAGACTAGTATGTCCGTGATGTTAAGCACTTAATGACAACTAGAGACAAGATCCCCCCAGTAGTCCTTAAAACATTTAAACCTCAGGGAATCACCTTAGAAAAAACAAACCAATTTCTGTTGCTTGGATATTGTAACCACTTTTTCAGGGAACGGTTAAGTAACAAATTTGCCCTTCCTCCACTTCCCCTTAATTGGACCAATTAGAGCTATTAAACAGATAGTCTTCCTCGTGCAGGTATAATTACCCTTTCCAAAGCATTTCAACTGATTTGCCTCAGGGTTTTAAGTACTGCAATTACCTCTTTTCTTACTGCTAAAATTAATCTTAAGTCATTACAATTGCTATCAGAGCAAGAAAAATCAACTTGCAGAACTTTTACAATTATTATTCAGCAATTCTAACAAAATTCCTTGTACCAGGATTTATCTAGTTAAAATTTCATACACGCCAGGCAACCTGACAAGATTCACATCTCATTTTCATGACGATCCCTATTCCCTGAGGGATAACACTCTTACAGTTCTACTCCAGCACAAATCAAGTGCCACAGAAACAATTAGGGAGACTTTGTACTATCTAAATGAAAGCCTGAATGAGAATGATTTTCTAATTTTCCACTGAGATTTTTATATGTGGGCCCAACAGTACTCGTGGTGTATGCACCCAACCTCCTTTTTCAGCTTGCCTTTTTTTTTTTTTTTTTTTTTTTTTTTAATAAACGTTTGTCCTTGTAAGACTTGAAATGAGAAATCTCAGCATTTTTGCTAGTCTGGTTGCACGCAGAAAAGCTAAGTGGAACAACTAAAAAGTAATTGGATGTGGCCATGCTGTAGCCACTGCACTGTGCAGTGCAGACACATTTTTATCACAGGTCTGTTGAGTTCTCCTTTTTTCCTCCTATCTTCACATGCTCTTTTCTGTTGTTGAAAATAAGATGGCTTTCTAATTGTCTCAATTCTGCTGAAGAACTTAAGTGAGTACAGAAACTTCATTAACGTTCCCTTTTTTCAGTCTCTCCAAATAGATCTTGCATTTTAGACAGCTAGTGGAGAATTATGCGATACTCACTCTTTTCACTGATGTTTCTATGCAGGTCAGTTGCTTTAAAAGCAGTTTAGAAATCATGTGCAAGAATTAGAAACTAGGAGAATAAAAATTATTAAGTGATAGATTCTCAAAATTTCTGCCAGTTTTGCAACTACTAGGCATCCAAGTTGCCCTCTAAAGTGCAATGGTTGTCAGATCTGGCAAGCTGAAACCAACATGTAATGCTGGAGTTAATCTTCATTACTTTACCTTAAGGCCCTCAAAATCAGAAGTTCCTAAAATGTATTTAATCTGAATGTTTGTACATTTGGCTCCTTAACTCCCAGTATCTAGTCTATATTTATCTTACCCCAGAGAAGAAGAAAAATAGCTAAGATACTTAACTCTGGGTTGACTAGCAACCTGGGCCAGCAAGTCAATGTGAGACTGGCAGCACTGAGTGATTCCCTAAATGCCAGCACTGAATAACTGGCACTAACAAACTGGACATCTGGGATATCAAAATAAATCCCTCAGTAGAAAGGGATCCAATAGTCTTTTTGTGGCTTTTACTGGGAGTCTTTCATTAAAATATTGTAAAAATAGTAAGCAAAGAAAAGACCAGTCCTTACAACTTTTTCACACGCTTTGAAAAGGATGGACTGTATTGTATTTGATAACAACTTTTAAGAGGAACAGTTTTGCAGAAAACTTGTTTGGTTGAGTAACTTCATCTTCTGGATTTTGAATCTACTTGGGTTTTTTTACATCAACAACATAGATAATGAGTGGAAATAGTTATCACCTGTTAAATTCTTAAGTGGCATCTACTAACTGGCATGTCAGTGGGGCAAGGGAAGGCAAGGGACGGTTAGTATACAATACAATACAATACAATACAGTCAGTGGATCAAGACAGGACATTCTAGAGAAAAAGATTTGGAAAAAATCTTGGTCTTTATGAAAAGGGTTGCCTAGTCTTCTAAGTGACTGTGAATTCCTGAGATTTCAACTGGCCAACAGGCCAAGTGGCTTTAAATCCAGTTTCTGGCTTGCAGAAGGCTGATGGAGTGCACTGTTTCTGTCAAGATTTCATCCCAACACTAATGAGCAGCAGTGAATTACAGTGCAACTTGAATGACAAAAACATCAATTAATAGTTTTTGCTTGGATTTATATAAAAGCCAAATATTTTATTATTTTCTAATATTTTTTTTTTCATTTGAGGCTGAAGACTGTACATTTTAACTGACAACTTTTTAATTGTGATAATCAAAATTGGTAGCAGGGAAACTTTAGTACCAAACTGTTTCCACCTGAATATACAGAAATATATTTTTTATATTTACATTTAAACTGTTTTTCATTACTTTTATTAGATTTGACATTTGCTTGTGTGAATGATTTCATACATAAACAAAATCTCATTCAGTTCAGTATGATGACTTATAGAGAGAGATACAAAAATACTAATGGCCACATCTACACAGGAAAATTCTACCTGTTAAGCTTTGGTTAATTGTGCTAAGGTTAATTGTACTAAGGACTGCTGCATTTGTATTTGACAGTGCATGTGGAGAGCAAAAGCTTTGATAAGCTTGTATCTAGTCAGTCAAGGGATTTTAACATTGTGGTTTCCTCCATAGCAACTTGAAGCAAAGATGTGGGGTCAAGTAATGATAAATAACTCTGTGAGCTCCATCCCACCATGTACAGAGTTCACAGGTGTTTCATAAGCAGTTCATCTTTGAAATAATAATAATTAAAAAAGACAACTGTGAAAACATTTCCCATCTGAACTTACACTACAGAGCAGTTTTTCAGCAATGAAATTCAGTGCCATGCAGAGGTTCATGTGAAAACCTGTATCTCACTTATGACCTCTAAGTAGGTCTTATGCAGTCTTAGGCATGAAAGCTCACCTTCTGGTCCTCTTCAGAAATGTGAATTACAGTCTTTTTTTTGAAGAAAAGATGAGGCTAATAAGCAAAAACTCAGCTAAAAAACAAGTCTGAACTTAGTTGTCTACAGAATTTTCTCTCTTATTTCCTCAGAAAAAAATGGTTATAGGCATATGTATTCATTAAAGTTCAAGAGGAGCCATGGTATGAAGCACTAGTTAGATTCATTTATTCACACTATATGTCTACTAGAGAGAAACACCACTTTATAACTATCCAATTGCTCAACTGTTTACCAGATTTTCATATACACAGATATTTAGTGGTGGTATCTGATACAGAGATCCTATAATTACCTGTGCTGTATTTGCTGCTTGTCTGCTTTGAAGTTTTAATTGTGTGATGCCACTTGAAGAGACTTCAGAAGTGCAGAATGTAGAACACAATTTTTAGCCCCATCCTTGCACACTCAAAACATCCATTGAGTTTAACAGGAATTTAGGTGAATCAGGAATGCAGACATGGGTCCTATACCCTCTAAGCAGACACTTAAATAATGCAACTGGAGAAACAAGTCATAGCAAAAAGAAATATGCAAAGAAAAAAAAAGACATTTTCAGCAGACTTAAAATGGAGACTCTGTGAGGTGGAAAAAATACATCTGCTCTACAGAAGAAATGGGAGAAAGCCTTCATGCTTGGCTTAGGAATGGAAAATTCTAGATAAAGGAGACAAGAAAAGAAGCAAATACAAAGTCTAAGAAATAAGGACATTAACCACCAGGAGACATTCAAGAGAGCTTCCACCTCAGTTCTTAATTTCTTGACAGCTGGGATACACACATGCCTTAGGTTAGACAAAGTGCTTTTCTGCTGCTATAGCTCAGCTGTTTTTGTGACTGGAGCTGACAGTCACAAAAATTACCACCACACTAATTGACTGACAGATTTTACTCTTCATGCTTCTTATGATATTGGAGGCTGGGTAGGTCTTAAAGGAATTCCGTCTAATGAAAACAGACTTCCTACCTGTGACTATGTAAGGTTTCTTCTTGGCCTGGACTCCAAGATCTGGTCACTATTTATTTTCCTTGGCAGCAGACATCCATGCTTAAGAACAGTCACAGAAGAGGGCATCAGGAATAAAAAGGGATGGACTAATGAGTATTTCAGCAAACACTGAACAATAATTGGCTGTGCTCATACACAGAGTATGTGACTGCTGAAGGCAGGATCTGTGTTTCTTTTCCTTTTGCAATGAGAGAGCCTTTGCTTACAGGCAAAGACCCAGGGCTTGCACGAAGCCCTGGCTGCCCTGTCATTACTACACCCTTTCATTCAGCAAATAACCTGTTTTCCACATCACATCATTGAAGACGTACTTCTGTAAGCTAGACGAGTAGGCCAAAAGTGATGTTAGCAGGTTAGCAGCTTGCTACTTTCTTGGACTCGGGAGAAGGCAAACATCACCTCCCCACCTACCACCGCTGCAGCAGAGCTGACACCTTCCACCAGAGTGCCACCAGCCCTCTCTGGCAGCAGGAAGCACTTCAACACTTCAGGTCTCCAAAACCAGCGGCAAGCAAGCCCAAGGCGTAACACCCGTAAGCTCTGAAAGCTGAAGTGGCCTTAAGGTCTGGCTCGTGACCCCCTCAACAGCCAGGCCCAGGGACGCGGTCCTCAGGGCCAAGCCCAGCCTTGAGGTGAGGCAGGGCAGCGCACAGGCCTCACAGCAACACCGTGGGTGAAGGCAGGGGAAAGGCAACACAGAAGAAGGGACGACAGCAACACGGCGCTGTGCCTCCGGAAGGGACAGCCCTGCTCGCCTCCCCGCGCAGCCCAGCCGAGGCCGCCCTGGCTGCCACAAAATGGCGGCCCCACGCGCCGCCGCTGCCGCCTCACGCCGCGC
>JAVJGI010000032.1:31131129-31188785 GCA_035590275.1 Ibycter americanus | reverse complement strand
GGGTGCGGCCGGCGGCGCGGTGCCCCCTTCCTGAGGGGAGCGGCGGTGCCGGCGCGGGTGGGCAGGGAAGCGGAGGCCGCCGTTGGAGCCAGCGGGTGAAAATGCCCGCTGCGGGGCACTTTGGGCGGGGGTGGCCGGGCGCCGGGCTTGCCCAGCGGGAAGGCGTTTACTTTTCCATGCCCCGTAAGAGGCTGCCGGCTGGGAGACTCTTGTTAAGCTGTGAGGAATCGTTTGTTTCTAGGCCAGGCACAGCAGATAGGCACCCTGCATTCAATAGCAAAGGTCTTGGTAAAATGTTCAATAGATCCCGGTATGAATGGCACCTGCGGTAAGGAGCCCAGTACAGAAAGGTGATGGTGCAGACCTGTCTTCCCCAAGGGGCACCTGCAGTCATTCTGATCTGGTAGTAATAAAAGTGAAAGGGAAAAAAAACCCACCTTTGTTTTATTCTCGGTGATATAAGGCATGGGCTTGTCCACAATCAAAAGCAGATTGGTAATAACACTGCAACAGGATGCAGTTGTAACTGTCACTTCTTGCGTAATGCTGCTGTTGGCAAACAAATACCTGGTATCTTTTCAGATGAAATAAAGTAATGTGTCAGAGTTTCATGTTTGGGTGGTTTTCCTGATACCTCTCTGCTATTTTTTTCTTTGTTTCAGGGTAGCCAACCAAAGAAGTTATGAATATCATCTGTGGTCTAAATTTGCTGGGCAGGAACTGTATTTTCTTTCATTTGGCTTCTTTGACCAAGGAGGGGAAGTGCAAGAATCTCTATAGGTCTTATGCAGCATATTGCCAAACTCAAGTCGGTTGTACGCGAGACAGATGTCAAAGGTTGGATTTCAGTGGAAATACTAGAATCTGTTTTTTGACTGGAAGCCGTGACTCCTATAGAAACTTCACTGGTAAAGGACTGAGGTGTCTTTTGAGTGTCCCAAATACGAAAGTATACAAGAATGCACACCACAGTTTGGGAAGGTTTTGCTTGCAGTCATCTTGGCCACTGAAGGAGATCGCATCCCTGCAAATCAGTTCTGTAGGGCAATTCCCATGTCATTTCTCTTCTTGGAATGTTCAGATCATCAGGTTGTTTCGCACATCACCATTGTTACAGGCTGCACCAGTTCCTCTTTTCTGGATTATTGTTAAGCCAGCTCAGAAATTATTTGCTATCATTCTTGGCAGGTAAAATACTATTCTACTTCCTCTCCCAGTGTAAGGTCCCATTATACAAAGAAGTGTGCATGAGTTTGTGGAGAATGGTAGGTTTATTTGTAGTGATTTCATTTTAATATCTGTACAAAATTTTGTAGAACTGGGGCCTAGACTGACGGTTTGCTCAACAAGAAGTTCTTTTCATTATCAGAGGTGTTAGATGTATCTTTTGCTCTCCTCATTCTCATTTACATGTGGTAGAGGGAGCTGAGCCAAGGTACTAAGGGGCATTTCTTCTGTGGGAGGGGAAAAAATGGAATGGAGTAGAAGCCAGTGACAGTATAACCTTCCATAAACTCTTACATGAGGTGAGACTGTAGTAGAGAATACAGCAAGGGCAGACACTAACAAATTCCTTTTTAATTATGTCCTAAGTTAACACTGTTTGTATCTTACAGGAGCATAAGAAATTGGTGGAAGGCACTTCCTCCTAATAAACGGGAACTTTTTAAAGAAAGTGCAAGAAAAAATAAATGGAAGATACTCCTGGGTGTCAGTAGCTTAGGAGTTTTATTTGTCATGTTTTACTTTACTCACTTGGAGGAGACACCCATCACTGGGCGCACTCGACTGTTGGTGTTTGGAAAAGAGCATTTTAGGGAACTGTCACAGATGGAATATGATATGGTAAGATTTTAAAGAAGAATTCAGAATACTCTAAAACTGTTAATCCTTTTTCTTTTAGTGATGAGATAGTCCAATTAATGAGGTGGACAAACAAACCGTGTAGTGCCCTTGGTAAGTTTTGAACTTCATGCTCAGAAGCGTGCAGAGCACACCCCCATCAGTTATTTCTTTGTCCCCATCCTTTTTGAGAGTTCCCTTTCTATCAGCAGACTGCTCAGGGACACATGATAGTTAGAGAGCACCGTTACATGAGTGTAGCAAATATTTATCACTGTGTTATTGTAATATAACAAGAAATATAGAAATCTGGTAGAAATAATAAAAGCATAGCTAATAGGTATATGTTGAGATCCATCTCCTTTTCTGTGCTCATTTGAGCATTCTTTGGCACTTAAGGTCCTCTCTTCTAAGCTGTCACTTTGTAAGGTAATACTCTCCACCTGCATTCAATTCTATTTTTTTTTTTCCATTAGATCAGCTCATTTTTCTTTAATTGGTTTCTTTTAAACTGTCCATTGCGCTAACTTCTGTTACTTTTGAGTTCTATGGCTTTGTTCTAAAACCAGTAAAACTTGATAAGCCATATATAAAAATGTCACTGTATTCCTGTCTGACAGAGAATGTGAGATAAGAACAGAACAAGTACAAGGATATATTCAAATTACATCTTTTGTATAAATTTGTCCACCTGCCAGATTACAGCAGAAATACATAGATACAGAAAAATTGTAAATTCAGATGGAAATCCAGGAAGGTATAGAAAGGTTTGCTAAATTGTGATGCCAAGCTCAACTGTGTATTAGGAAAATACCAGACACAGGAGGCTGTAGGACCATGTTTATGCTATCTTATTTTTGATCTGTGGTCAGTTTACTTCCTTTTAAGTTTATTAATCCTTAACTTGTGAGTCTGAAAGCATGAACTGTAATATATTGGCTTTGGCTATATGAAAGAAAAATGTATTAAAGCCTAGATGTAACTAAGTTGTGTGTAGCCACTAAATGCGTTTACCAATTAGTCTACTCTGTGTGTGTTCTTCATGGCAATCATTAATTATTTTTTTTTTTCAGTGGATGGAGGAATTCAAAAGTAAAATGTTACCTGAGACAGATGCACGCTATCAGGTTGTAGAGAGAGTTGTTTGTCATTTATCTGAAAGCAATAAGGACATCCCACAGGTCTTGGCGCTCAAGTGGGTTATCCATGTGGTAGACGAACCAGGTGTAAATGCTTTTGTGCTTCCAGTAAGTTGAACCCAATACAAAAAATATTAGTAATATTGAAACAGAGTTTTATTTATGTGTCTTCTACTTAATTTTCATTCTCTCTTTGTTTACAGAATGGCCAAGTGTTTGTTTTCACCGGACTGCTAAATGCAGTTTCTGATATTCATCAGCTGTCTTTCATTTTAGGACATGAAATAGCTCATGCTGTGCTGCAACATGCAGTAAGTATTTAAAGAAAGCTGTCTAAAATTCTTAAATTAAATCTAATTACTTAAGATTTTTTCCTATCATTACCGACCAAAGTTTCAGTATGACTCTTTCTAATTAATGAAAAGTTGAGTTTGAAATGAAAGTATTCTGCTACAGTATATCCTTATTACTCATGCAGTACTTAATAACTGTCAGAAGTCCTCTAGCAGTTAGCACAAAGTCTGCCAGTACTTTTTTCATAGCTGTGTAAGTGGACTGGCTTGCTAGTAGCAGTCATTTAGAACTTGGTCTGCAGATGCCTCTCCTGTAGTGCACACATAAGGAACTAGAGGCACTCAGCAACTTGGTTTGTTACTCCTACGTGTTAGTATCTGCAGAAGTGGATATGCTTTAAGAAATTATTCTAAAATAAATTATATTCTTATTAAAGTAGCACAGTTTTCTAGAATGCCTGGAGCTTGATTCTGCATTTACAGATGGTTGCTTTCACAGACTTAATTTTTCCATATCCTGACATGGATGTCTTGAAATTGATAGATTTTTGCCATTTGAGCAGAATGGATGTATTAATTTTGTTGTGCTTTGTAGGTACAACTATAAAAAAAGAGGATGGTATAGAAATATGGCTCATACTGTTCTAGATTGAGGTGATTTGCTAGAAAGTGCTCTTTGCCTCCAAATTGATTTCTTTCTGTGCATGTCAGTTTAAAAAGTTGTATTCATTACCTATCCATCAGTTTGAGAAGACATAATGAGAAGCCTGTAAACATAAAGATCCTGCTAAAACTGCAAAACTAATCTGGAAGTGGGTAAATACCTTTTGAAGGTAGTGGAAATATAGGAGAATTGCTTTACTACATCTTGTATGATTTTGGGTGAGCAACAGTTCACATCATAGTTTCTTGGGCTCAGTTGAGCCAACTAAATTGTTAAACTTAAAAATAAAGTTCTTTTTATTATCAGAAATACTTTTTTTTTATCTAGCTTGTGTGGAACCTGCATCACCCAACTAGCATAGGGAAAAGTATTGCATGATCTATCTTGCCATTTGTTGCATGTCAAATAGAGCTCTTTCCTAAGGGTGTCTCAGCTTCTGAAATGAAAAGAATGGAACAGAAAAAAAATTATGCCTGGTGTCCCCTTATCCCATTAGTGTTCCTGTCTAAATGATGCCTATCTCTTCTCAAATTAATGTAAAGAACAGTCTTCTAGGTCTTTATAGATTTTTTCGTTGCAGCTGAGGTGTTTCATGGCCTTCTTGCTAAAGAACTCTGTCTGCATGCTGCCATCGTCTTATCTCTAGCTTTGAATCTCTCTAATTGGGAGATAGCCAAAATATATTTGTTCCAGCTGTATTTATGCAGTTGATGTGGATTCTGGACTGAAAGTACCTTGTATCCAACCGGATGTTTTTGTGCAAGGAGGGGAACTTGTGCTTGCCCTGTTCCTGTAGCTGCATAGGAAAAAAAAAATCAGTGATTTTTAAAGTGTTTCCAAATTCCATTATGTTCTAAAGAAATGTCAGAGAGTAAGGAATGAAAATGGGACATTTTCTGTTTGCAGGCAGAGAAAGCCAGCCTGGTTCACTTCCTGGATTTTCTATCACTCATCTTTCTCACTATGATTTGGGCCATCTGTCCTCGTGATAGTTTGGCAGTTGTTGCCCAGTGGATTCAGAGCAAGTTGAAGGAGGTAAGACTGACATTTTATGAGTCTGACATCCTGAGATCCATGGAAAAACGTTTTTACTCTTGGGGAGATAGTACCACTAAATAGTATGTTTGAGGGAAAAAGGGAAGAGGAGAAATATTACAAGCAAAAATTAATATTTTAGTATGTTTTTGAATGAAATATGTTTTTATGAATCTGCATCTGCTTTAGTTGATGTATATTTTAACTTGCCATCTTGAAGAACTTTAGATCTCCCTAAATGACTGAATTTAGCTGGACAGGCTTAACGTTGTCTGTGTTGAAATACCATGTTTTTATTTTGAGTAGTTGTCAAAATTGTTTATAAACCAAATAAAATATATGGAATTCTTTAAATACATTGTTAGTGGTAGGAATGGTTTCCAAGATAAGAAAATTGAGAATCTAAACATTCTTTTAAAGTATAAACCATGCAATGATAAAACTTACTGAAATAATCTTTTCAGACAGCATATATTCCAATAAAGTAACATTCAGAGGCTTTGTGCTGCCAGTTTTCTTCAGTGGTCTAATTTACTCTGTGCCTCCAAACAGTTACTGATCTATTTATTTTTGAAAAATTAGGTTTTTTTTTAAAAGAAATCTTGCTTACATCCTAAAACTTGAATCTGAATTTAAGTGAAAGAGCTCTTTGGTTTCTTTGACTTCTTTTGATGCTTTTCCCAAGATTTCCCTCGGTTCCTTAAAAACATGAAATTAAACATAAGCAATCTGTTTTGGTAGTTCTTATGCTAATAGGTAGATGTGTTGATTCTGAACATAAATTATCTCTAAAGAGCTTGGATATTTGTACAAGTAGCTAAGAAACCAATACATTGATGAATGCTAGCCAGCATTTTGAAGAGCTGAATTTGGAAAAAACAAAGTGTGAATCAATCCTGAGACTGCTCATAATTTAGACAGCAAGATTTAACTCCCTGTCAGCATCTTTCCTCCCCTTCTAGTCTAACTGCAGCTGATATTTTGGCATCGTGGGCTGGAGTTATGCTTTAGATTGCAAATGGAATCTGAGTTTAAGCTCATAGTCATGGTGTGCTATAGGAAAGATCTATCATATATGAGACATTATACAGTAATGTCCTAGTTCAAAGCTCTGATCAAATCATCTTCAATAACATTAAACGTACCCATATATAATGCAGAATAAATAAGCAATTAATACTTGCAAAGCTTTCATCCCACATACAGAAGATGCTGAATAGAAATTTTTGTTGCTGTCACCCAGAAGTGCAATGTCTGTTTGCTTCCTCCATTCAATGTTTGCCTGTTGTGCTTATGTGAAAAGGGATCTTTCTGCACATTTTCTCAGGGTGTTTCTTTTCCTCTTCTTCCATGACTGTATTTTACTTTTTAAAGTTTTAGCATCCCACTGTATGAAAGGGTTATTTAAGCCACATTATGGTACTTGCTTCTGTTTCAGTGTTTGGGGGTTTTTATGTCCTCAGAGGCTTAACCTTTTTTACCTACTGACTCTTGTTTATTTTCTATTATTGACTGTAAGTACTTTCCAGTGACTTTGTAGGTCTTTTGGCATGTTAGCTCCAGTTGTGCCTTTTTCTCCAAAGCTAGTGGGTTTGCTTGCCTTAAGACATTGTTCTCTTATGAGATTCACGCACAGTTGTTCTTCAGTCTTGTATTTCTGAATTGAAACATGTTGGCTTTCTTTTTACAGCAGGAGTTATTTTATATGGGAGCTATAGTTTATCTGGCTAACTGGGAAATCGTGCTTTAGGAATATATGACAGAGTAGCCAGGGATATCTTTGCTGTTTCGTGAATATATGCACTCCAGTAGACCTAGAGCACTTCTCAAGGCAATAGGAACACATATTCCACTTTGAATAATGAGTTTATCATCAAAGGATTTATAATCGCAATATTAAAGGTGGTCTGTAAGAAAACTCAAGAATTTAGAAAGTGACTTCATCTATGCTTACTTATGAACCAGCATGTTTGGCTTTAAAAAACCTGTAGAGAATCAGTTTTGGTTGGCTTTTATTTTTGACCTAGTAAAGAAAAACTATTGGTACTACTTTAGAAAGAAGCAAGATACATTTATGTACTCAAGTGCTTAGCCCACTACTTTGGTGCTTTTAATTTATAACTGTTTTGTGGTTTGTTTGGTTGGGTTTTTTAGCTCTGGAACTTACAAGGAGGACATTTTTATAACCAGATAAAGAGCTGATAAAACTTTTTTCTCTTCACTAACCTTGCACATCCTCATTCTTCAGTTGATATTTCCTAATCGATTTCTAAACCAGAACGTTGTGACTTGTTCCTTATGTCTCCAGGAGCAGGCTGTTTTAATAGGTCCTGATTTGCATTTACTATAACCTGATACACTAGGGCAAGGCTGCCCAAGTCTACATGAATTACATATACCAGAAGATCGTGGTATATATAACTAAAATAACCATTTGAGAGAATTACCACTGTCTTTTAGTGTGTGTTAATACAATGTCATACCATAGAAAATATAGGAGAGGAGTTGATCAGATTTATGTCTTCTAGTTTGATTTCTCAAGAGCAGTTTCAACTTGTGTTGAGGGGGTAATCATGACAAAGGAGTGATTTCTGCATGAAAATGTTTATGGCTACATTCCATACTTGCGCTGTTTACCATACAAAATAGATCATACCAGTTTTAAAGACAGTCACCATAAAAGTTGAAGGGAACCACTGGAATTTTTTACGTATAGTTGTTACGACAAAAATGTTAATGCCAATAAAAGACTGAACTGAAAAAGTTCTAGTTTAAAGTTGTCATTGACCCTTCAGTTGCTGCAAAGCGCTATGAGACTGGCTGATGCAATGGGCTGTGAAAATAGGTATAATATGAATTAATTTCCACTGAATACAGATCAATGAATTACATATAATGGAATTAAAGATTCATTAAGAAAATCAGTACTGATCCCATGCAATGTGAACCATTTCTTATGAGAAGGTTAGAAAAATAGCTACAATGCTGTAGCTTTGTACACATTCAAACCCAAGAAATAGAACTTTGATGTGGTTTTTTGCAGTTCATGTTTGATAGACCATACAGCAGAACATTGGAGGCTGAAGCTGATAAAGTGGGACTTCAGTTTGCAGCAAAGGTAACTACAATTGGTTTGTTTTATTAGCAATTTACCAGACATTTTTCAGTTTCCATTATAAGCAGAGGGAGTTTCACACTTCATACAGAGGTAAACTGTGTGTGGAAGGGTTCCCAAATTTTTGATGAGATGTAGATTAATGAAGTAGCGGGAAATAAAACAGTTTATAGGGAAAGACAAAGTCATTCTGGCTAAATTGTATGTAATAAAATTGAAGTTTGAAAAGTTGTGCGTTATTAACTGCACGGTATATTTATTACTACTAGGAGAAAAAGCTACATATTTATAAAGAGGAAAACGCAAAATAGTGAGCTTGCATAAGTAGGATTTATTTAATTGTATGTAAAGATATAAATTGCTTTTCAGATTTTTGTTTCACTTAGTTTCCATCTATTGTGAGAAGTCCTGAGGAATGCTTTATATATTGTAGTGCACATAAAATATTCTGATCTATAATATCTAATCTTACAACAATTCAGTAACATTTAAGAACTTTTGATATTGTGATTATATTTTATGTGATTGCTGATAATTACAAAGTATATAAATATTGTTCTAGTATTTAAACATTTAGTTTAAATACAGCCATAAAAATAATGTGGCTTTGCTAAAGATAGACAAAAATTTGGTCAGAAACTACTCAGCACTTTTTTCACAAGTTGTTTTTTTCAGCCACTTTTTTCTGTCCCTATGGATTTAAATTATAAATTAAGAAACTAAAACAACTCTTTCATTTCTAACCAGGCGCTATAGAGCTGGATAAGTGTTGGATAACTATGAGAGCAGCACCATCTAGTGTTAATATTTCATAAGGAAAATTTCCTTTTTTTAATAATTGTTAATATTTCTTCAAGGAAGAATTTTTAAAATTAACTTTGATTCTGGAATTGAAGCTGCATTTGTAGTTTATCGTCACCTAAGGGAATAACACAACCCATGAAAAAAATGTCATTGCTGCGTGGGTGCTCACTGCTTTCTAATACCTAAGATGTCAGGCCACACCAGAAAGAAACAAACGAAGTGGCATCTCAGCATTTCTCTGCTTGTGCATATGATCTTTTTTATTATGATTATTTTATGAAATAAATTCAAAGGATAAAGCACCACTTCTGTATTTTGGGGTGAGGGGGAAGTAATTTTCTTACCTTCTGAGTACTTGTCTCTTTTTCTCCTAAACAAATGAAATTAATGAAAGAAATCTTGTGGGGTTTTTTTCCCCTCCACTTAAATGCAAATATAAAGAAGTCTGGTGATATACAAATGCCATTTTTAAACTTGGTGTTCTATGACTTCCTATGGTTAAATATATACTTCTATGGAGAGAGATAGGAATTCTGCAGAACTACTATTTTAATCTGTTGTGGATTACACAGATCACCCTTGAAAAAGGCAGTGTAATCACTTACAGGAAAACCTTTGCAGTTCATTTTTAGAGATAGTTATTTTTGACTCTAAATTTCTTCCTGTAAATTTGCCTAAATCTCTGGAGATGATTAATTTTTTCTTCTGCTGTACAGTGCCTAGCAAATATAACTGAGAATATGCAGTGGAGTGTTTTGTTTTGTTTTTTAAGGACAAGTACACACCAGAAATTGTGAGTCTTTTTCTCCTGAATTCTCTAATTCAGGTGTAATTAAGATTGGTGGAATTACTTACAGATATTAAAAGGAACAAATCCAGTATCTATCTCGATGAGTTTTTTACTCCATTTACATATTTTAGAACAGCCTTTTCCTGTCAGGTAGGGGGATCATCTAAACAGGCTTTAGAGATTTAAAGTTTAAGATGTCTTTCGTAATTCAATATCCATTAGAATGTATATTGTATTACTTTAAAAATAGAGCGGTGAATACATTTCCTTTCTGTTTTCAGGCTTGTGTGGATGTAAGAGCAAGCAGTGTATTCTGGCAGCAAATGGAATTGGCAGAAACCATTCAAGGGCAGCCCAAGTTACCAGAGTGGCTCTCCACACACCCTTCTCATGAAAACAGGGCTGAGCACTTAGACCGACTTATCCCAGAGGTGAGCAGAGTTGAAGTATGTCTTTTTCTCTTTAAGATGGTTACCAGAATTAGTTTGGTATTGATTCGCAAGCTACTCTTTTAGAATTGTGTTTATCTTTCTCCTTACAGAAATTTTCTGTTACAAAGCTCTCTACCTTAAAGGTTTTTATTAAATAAGGAAAAATTAAGATAGCACAGGTAAAATAATAATTGTGTTCTAGGGTTGGGTTGTTTTTCTGATTTCTGATCGAAGTGTAACATTTTTGCTTTTGAATGACCTTCCTGGTATAGAAGTGACAATGTCACAGGTCTCATCCATTCTTTTATCTTTTTCTGCCATTTTTTAATTTAGTTTTTAAGTTGGATCCCTAAACCGTCTTGACTTCTCTTGCTTTGGTAGCTAGCCCTAGGCTGTCAAATAGAGAATGCTCCATCCTATCCTGTCTCTCTCACTGATGTGGGATTGAATACACCTTGAATAGCTGTGCCTCAGAAGAATGTCAGATCCCCAGCAGAAGATTTCTTAATAGCCCTAGTTATGATAGGTCTCTGTAGATTTGCAGGCTGCTTTTTTCTTCACATCTCTGACCTGTCACATTAGGGAGGAAATTTTACCCCACTCCAAGGAACTTGAGCTAATTCACGCAGTTACCGATCAATCTGCGGTCTTTTCTCTGTTCTTTCTTTCAGATTTCCTCTCAGGAATGCCAAGTGGATAGCTGCTTGGGGGTTGTCTTAATTTGATGTGCTACTCACTGGTAGTTGAAGGACAGAGAACTGTTCCAAGTTCAGTAATCTTAGTTTGTTTAGTGTTTCTTTAAATAGTGGGGTTTTCAACTACAGAAAAATAACATGTATTGGGTTTTGCCTAGTTTTTTGTTTTTAAAATAGTCTTAAAGCACTTCACAACAGTACTGTTTTTCAGGAACCTAAACTGTGTTTGGAAATTTGGAAATTGGAAATAATTTCTTCTTATTCCTTTTTTTTTTTTTTTTTTTTTTAAACTCTCAGTCACTTTAAGTCTTTCTGAATTCCAAACTGTAAAGACAATTGAAGATTTATTGGCAGAGGAAGTACTGAAATGTTGAGGTGTTTGCTGTTTTCAAAAGAGAAAAAAAGATTTCCATGAATCCTTTGATGAGAATGAATGTAGTGAATATTCTAAATGATGGCATAAATCTAAATCAGCGTTAGGGGTAGGACGTTGGAGACCAGCTAGACTGAACATTTTAAATTGTTATACACAAATTCTGTACTTCGCAAAAACAGAGTGTGAGACTTTTGATGGATTTTTCCGACACATTAGAGCAGCTGAATGGAAAGTTACGCTTGTTGTGGAGCCTCAGTGTAGTTAGATTGAACATAAAGGATTCATGATCCTTTATTTTCATACAGTTATTGACTGGCTTATAAAGTGGTAATGAAATAAGTTACTTACGTTCTGCCCCAGGACTGAGCAAATAAGTTAAATAACCGAGCAACTGCGTAGAACTGTCAGTCATGTTATTTCTGTCTTATCTCTTGTAGTTTAACAGGTGGAGCAACCTTCATCTTTTTATAGCCACTCTCACTTCCAAGAGCAGTGGAGTCTAGGAAATTTTCTTCCAAAAGATAATTGAGGAGGAGATGTTTTCATTTGCCTTTTACCTTAAACATTCTTTGGAGTAGGATGAGAAAGCAGGGGCCAAAGGCTCCCTGTGTTTAACAGAAGTTCACTAGGTTAGTGAGGCTGATACTACAAAAGTGAAATAAAAATGAAAGAAAGTATGTAGAGATGTTGTTGGAGGCTTCTTGTCTGAAGCGTTGACTCACCTTCATCTGACCTGCCTTCTTGAAGCTAGTTCTCGGGCATTTAAAGGGAATCCCAGGGCTTTGTTGTGGTTCAGTATCAGCGCCTTTTTTGTTTCATTGTTCGCATACTTAAAGCTTTTTAGAACAGAATGTTTACCATATATTAATGGCCATTAGCTATTCAGAGTCCAGGAGGAGAAGCCGCGTTTTGCAAAGGGCCTTTTTATCTCTAGTATCTCTCTGTGAAGGAACTGTATTTCTTAAGACTCAGTATTAGATTCATTGTGAGTGTTGTTGTGTTTCACATGCTGATGGTTTTGAAGCTGAAATGGTTTTCAAGACAATACAATACCTATTACTAGACCAGTTACTGTAGCTGGGGGAAATAGGGACAAGTTTTTGGACTTCTCAGGCCACACAGATGTTTCTCTACAGGACTTCTAAGCAAGTTTACAGTAAGCTGTGATCATATAAAGTGAGAATTTTTCTTCAGGTAATGAAATGGCATGTCTCAAGGAGGTGACTTAACAGTTTCAGAAAATGTAAATTACAGCAGGAATATCACGGGGATTCTCTTTTCATGTAAGTAAAAGACAGGGAGCAAATCAAATGAGTTTTAAAAGATCTTGCCTATGGTTTTCTGAACAAGTTGGAAGCTACAGCCGAGCTGAGGAATTAGTAAATGAGAGAGCTGTAAGCAGTTACAAAGCGGTGGTGTCCTGGAAAGGAAATAAAGGAAATAAAAAAATTTACCATGTTTTTAAAGGATTTCCCCCTCAGACTGGGAGAAATTTGGATTGTCAGCTAGGAAAACAGAACATACTGTTAATTAGGAAACTTAAATCTCTTAAATTCCTGCATGGAAGGTGGTGAGATGTTTGATGAAGGCCTATGCATTTTATTTTCAGAAAAAGAAATCTTAGAATAATTTTATAGTAGCAGGAAAGATGCTTACCATTGTTCTGGAGAGAAAAATTGTGGAAGTATAGTGCCAGAGAGCAGCTACAGGATTTTCTAGTTCATTTCTAAAGTTTTTGTTTTAATGTTCTCTGACTTGTTACAGTTTGTCTACCTTTTTCCTAGTATGCTGTTCAAATAGAGTACTGTACATCAGCTGAAGCCTCAGCTAATACTGAATAAAACAGAAGGTTATCTACTGAGCCTTGCCTGTGACACAAAAATTCATCTTGACGTGACATTTGTTTTTTTGGCATCATGTTGTTGGCTCAGATTCCATTTTTGATTCACTGTAACGCCTGTTTCCCACTCTTTCTTGTGGAAATGCCATGTTGAGATCATTTCAAGAGTAATACTAAGTTGAGATATCTCATCTCTACTGGTCTTCTGTTTGCTAGGTCAATTAACTCGTCAACAAAAAAAAAGTTAATTAATTTAGTTTGGCAAGACCCATTCCTGTCAAATCCACATTGGATGTTTTATTATTTTTATTTTTGTTTGGGTAGTTACTGCTTATTCCTCAATCTGCTGCCTTTTGGATATTGAAGATACCGTTATTTCACTTCCTTTTCATAAATGGTGTTGTAGTTTTGTATATTTGGTCTTTGGTTATGATGTGGAGATTGCTTCAGATAGTTCCAGCACTAGAATATATTAATTAAGCCCCATCAATGTGAAAACTTAAAGGAAAATAAGAATAAAAAATACTGACCTGTGTTTCTTTCCTCCCCATAAATTTGTTAAAAGGTTTATCAGAATTTTTCTTTTCTGTGTCAACAGAAGCAGTGAAGGATTTGAAGTATTATTATGTATAATTTGCTTTTCTTCTCTATCAAGTAGTAAATCTATCCATTCTTTTAATCATCTTTTTACTACTACTTCATTTGTAGAACCTGTTTTCTTCCCTATGCCTGCTAATTGTAGTTAATTTTGCAACTTGTTTCGTATTTAATTTTTTTTTTCTTTTTTTTCCCTACATACTTGTGCTGTTTCTTAGTTTTTGTCAAACTTGCAAGGTCAGAGCGTAAGTCACCCCTGCCGAGGTAATCACAGTTAATACACAAGAGACTATAACCCTTGGCCTGGTTTGCGGACAAGAGAATGATGTGGCTTTTATACTGAGAGCGCTGACAGCCTGAGAGGTAGGGTGCACTCCAAAAGACTGTAAGGCATCAAGATGCAGTGGTTAGCCTGGTATCTGTGACAGTGGTGGAGGATTAATACTGAGAGCTAAAAAATACTTGTTTCTGTATTTGTCCCTGCTGGTAGGCTTTATATGAAAGCTATAGGATGAGGCAGACCTCCGTAATTCTTATGCCTTCCCCCCACCCAGAATGTGGCAGGTGACTGCAATTGTACTAGTAAGAAAAACATCTTCACCTTTGTTACTTACAAGCAATTAATTTTGATAGTTTATTTGAGATCTCCTGAACCAGTAAGCATGCAGATGGTCTTTAGTCTGAATAGCAGTCCTTCTCTCTTCAGGCTAACCTGAAAAGGAGAGCATTAAAGTACTCCCAGTTCGCAGGTGAATCTATGTACTCTCTAGCTAGTTAACCTTGTCTCAGTTCTGTCTGTTTTCTTTATTGAGAACACTCTTCAGTAAAAACAATCAGTGAAACATGTTCTTATTATAATATCAATATGCATGTGCTTCATTAAGAATGCTTAACTTGTCCTTTTAGCCAAACAGTCAAAAGCCATTTTACTTGAGCAATATTAAATTACTAGATTTGAGGTTGCTAGTGATTTTGCAAGTACAGTACAGCTCACCATGTTGAGCTGCCCTGTCTTTCAGGAAAAATTATATTGTAAGCTCCTCAGTCTGTTACTGGCACCTTGATGATGTTACAGAGCTAGTGGAACAAAAGAAAATAGTAGCAGTCAACTGAGCCAGAGAAAGAACACTTTCTAACTAGGGTTGAATGTTGCATGGCAGTCACAAACGTACATACAAAGGCTGCTTTCAGGACAATGCGTAGTCATAGCTGTCTTTAACAGTGAGATGACATGTCAACACAGCTTACCATTGTCAGAACTGCAGTCTTTTTAATGGCATGTGAGTTGATGGTGTTGAATAGGTAGCTTCTACCCACTTGGACAGCTTTACGTCTAGCAAGAACACTAAGACATCCACAGGGTGAAAATGTTAACTCTGAAATACTGGTTTTTATCTTTGCAGTTGTGACTTTATTATTTTAGATAAGTGAAACTATGGAAATTGGCCAGACACTATACAGCCACGAAAACCAGAGATAAAAAATTGCTAAATTAGTTCAAAAGAGGATTACGTTGCCCTTTCCAGGATACAGCCTAAATCTTTATATTTCCATTTGCCTTGAATAATGCTGCTTGACATTAATGCAGTCTCGCAGCAGCTTATGTTCTGGAAGAGAACAAGAGAAAACTCTTGGTTTGTCATAAATGTCAGTTTAGAAATTAATTGGACACTGAAGCAGAAGAGTGTTCAGTGGTACGGTTACATTTGGTGACTACGTGGACACTCATGCTGTAGAAAACCAAATACTGAAAACTTTATTCATATTTTTTAAAAGTTAGACAAGAGGAGTATTTGCATGCCTAATCTAGACTTGTGTAGCCAGTAATTTGGACGTTACATTTCAGCACGAAATAGCTGGAGAAGCTGTTGCTGCATTCCTGGAATGTGTCTTTTTCCAAAACCAGTTGTTAAATTTAAATTCTGTTTGTTTCTAGCCAGTTAGGGAGAAATGTGGTTTGGTACCTCCTTATACAGAGAAATGAGTTAAGAAGCTCTGCTTTTCTATTTTAAAATCTGCTCTAGTAGGATGTTTCCAGTGTCTCCTGTGGAAGAGTACCAGATTGTTTCAAAATGATGGGCAAATACTTATGCTTAGGTGTACTGGAATATTTGGTCTGATACTTCAGCCAAATCTAGTGTATATAAAGCAGATTAAAAATTTCTGCTCAGTTTTTTAAAGGCAGTGCTAGGACTGCTATGAAAACTGTGTTACTTTCTTCCTCCTCTTTAATCCATCCAGAACAAGTGAATCAACCTACGCTTCCTGCTAACACTCCCTAGTGCTGGTCAGGAGGCGCCTGACTGCAACTAGGGAAGGGTCTGGCCATCACTTTCCAAGAATCCGTGGTTATGAACTGAAGTGGAGTAAAGTATACATTTAAACTTATTTTCGTATGAAAGGATTAGAAATAAAGCTGGTTGTTAATCTGCCCATACTTTTATGCTGTTAATTGAGGCCAAGATACATATAATATTGCATAGAAGTGACCATACCACAGTGCCCATTGATTAATGCTGAATATCAGGCTAGTTTTTGATTTGGTGTTTTACTTTGCAAATCTTGAAAAAATAGTTCTCACTAGAGATGTAGAACCCATTAAAATTCTACATATAATATTTTTCTAGATGATACATAGGATCTTACTTTTCTTGATTAGTTTAACTGGGTCTTGTAGGAGAATCCATGGATACTAGTAGGTCTGTGTACAACCACTTGCAAAATAATGCATTGGACTTAGTTGTGTAGAATCCATTGTTAGCTCTAAAACTAGCTGCCTGTTTGTATGGACTAAATAAGGTATGTTCAGCTTTGTTAAAATGAATGCCAACTTAAGCATCTTTTAAAACAGCTGACTTTATAGAATTTTATATCAATTTCTCCACAGTGCCTTTGAGACAATGAGGTCCATTCATTGTCATACCTTTCTCAGATTGCTCACAAGACAGGGTGATCTGGGGGGAGTGTGCTGGTGCTAAGTGGATTTTGATTCTCTGGGAAATTCTTTGGCTCCTTTGTGCCTGTACTTTCTAATCTGTAGAATGGAAGCAATGGTACTTACTCATTGAGCAGAACTAACTCAAACTTCAGTCTCTTAGTGCTAATCTTTTTATCCAGATCAATTTTTGCATTCTAGAGACATTATTTTCTTCGAGTACTTGGAAGCTGTGTATTTGAATGCTTGTTGGAGATGAGATCACTTCTGTTACTGGACTTTAACTATACTGGTCGACCATCTGGATCTCTGTGCCAAACGGTTAAATGTCCATTAGTTATTGGAGATTTTTCCCTCCTTTTTTGAGTCAGACATCTGTATATAGTTACTTCAATAATAGAACATATCTGATGAAGTAAAATATTAAAAGCCCTTTTTTCTTGGTGCAGTCATTTTAATTTACATGTGAATGTAAATTAAAAGGTAAAAGGTACTGATGTTGACAAGTATCACATAGAAATAGTTGGAGAACTTCGTATCTATTTGTGCTGTACCTTTTAGAGTATCCATTTTGTGAGAGACTGACTGTGGGAAAATGATTTTCATTCTTCATTTTCCCCCCCATTGTTTTACCATATTGCTACATTTCTTCTCAGGAATTCTTGTTTCTGTTGAAAAGTTGTTGAGTAACAACTCACACTCAGTATTATACTCACCGAGCTTTATGTGCAAGTGCAGACCTTACTGGAAAGCCAAATCGTTGACTGAGACCTTTTTTGTTTTCGTACTTAAATGAGCTTGATTTGTTTTCCTATGTATTCACAGGCTCTTAAAATAAGAGAGAGCTGCAATTGCCCATCTCTTTCTGGACCAGATCCTCGCCTCATTTTCAAACTTAACATGCAACATCTCCTGGAATCGTCTAAAGATCAAGAAACCCCAAATTCTACAAAACGAGATCTCTCAAAACCAAAACTGGATTTTCCTCACACTCAAAAAGTGGAAGATATGCCAGTAACTTTTGCGGTTAAACCTACAAACTAATGATAAAAATTTTCACTTTTTACAAAACTTGTGGTCCCTGAAGGTCTGTCTTACAATGCAAATTTGTCTTTGAATCGTAAAGAAGATGTAGCCACTCATATTCTATGTTTCTTTTATGTGATCTCTCATTCAAAGCAATAAGGAGCCATGCCCACACAGGAAGAGGAGCGTGTTGGAGCAGAAAGTTTCTTATTCATCAAGAGTTACTAAAATAAATCAGTTCTCAGGGGAGAGATAATCTCGTACAATCCAGTCACACATTGTAATTTTCAGCTTTATCAGGTTCACCTTGATCAGAGGACAGATGAGCCAGAAGCGTCCCTAAAGCAGAAAAAAAAGGTACAATTTTCATCGCTTAAGTTGTCTGGTTTATCTTGCTGTAATTTGGGTTAGATCTATTCAGCTTCATTTGAGAAATAATGAGGAGACCTTACTGCCTGTTCCATATATAGTATGTTTAAAAACACTAAGCTGAGATGCAGTAATAGCCTATGGGCTAGATACACCCCCACTTAATTAGCTGGATTTACTGCTGGGATTTTTCTTCTTTCTCAGGCATTTCAGAATATGGATTGATTCAACATTTTTCTTCAAAGTAACCTGAAAGGGTTGCACAAAGTTCCGTTTAAAAAAGAAGTTAAATAATTTTCAAGGAAGTCTTTCTCCTGAAAGAAACACTGTATAAAAACCATAGTTTGTTACTAGAATGCTTTGCAAGGATGGCTGTTGTCTTTTAAAAAACGATCAAGGTGCCTTATCAGAGGGCAGTTTCAGTGCAATGGCATTTGATTTGGATATATCCTTTTGGGTAGAAGTGATTGCTGATGCAGAAGTATATTACATAGTAGACAAATACAATGAGGTTTCTCGACTGCACAGCTTTTGCAGCTGTACCTTATCCTAAAAAGTGACTTCTCTTCAGGAAACTGGCATCTAATGCTGAGCATCCATCCCCTGAAGCCACAGATTTTATACTGTGGAGACCAATATGCGCAATATAGGTAAATCTCCGCCTTTCATGATGGGCTAACCAGTATAGCCAGCATTTTAATCTTCATTTGCACATGTTTGAGTTATCCTCGCTTTGCAGTTGATGAAAATACTGAAATGTTGATCTTACAGGAAGATGCAGAAAGAGATGGCAGTGAATGAAAATAAAAAAGGAAAATCCCATTCCTTTATCTGTTGAGATGTATTTGCTGTTAGGCTTTTTGTTACTCACTTGAATTAAAACAAAAATCTGTTTCATGTATGGTAGGACTCTACATGAAGAGGACATTCAAAATATTTTACAGTGCATTGTGTTTTGAAACATTCTGTTTTATATATGAAAGAGGACAGACCATCATATTTCTCCAGTTAAATCAGAATGCAAGCTTTTAAAAATGAAAAAAAACCCTATTCAGTGCTGTCAGTGAATATATTTGGAAAAAAAAAAAGATTGTGAAACAAGTAATTCCTTTACTGACTTCAGTCGATGAACCAGGGTCCTTTGAGAAACACCAGCAACTACCTACCTTATCTCTATTCAGAGGTAAGTTGATGTATCTGTAATGTTCATGATTCTAGGTCTGATTATATAGGTCTAGACTGGCTGCATATTGCTTACGGGCTGTTTTTAAATCTCTGCTCAGTAGTCCTGGCAAGAGGCAGAAGGTCCAGCCTGACCATTATTCAATCATCCGTTTTTATTCTTAGTGACAGGAGTTTTTGTAACAGACAAGACATTCAGTGATGTGTTGAAGCATTGGGACATTGTCACCTGAAGGTAAACAGAAAAATACACCATTTAGATTTCCCTATGGACCTTGTAGTTTATACTGCAGCACCAAGACCCTAACACTGCTGCTCTCTCACTCCGGTGCCAAAACTTGTTTTGTATTCAGGGCTCCTGGTTGACATGCAACTTGATGCTTGTGTCTCTTAGGACTAAGGAGAACACAGAAGAGTTTTTATAGCCTTGAAGATGAAGTATGAAACTACACAAATTTCATATTTCTACTGCCTGTTTTAAGTGGCTTAAAGTATTGCAGTGGAATGCTGGAGATGCAGTCTTTAAGTTCACCAAGGGAGATTTTTTTTTTTTTATTTTATTTGTATGTAAATGGTCTTGTAACCATGACTGTGGTGATGTGAGAGAAAAGGTTTCAAGGGAGATGTTAATAGCTTATATTAGACCAACAAAGGGCTTATGCACTTTTTCCAGCTATACTGCTCTAATGAAACATATCTCTCCTTATAAACCTTACATGTGCATGCAGACAAACACACATGTGTGTATAAAGTACACATACAAACACAAGAGTTAGGCCTCTACACTAAACCACCATAATTTTAAGTCCAAAATGGGATGTTGAAAATTTCAGGTTTTACTTTACGTCTTAAATTATCCCTAATATTTTTCTCAGGTGCTTTGGGAGAAGTTTCTTCTTTCTGCTTCTCTTGTGTCCAACACAGAAAATGTCTTGTGCTTATCTGTGTCTTGGAGGGTACTTTCCCCTTAAATTCTTACTGAATACTATACATTATTTCTGTCTATGTTGTTAAAGTATTTTGTTTTTTCTTTCTTGAACAGAAAAATTACAAAAATGTTGTTTTCCAAAGTTTGGGAAGTCAGTAAAAATTGCACTTCGTAAATTAAAGAACATACAATGATTCTAAGTTGTGTGTATATACATATAATGTATAACCGGATCTAAAATACATTAATATATAAACTATAATATATTAATAGATTATTAATCATAGTAATTATAATTTCAAAATATGTCCCTTAGGAAAATACTATGGATGCAAGCTCCTGATGATCTGTAGAAACTTCATTGCAGTTGTGTAACTTAGTATGTCACAGGAAAAATAGATCTAGAAGTATTGTTGAAGGAATTCAGTACTTGACAGATGCATACCGTACAAGAGGGAGAATAGTGGCTAAAGGGAGAAGAGGTAAGATAGAACAGTAAAAATGCATCTGCATTTCCACCACCCATACTGCATGCTGTACTTCTGTCTTCCTGCTGGAAGACTAAATATATAGTACAAATTTCACTAAATCTCTTAATGCATTTACTTTAGTGGGAATGTTGAGAGATTTGATAAGCAGGGGATGTGCATTCAAGGCAGTCCTGTAATAAAAATGGCTCCTTAGAACTTTTGGTTTGTCATGTTTACTTTTTTTTTTGTTTGTTTTTTAACTTGAAATACATAAGTGCCAGGAAAGCAAAGCAAACAGCTGTTAGAATGCTCTTTGTTCTTGAATTCTGTTTGTAGTCATTAAAAATCCTGCAAGCTTGATGTTTTTCTCATCTATTATGTAGGCTGCCACAGCTTTTTTTTGCTGTATGGTGTTTCTATCTCAATACCCCTGGTTGAAAAACTGTTTCCAATGTGATAGTCTGTTGTAAGCTATTTTACTGCCATCAAAATTCTCTTTGCTGAAAATCCTTGTTGTTTTTCTGGATCTTGGGAGCTTTTGAAGGGGGAGTGGGATGATCACAAAGTGTGGTTGGTAGTAGGGGGAGCAGGGTAAGACTTTCCTGTCAGCTGTACACTGCAGCAGCTTCTTCAGGTTTCCAATCCATATTGCAGTGTGGTTTAGTCACCTGCAGTAAGGACTGGTATTAATAACTTACATTTCTAGATCACTTAAAGCACCTCATAAATACTAGTTAAGTTTTTCTGTAATACCTGTATAGGTGAACTTTCTAACAGTTTTACTGGAGATACTGAAGCTCATTAAGAGTGATTTTTAGCATAGCATTGCAGAAGATCAGTGAAAAAAATCTGGGGCTAGAACTTTGGCATCTGAATCATTCTTTAGCTTACTACTGCACACTGCATAATGCCTGTGTGTCTAAAACCGGAGTCCTCATAGCAAATTAAAGTGATAGGCTTAGGGTGGTTGTTACATTTATACAGTTTGTCACCTTTGGATGTGTATCCGCAGAGACTGGATGTACCTCTTTATGCATACTTGACTGCAAAACAGTTACTTGTTCTTGATGTAGTTATTTCTTAACTACTTTCTCTTATGCATAAACTCGTTGTTGTTTCTTTCCTGCCCATCATCACTAAGGAGCTGATGCCAAAATCTGTTGACACAGTGATTATTTAATCTTAAAAAAACGTTTAATCCCAAATTTGTGGTTCCACCACAAAACCAGGGTTTGTTGTGTACTTAACTGTCACATTAACTCTAAGATAATGCTGCATAAAGGTTGGCTACAATTCTTCCTTTCCCGTGCCCTCACCCCATCTGCAGGTGTCTGCTAGAAGCAGCAAGGGCTGCTGAAAGAGGAATCAGGATAAGCAGAATGGACTGTTAACTAAGTCAAATAAAAGCTGGAGTTGAATGTTCTGCCTGTGATAACTTCATTGCTGGGACTGGCAATTGTTGGCACATCTGTAAAGAGGACTGAGTGTCTCTGGTGTCCCTCGTTGCTGCCTATGCATATTGCAGCCATCCAGTAAATGTGCTGTTTGATCTCATGGAGCCTAAGGCTACCTGCCAAATACAGACCTGGCATAATATTCCTGACTGCATTGTTCTGGCTGTGCTGGTTAAAGTCTGCTGTTCTTGGGATGAGCCAGGGGCTTTTACCCTGATTTGTGAATGGATGCAGAGAATTGTTATCTCCAGCACATAAATTCATTATAACTACTAAACTAAGCTGAAATTGAACCTGTTGACCTGGAAGTGAATGGCTCCATAACATTTCATTAATCCTTAGAGATGTTTAATTCCTGCTAATTTGATATTTCAGATATGATCTTCTCTACAGATATAATGGCTTAATTAGTATACATTACATGATGTCTCTTCACACTACAGCGTGTACAGTATTTATCCACTAGAAAAGTAATTCAGTAGAGCTCAATTATAATACATTGACTAGAACATAAAAGTTGAAAAGGATATGTGTGGTAGTCATTATATTTTAAGCATAAACATTTTTCAAGCAGTCTTCTATTTGTTGATATCTGTCACCTTCTAAAAATTATGTTCCTAAACCTTTTGTTACAGCTTACTTAAATATTTTAGTTTAAAATTCTGATAATACTGGATTAATTAACAAATCATAACCAACATTTGTTGGGAAAACAGTTGATAGAAACCTGATGTGTAACTTAGTCACCTGTATAATATCCTTAATACAGTCTTTCATATTGCTGGAGACCAGCAAAACATGTGAAAATACAGGTTTGAAGAATAGCTTGTTATTTGGTATGGTTGTCTTCTGTATCTTAGTTTGATAAAAACACTGCTGGATTAGAGCACTTTTTGGTGATAGATGCCAAAATATGTGCTAAACAAATTTATGTTGTAGCATTCAGCTTGCAAATCTTTCAGTGGAAGACACCTGTTTCAGAGCACACAGCTTCATGTAACGGTTCAGGACAGTGGTTCCAGTTGGAACTGCAGGGAACAGGCAAAGGGAAAGGTAGTAAGTCTTTGGAATCTGGTAATTTTGGTGCTGCCTTCCTGTATAAAGTCAGTGGAGGCACAGAAAAGAAGCAGCTCTGATAGCTCGCCTTGGAAACAGTTCGTTTAACAAGTGGAAGTAAAGTGTTGCTTGTGGCACATGCTGTATAATCTGACCTGCCAACTTTTTCCTTCAGCTTTCACTGGCATGTAGATTTTCATGGGAAAGATGTATTTGTTATAACTATTGGGACATATTCTGAACAGCCTTGTGGTCATTCTGTCTTTTGTTTGTAATGGCAAATACAAGGACTGCTTTCCAATGTGAGTTTCATCAAAATGATACAAGTCTGTTTTATTCCTGTTCATGAGTGATGTTGTGGTCAAGGCCTTCCAGTTTCTCTCAGGTTCTTATCATGTCTTTTCTACACAATCCAATGTAGAAAATTCAAGTGCCACAGAAGTAGTGTGAGAAAACCAACATTTCAGCATCAAGTCACTGTGAAAAAAGGGTGTAAGGTGACTCACGCATAACCAATAGAAGCTACTGAAAGTGCTAAATGGGCTGAAAGCTTGATAAACCTTACAGGAGGCTCTAAAGTTCTTGTGCAAGTTTTATTGTGGGTTCTTCATATTCTCAAATATCACTTTTGACCTTTTCAAATGGCTGTTGAGGTCAATGCAAGGGCCCACAAAAAATGCAAGAATCTTCTGGAAAAGTGGTATTTCTTACCTCCCTCACTGCCAAATTTCTAGAATTGCATAAAGAATTGGGTATTTGGCCCAATTGTCAAATGAAATATTTTCTCCAAACTTTTAAGGGATGTTTTTTCATGTTGGTATTGAAGTTGGTCTTCTTTTGTCAGATCAGTGTGTACAGAATAGTACCCAAATTTAGATGACTCCTGCCCCAACCCAGACGCTCCCCCTCCTACCGCTCTCTGCAATCTTAAGACTTGAGCTGATTAAATTTATCTCTTTTTTCCCTTCTGGCAGCATTGATCTATATTGTATATTTGGACTCTAGAGAATCAGAGCTCCTTATTCCTTTCTGGGATATGTTGTTGTCAGATTTATTCCATATGTGAATAGAATAAATAATGAAGGAGTAAATGATGAAGGTGTAACATAGCAAAGTGGCAGCAGTGTGAATTGTTAGCCACGAGATGGCGGCTGGGCTGCCTGAGCTGGTCTGGAAACTGATGCATTGCAACACCTTCATTTTTAGTGTGGCTTTAGTAAATTATCAAGGTGATTTTCCCTTTCAGTGTTAACTGCCATGACTCTTCCCTAGAGTAAACTTGAAACATTGTCCTTGTGAGCAGTGAATCTCATATGCTTCTGTTGAAGGCTTTCAGTTCTTTATCTGGATAGCAGATAACTTTGCAGAAAGCTGCTGTCTGGCAAGCCTTACTTTCCTTTAGCAGAGATGATCAGAAAGGAGTGACTGAGTGAAAAATTGTACATGCAGAAATGAAATATGCACCATTGAATTTACACTTGTAGTAGCCAGTTTTGAGCCACTGTTGCAAATCTGGTCTGCTTTCCTCCTACAGCAGGATAACAAATGAAGACAGAGCATTTTATTTTGGTGATGATGGCATGCTTGTTTCTGTCCAATGGTTAAAGCAGGATCTGTGCTCTAAGGAGATAGGAGATATGCTTCTACCTGTGTTACTGATGTCCTGGGGCTTGGTTTTTTTCTTCCTCTACAACCTGCCAGGGAGCAGTGAGAGTGGGGCTGCTGCATGAGGGGAAGTGAGCTGGGAGCTGAGGGTGACCACAGTACTAGCTAGTCATCTCACAACAGGGTGAGCAGCACAGCGTTGGTGATAGGATTGGGTCCGTTGACAGTCCAGTGATCATCAGACAGGTTCTAGGTGACAGGTCTGGTCCAAGATGAGAGCGGAAGGCGCAGCCAGCATGTCAGGATCAGCAGGGGACAGGGCTGTGTACAGGCTTACTCTAGCAAAGCTCATCAAGGCCTGGGGGCTGAGCTGAAATGGAGCCCTGGGTGGTGGGTACCTGCACAGAGGCCCCTCCTGAGGCTGGTCAGGGCAATTAAGGCCTGCTGGCCCATTTGGTCCCCAACAGAACCATCCTGGGATAGGAGAGCCTGTTTGACTGTATAATGTAAGAATGGACTAATGGTGAAGTTCCTAGCTGAGGAATGGAGACTCCAGATTTCAGTTTCCTATGCCATCTTGCAAGGGTCACATAGATTTTTAGTATGTCAGTTTCTCTTGGGTAAAACAGAAGTGTGAGAGAATGAATTCAAGAATGAAAAGGGTATCAGGATGGATATGTATCTGAGGTGAGGAGAAAAAGATAATATTAAGATAGGTTGATTTTATTTTCTTCTCTAGAATTCTGTTTTTAGAGTATGAGGAATAATGGAGATGGGAAGAGAGCACGGTTCCTTAACATCAGCCAGCCCTACTTGTTCAGGACGGGGTGAAATGAGAGGACTCTGGTTTTGTTCTGTGGTCTCAGTGCTTGGTGGTCTCTCCCCACATTCCATGTGAGGTATTTCATGAACTAAAAGGGTGAAGGGAAATAACTGAGCTTGGAGCTGAACATGTGTCAGCTGGATTTCAGAGACTGCCAGGTATACAAAGAGTGTCTTCAAATTCTGAGCCTGGAGAAGGTTTCTATGTCTTCTTTAAGCACTTTAACAAATTGACAAATGATTCTCAAGCAGTGAGAACCTCAGCTAGCACTGTGTTTGGTGGGGATTTGCCCACTATGCTATATCCTCAGCTGTATCACTGTCCCACTACTTTGATAATACAGATGAGGCTATACTGGTTTGTGTTTCACCATTTTTTTAATTCAATGAACTAGAAGGAAACAAAACCCTTGAGAAGCAACAGGGTCCAATTTTCAGTGTCAACAATGAGGCCTCTGTTGTGTTCACATTTAAATCCCTGGCAAAAGTCCCAGTAGTTAGATCTGGATTTCTCCCTCCTTAAAACAATATTCTTCCTTTTGTGCTTTATCCTCTGCTTGTCAGAATCAGCTGATTATGAGCTCCTGCACAGATGACATTTTATCTTCAGTAAGCAGGAAGGAGGCATGAATTAGGGCTTAGAAAAAATGTTCAATAATTAGCCACAGAGGAAAGAAAACATCCAAAAAAAGTACACAGAAGGAATTGACTTACTTCATTTGACTGGGCTGGAAAGTTCAGCTGTGATGATAGTGGTTAAATTAATTATGATGATTTGGTGACAAGGAAGCTAGCTTGTCCCCAGATGATGTGTATTATTTTTTAACGAAGATGAAGTAACTGCACGGTGCTGCTGCTGTGTGTCAGGATCACAGATAGCAGGTATTCCTCAAGACTTGTACATTCCACACTCATTCAGGGCATGATGGCACAATTTGATCACACGCTAGCCCTTAAGCCAGAGTTCGGGTAAGTCTGTGTAAGGTTTTAGTGCTTTCTCTAAAGCCTTTGTTATTGTGAATAACTATGACGAACACAGTCTTGGACAATATGATGGGTTGTGAGCTCTGGCATTAAAAGGGCAAATTCTTACATTTTAGCTGAAGCTAAGGGAAGTGTGTTCTGGGGCTGTGCCATGAGTACTACCCTGTCATTAGTAGTGACTGCTATCATGAATGCTGCTGATCCTACATCATCTTCTGCATCATTGTCTGTTACGGCTGCATTCTGCCTTAGCTGCAGCTTTAATGACTGGAGGTGTTTGTGGGCATAGCTAACATAACATACATATTACACCTGTCCCTGTATGGTATTAGAGAACTTGTCATGGCTGTCTCAGGGTGCAGTATTTAAATGTGCCCCAGCTTCAATTCCTCATGGCTGTTTGGTCTCTCTTGTCATTCTGGGTAACGATTTTTAAAAATACCTTACTTTTAATGTGCTGACCTCTCTTTGTTGTCAGTATTGCGAGAGAGAGGATCCACTGAAATTACTTTTCTGTGTGGCTATGGAAGCCATTGAGACCTACGGACTTCTTGATTTTTTTTCTGTGAGCAGATCCCAGTCTATCAGGCTGTCCTTGAAGAAATCTCCTTCTCTTCACTTTGGACTTCCAGTTTTATCATTGTAATGTTTCATAGTGCCTGTGAGACTTGTATGTCAAGAGGCATCACATCTTGGAGGATGTTTCTTAATGGCTATCATGAGCTGATACATCTAGGATTTTAAGGAGGACCTTGAATTTGATGGGGGTAACAAGGGCAGTTAATGAAATGAGCACAGCATTAGCAAAGAGAAGTGTTCCGAAGGTTCTCAAGTGTTGATGTTGGATACACTGGTCAGTTTGCTGAGCAGTAGCACATTTGGGGGCCTTTAAACCTTTCCTTTTATTGTCATTGATGTGGAGTCAGGCTGTAACTCATTGCCAGCATCTGGCAGTGTAGTTGTCAGGCGTGGGTGTGAAGCAATACGGCTGCTGACGGTCAGAGGGGTCTCATCAAGATGCCATAATAAAAGCATAGCTATTTTTAGAGGACACCCCCCCCAACCATTTATACCATTTTGCTTCATTTTAGTACGCTAATAAAAACGCATTTTTGCCATGTATAACTTTGCCTGCATCAAAACACTTTGCTATAACGGTGTACAAGTTTCCCTGTATCAGTAAAATGTTTCTTAAAGTCATTTGGACTTGGTGTAATTTTTATAGACTGCATACATAATTCTGCCTCCTGGAACAATAGGAACAAAACACATTCATGCAAACCTCTCCTGTAGGAGCCGTAAGCACAGTTCTTCCTCTCTAACACTCAACAGAGCTGCTTTGTGACCTCTGTCTTCCTCTAAGGCTTTTTCTATCAAACCTTCTTTCTTATTCCCAGCTTTGCTACTTTAAACTCAGTTGCTTGCGAAAAATACAAGGATAAATCCAGATAGCTACTCAAGCTATCACTCTTTTCTGCCTCTGTTTTAAAATAATAATAAAAACTTTGACAGCTAAGAGCCTAGGCGAGATGAAGTGGCTTAACCCATGGAGTACGGCAGTGACTGCAAGTAATGCATGGCATCTTGAACTCTTCCTATAGAGACTTTCACCCCAGGTACTGATACATCAATGACTCTTAATGTGCAATCTATTAGCATGTTTCACTGCAACAGACTAATGAGTTGCAGTAATCCAGCCTGGAGGTCAGAGATGAAAGGCTTGCTGTTGAAGCTGCTTATTGAACTTGATTCCCCCATCTTTAGAAGGTCAGAAAACTCATCCACCAAGAGAACGACCTTTGCCAGGTCACAGAGACTGATGGGCAGGTTGGCCTGTGCAAATCTGAATTCTGAAACCAGTCTTGGAAGCAGATAGAAGTGGTTTCATGTTTTCAGTAAGACAAGGCTACCCTGTATCTTTGTTAGTTTAAAAGGCTAACAGGAAATCATGCATCTTTTAAAATAAAATTGAACATAGAATAGAACATTTTCGGATTAGTATGCTAATAGGTTTGGGCTGCAGTACCTCATTGGACTCAATGAGATCATGTTTTTACATGTCTGCTCCAGTCCATCAGGCTGACCTAGTGAAAAAGTAATAGGAAAAAATGCAACAAAGAAACTGTTGATACTGAGACAATTTAATTAGGATTTTTTGCTTCTACAAAAATTATCTAAATAGAGAATACAAAACCCCAAAAAACCAACACCAAAAAACCTTGGCAAAACTACAGCTTGCTCAGGCTTCCTGAGGCTTTAGAGATTTTGGTGCAAAGGTACCTCATAAAGCTGTGTGTGATTCGTAGAAAGGAAAGAGTTAAAAAAAAAAGGGGGGGGAGGGATCTGCATCTGTATCTTTCATTCCCCACAGGTGGGCTTCAAAGACCCAACACTAGTCACCTAGGAAACTCAAAATCTTGCAGAATTCTCTCCTTTAGTATGAACAATTTTTTAAAACCTCAGTATTGTGATTAATTTTGACAGTAAAACGTGTGGATTTGCACAGTTTGTGGAACACAAAGGTCTGAGGTCCCTCCAAGTGGAAGGTTTGAGCTTTTTGCCCTTTCAAAGCCAATTAGATTTTGGCCAGAGCTTTGTGGATAAAGCAGAACCACCTTCTTCACCTGTCCTCATTTCATAGATGCCATGTGGTTGGGGTTTTGTTCCCTCTACTTCCTTTGATTTACACTGTCACATAGACAAATCAAAGCCTACCCTTTATTTATTGCAGCTAGCAAGAGTGGGCTACGGACTTAATTCAGGATATGGACTCAAATCCTTCCCTAGAGCAGAGTATGGTACTTTGTCATTTGCAAACACTTGGAAGCAGAGTGCTTCAGAGTTCCTGTAAACAAGAATAAATTCAAGGAAAATTTTGAATTACATGTGTAGTTTGAATGAATACGTTGGAATCCGAGCAGCACACGGCAAGACAAATCTATCCATCATGGGCATTTAGTGTAAAGCCTGTATTTGCTTTTCTTTGCTATTCACATAGATTCGATCAACATAGCGGTTCTGTCATTTGCTAAATACATGGGCTCTGCTCTCCAGGACACCAGCTCATCAGTTACCAAGTGAGCGGCCTGTCATAGGGCCTGCGCAGATCATTTGTAACTGTCACGTACCCAGAGATCAGAATCTTCCCAGAGTCCGATCCTTTGATGGCTTGGAAATAGGCTAGCTGTACCTGGTAACAGGCCTTATTGGTTAGAAAGGGAGGGTGCTCACCTGAAAGCTAGACATGGAATTGGAAGGTGTGGATCTGTTGAAGTTAGATGGCAGGCACCAGCTTCCGGTTTTAAATTTTTGTATTCATTTTCCATTGATGTCCGAATACACAGGCAACTAATTTGTTTTTGGAATTCTATTGTCTTGAATCACAGTCTGCTGTGTTTCTTTAGAAGACCTGCAGGAAAGGCATGGAAATAGTGTTACAAACGTGGACGAATGTCTAGGCAAGGTCTAGGCACAACAAACAAGTGCAAAGAAAGCTGCACTACCTGAACAGACCCCCCCGCCCCAACTCCAGAATTTTTTATCAAGCTCTTTTGGATGCCAAGCAATTGTGTGAGTTACAGGGTGCAGTTTTTTGTTGTTTTGTTGGGGTTTTTGTTTGGTTTTGTTTTTTCTTCCATATTTCTGCTTTCTGGAAAGCTAAGAATTTACATCTTTTCCTGAGACTATGTATGCCATTGGTTGTATTGTTTTCTAGTCCTTAGTAAGTTCCTTAAATATGGTCAGAGTGATAAGTTGCAACCATAACTGTTTTGGATCTTAAAGGGCACTTTTTTTTGCACAATTCAGTGCTTTCAGTTCCTGCTGTGTTTCTGTGTACTTTTCTTCTTAGTTCTTGGCAGAGTCAAGGACTTCCTTGATGATGGTGCTGGACAGCAAACACAATTTTAATGTTATTTTACTCTCCTATATCTTAAAAATTGCTCTAACATGTATTGTGTCTTTGATTCCTAATCTAGATCAATTGAGTTCTGTTCTGTTTTCTGTCTTTTTAAGATTACTATTTTTGTTAGATGAGTAGCTGAGACATTTAACGTAGACATAGCAGGGATTGTATAGTGGCTGCGTGTAGTTCTAAGCCACAATTTCCCAGGGATTTTGTAGTAAGGACAGTTGCCATAGGTTAAGTGTTCTTTAAGGGCATGTTGAAATACTGGTTATTTGGATTACAGATTCCCTGAATATTGTTGACATTATAAGCCTTGTGAACTAGAATACTTCTTTGGGAGCATCTGTATTCCATCGCTGCAGTAATGTGTGTCAATAAAAGCATGAGGGTGACCTAGGTAATTTCAGTCATGTATCCCTCCATCCCTTCCTTTTGTCACTAGCAAGTAGAGATGAAATTTTAGTGTCGCTTCTTGTTCCTGTGAGACTTCTGATAAATCTCAAGTTCTTCAAAAAATGATTATAAAATCTTGTTGTCTTTTGTAGACCTGTTGCTCATTAATTCATTTAAGGTTTGTGTTTATCTGGGAAATTGTTACCTACTTGCATATTATTGCATTTTTCTTACTATTAAATATATTTCACATATTATTAAATATTAAATATATGAAAAAGGTGAGCTGTGGATGCAGAGCAGTGGGAAGATGACCATGCCTCTGGGCCTATCTGTTTATGTTGTTTTTCCAACTGGAAATTTTGCCTAGGCAGACCTTGAGACCTCAAGATGTCTGGTGATCTGTCTCTAACATCACCTCCAGCATGTCTGTCAAAAAGCAAAGTTTTTCATATATTTCTGTTGCTGTTGATTAGAACAGCTGCAGCATGTGCTTCATGAGTACGTCGTTGCTGTTATGCTAACCAGCACATGAACATGTATTTCTGTACTAGGAATCCCAGCACACCTAGTAGAGATCCAGATGAAGCCTGTTTCCAGGGGAGACCCTGTTACAGCCCAGCAGATCTCACTAATGCAAGACTGCTTCTGGTAATCAGACTGATAGTTCTTATTCTCAATTTTGTGCCATTACACCTAGATAGATCCCCTAAGGACTAAAACTAGCTTCTTGCTCTTTCATACCCTTCACATCCTTGATGATGACACTGCACTTTCACTAGCCTGAATTTGGACTGGAAACTCCACATTCCCATATCATTTATGGTTTTGCATTTTAGTTTCCAATTAGTTTGTCAACTTTTTTCTTTGACTATGTTAGAATACTCATAATTGTGTGATTCTCTATCAGTGAGTTGTTTCAGTGACATTTCCCACTTCGGAAGGAAATGCCAGAGTTCTACAGTGTCTTTGCTTTTCACAGCTTAGGTCAAACCCTGCCTGAACACTAACATACTTTCCTGCATGTTAATTTTAGTTAATAGCTATTCAGTAAAACAATGCATCCAGCTCAAGATATATGGCACAAATTAAGCTGAACGCCCAAACAAATTCAGCAACAGACCCTGGCCTCAGTGGGCTCTTTAAGTCCAGTGTAACATCCATTTACATTGTTTTATTTCTCTCTCAAACTGTAACTTGCTCCCTGTGGGGTTACATTGAGTTAGTTTCATTTTCACATTGTACTAGCACCATGATAGTCTTGCATTTAAATAGTCTCATTTCATTTTGATACCATGATGTCATCTCCACAGAGGCGTATTGAGACTGTCTGGAGAATTTAGTGATAATGCCAAGGCAGAGTCAAGCAGCACTACCCAAGCTAGCCAGTTGGCTGGACACATTGCTGGGCTGCACAGTAAACTCAGCTTCAATTTCTGAGCCCAGTCTTGTTCTGTGGACTGATAACACAATGTATTTTTATATCCTTTGAGCCCAGATCACTATCTCACTGGTGAAAAGCATGTGTGTATGGGAAATAGGGTTTCTGGGGAAGCTAATGGTTTTGGTCATGTGCAGGTCAGCAGTAGCTAGTGAAGGGCGCAGGCAGGGCTGGTTTTCTTATGTCAGTGTTTCCCCGTGGCTGTGGCCCGCAGAGAATTTGCTGTGATGTCTAGTGATGATTAAAGCTACCTGCTGGAAAATCCCCTGGTGGGGCAAGGAAGGGTGAAGCCATCCCCTAGGTGCCATGGAATATGGGCGACTTTAATGTACCGCCTGGCTGTTCTGGAGCCAAGAACAACTAGACATAAGTGAGTCCTCTGAGAAATGTATGCATAGCTACTGCAGTACCCCAAGTACCCTGAATACCACAGTATCGCAAAGCACTTCCCACTGTAAATGTCAATCCCTGCACATCTTTCTGCAGTTTGCATTTCATCAACAACTCACAAGTTGTGTCCTACCATGTGAGAATTTGTGCTAGACCACCCTCTCCCAGCTCAGCCTGAGCCACTCGGGGAAGGAAGGATCCAAGTTTCAACTGGTAATAGCGTGTCTCCTAGGCCAGGATGCAGCTCTGGGACTTTGCCCCACACCTTCAGTTCCAGCAAGCATCTTGACTTTGTGGCAGCAGCAGAGGTGGTACTTCAGGTCAAGGTCTTTTTTGTTTGTAGAGCTGCCATTAAATCAGTCTAACATAGTCATACAGTATTTATGGTAAGATTAGATACATGACTGCATTCAAAGCAAATAAAGAAATACTGTCTTCCGGGTGGAACATTCACTTTGAAGGGAAACCCTAGCTTTAATGTGCTTTTCTTTCCCTACTGCTATAAGATTTCCAGGGACAAATTCAATCAGGCTGTTTGACTCTAAAGGTGAAGTCTTTGTGGTTACTGTTTTCTCTTTTAATTATTTTGTTTAAAAATAAATGAGTTCTGCAGCTTTTGAGCTTGAGGGTTAGTGGTTTGGTTTTAATTCTCTCCAAAAGCAGTGAGACTACTTAGTGTGAACCTACAAAAGCAATTCTGTGAAGCTGCTGGTTTTAGGCTGCTAGAATGATGCAAGAATAAAACCATTTGTTAGAGCTACCTCTGGGATCGAGTGCCTATATACATTTGTCAAAGAACACAATATTGAATGCTTCATTTTCCAAACAGTAGGCCAAGATAAATTATATCTGGGTGTTGAGCCTTCCTGATATAAATCAGTGGCATATTGATAATAGGATTCAGCTTCCCTCTGAAATTTTAAAGTAAATGTGCTGGGATCCTTGTGGGAAATAGTAGGTTTCATTTCATGGACTTCTGCAAGGAGTATTGTCAGTGGAGCCTGCTTTTTAATCTGGCCAATAGACTAACGGCAAAGTAAGTGTAAAAAGACACAAACTAAAAGGGATTGGGATGATGCTTTGGAACAAGTCTTTCTGACTGATAAAGCGGTGAGGGCATTTAGAAACCCATGCAGGCTGATGCAAGTTCTTTAAGGTTAGAGATGAAGAAATGATGCTTTTTAAAGGTCAGATGAGACTTGGAAGTCAAACTGAATGGGGAAAGAAGACAATATATGGAACTGAGTATTTGTTGCACTAGTCTTTGACTTGAGAGGCCTGGGGTCAAATCTTCTCATAAGTCTTAAATAACAGTTAGTTTGGTGGTTTGATTCCAAGCTTCATTTTTCGCATCAGGCACAAGTGAAGTTCTGAAATCTGTTATGATTGAATGACATTTTGTAGTGATTTTAAAGTACTTTTGCTCACTTGCAATGTCCTCAGTAACACTTTCATGGACTGTCTTTCAAGGCTGACTTTTCACTTATGCTTTCCAAAGAATATCTGCTAATTTCCTGTGACATTCATATTCATCACAACCTGGAAACAGTTCAGGCTTCAGTTTTGAAATCATCATTATCCTTATAGACAGAATACTGAACCTGCTTTTTTCCACTTTGAATTTGAAAGCAAATTCTACAGTGACTGATATTTTCCCAGGACTTTAAACCTTAATACACAAGTACCAGGTAGCTAACTCTGAGAGCCAGAGATCACTAGAGTCTTTATTGATCCCTTACTCAGATACTCAAGATGCAGAGAAGAGCTGGATTCATATTATCCTCTGTGTATACTACACATTAGCAGTGGTGCATAGTTCCTCCAGTGGCTTCTGCTGCAGTGAGACACCACACAGAGATGTGATAAAGATGCTAAAAGGGAGAAGAGTAAATAAATGGAAGAAAAGAGGCTGTACCCCAGATGGCAGAGATAAAAAATGGGGAAACAAGCAAGTGGAAACAAAAGAAATGGAGAATTTCAGCAAAGATTGAAAATGTGTGTCAGATTAACATGTGCTGCAGTGGACAAACTGTCCAGTAACACAAGTAACCAAATAACAAAACCTCATGAACCTGTGTACCGCGTTCCCTTTTCCTCCTTTAGAGACTATCAAAGAAATAGATCTGCTTTCCCACCCTTTAACCCCAAAGCGTGGAAGAATAAATAGTTCAGAGACCAGGGACTATACCTAAGAGTCCTAGGTTAATTTCATTGCTTTGTCACAGGCTTCCTGTATAACCCAGGAAAATCAGTTCCTTTACTCTGCTCCAGTCCAGCAGTAGTGAAGTGATATAATTGCTTCTTCACCTCCAAAGAATATGAAAATTCATGTGTTACGAACTGCAGAGCTGATTGATGTGGGCAAGGGTTTGGTGGTATCATGATATTAGTCCCTTGCTATTAGTTTGTGATTTTTTGTTCTTGTTGATCAAAACAAGAGAAGGTAAGAGTATTTTGGAAGGAAGATGCTGGCACATTTCATCTTGAAATATTGTCATTGTCACTACAGGAACCTCCTCTCTTAACTCATACTTTAAAAGGTTGTTTTTTTCCCACGCAGATATTCAGACTGGACTCACTGATTCCTAAAGACTGTGTTTCATTGTAAATTAATATTTTACCTATAGCTGTCTGCCATGTAATGTGAATTAATGCTAGCCCTCAGTAACTCTACTTTTATTTATACTCTCCAGGGTTTAGTAGCTTATAGGATTATAGAGTTGAATTCAGCTAAGTAGAGTGAGAAATCATACTTTTACTAATACTGAGAAGCGTTTATATGGCTGCATGTTTCTACTTCTTTTAAATATTGTTTTATTCATGCTTATTGTAATATTTTCCTGGATAATAATTCATCCAATGCAAAGCATCTCCCTTCTCTTATGTATTTAATTATAGTATTTGTTTACTGATGGCAAATACTTTCATAGATGAAAGTAGATAAAAGGAATAGATGAATCAATCACGTAAAGTAGGAAAAATGTGTATTAGCAACAATCTACTTTAAAAACTAGGGCAAGCAAGAACTTGATACTTTCTGGTTACACTTGCTACTGTTACTGTGCAAGAATACAGTGTAGCAAACACAATTTACCTTTGCCTCCAAAACTATAGATAAGAGCAGACCTGTTAGGTTAGGTGAAAGGAGGTCAGACTGGGAGAGGAAAGGCTACGTTGCCCTCTGCAGGAGTCACTGATGACCAAAACTGCAGCCTGGAATCCTAGGTCAAATAGCCTTGGCTTAAGTAATCTGTAGAGTCAACAGACTTCCTAACAAATATTGTTGTGAAATACAGTGTTCACACCATAATAAAGTTGATCTTTTTTGCAGATTTTTAAAATCTTGGCCATTGCAACTTCTCTTTAATACTTTGACCTATTACATCTAATTGTTAGGCTTCATGAAGGTGTTACGTTGGGATCAATCTCACACCTCATGCCCATCTCTGTTTTTTCCAAGTTTTTAATATTAACTTCTGTTGTGTTTTTACACGTGTTACCTTTGCAGCTGTAAAGGCCACAGTACCTTTCTTGTTTTTATGTAATGGTAAATCAGGGAGAAATTTATAACATCAGTAAGGAATCATTGCCCTAGAATCTTAGCTATTACTCCAAATATTTTAAAGAGTTGCAGCAAAAATATGGGTTGCAGAAGTACCACTAATAGCTGTGGAAGGTCATTTACCAGTCAGGTGTATTAACTCACCTAAGGGACCAGATGTAGCATTTGTGTAATTAGGTACAATATGCTACAGTTATGAAGCAACATAAAGAAATTTGGTGAAAAATAAAACCAGATTGTGTGATGTGAAGATCACTAGTCTATGCCACGTACGGTATGGTATCACTACCTATCAACAAATACTTTGTTAAGGTTTCTGTACTCAGCCCTAGCAGAGCTACGTTCCCATATGGAAGGTAGCATGTTAATTACTTTCAAATAATTTGTACAGCTTTTCTGCTATTGTTGTACATTTGCTTTTCAAATTTATAATTTCTATTCATTTTTCAAAATCTTTACACTTGAAATATTTAAGTGTATTAGTCATATGAACTTCATTGTTATAGCATGTTTTACTTCAATGAACATGTTACAGCCTGTAAAGCCCTTATGCACATGCAATTTGTGGTATGTATAAATCTATCATCTACAGTCAGTTCAGGATGAATTTTCTAATGCATGATCCCTGCTTCACTGAAACTAGTGGCAAACTCTCTCCAAATGTCAGTTTTCTTCAGTTTAAAGGCCATGATTCAGAAAATTTCTTAAATGTTCAATAACACTGAATATTGTGCCAAAGGTGTTTTGCTGCATAGGCTACAATTCAGAAGGCTGTTACTGGTCCCAGAACACATTCCTACTGTTGGTCAACTGCCTGCTTACCAGTTACTATTATTTGAAAAGGGAAGCCCTAGGCACTGGCCAGCTTCTGTTTCTGTGTTTGTCATTCAGATGTAGATGCACGTCAGCATGTAGGCTGCAAAGCAGTCTTGAAGTAGGTTCTTGCTTTAGACATTTTAGGCTATAGTTTGTATTTCATCAATAGATGTATTTTGTTCTAAAGTACCCATAGGGGGAAAAAAAAGAGAAGTCCCTTTGATTTCTCCTTCCCCTCAGTATTGCTATTATTGATTGGTCCTTACTAGTGAATAATGACTTTCTTAAAGTGGAAGCAGATTACAAAGTCAAATCCAAGAGCGTTCAGGCCAAATTCTGCTTTCACTGACACCAATATAAATCCAGAGGCTCTCAGATGGATTACAGATATACACTGGTGTAACCGAAAACAGAATTTTGCCCTTAGTCTTTAACAACTCATTAGGGATAAATAGCCTTTTAGCTAATGAAAATGTAGCATTTTTGTTAACAGCTTCATAATGATATACACCAAGTGCTACATTGCCTTGATAATTGGAAAATTTACTTGCCTTTTTCCTTTGGTAAAACATAGACACTGTTGTAGTTTTTCCATAGTAAAATAATTGAGCCATAAAATCCAGACACCCAAAACATGCTCATAGCATTTAAGGATAAGCAAAATGCAACTATAAGCAACTAGCCCTACTCAAAACTGGCTGAAAACAGAACTGTGGAAAATATAATAGTGTTGAGTTCCCCAGTGTCAAATAGGGACATACGTTTTGCATGTGTTTCTTCAAAAACTCTTCCTCCACCCCCAACTGGAATTTTGTTCAGTGTCAGAAAATGTGTAGTGGACCTTGAAAAGTGAACAACCATGCCAAGAGTGTGAATGCCAAGTTGGATGCAGGCTTTTGACTTTTCCTGAATCCTAGCTTTTTTTCCTTCAAAGGTTCTATATAGAAATAACCTTTCTCTTCCCACACACAATAGAAAGTTTTCCAGGTCTGGCCTCAGACACCTCCTATTTGGCTTAGGAGCTCTGAATATCTGTCTTACAAGGTTTCTAAATGGCAATGCCAGTGTTGGAGGCAGTGTATTTCTTCGCTTGGCTCTGGAGTTGAAATTTTCCATTTTCCAAACTCCTTTTACATGTGAGGATATTAATAAAACCCTCTTATCTTAGTTTCAGCCAATCTGTTATCAGAAAATACTTCATCATACATCATTAATATCTTAATTAACATTTTATTACAGCATCTTTACCTGCTTGCTTACAGAACAGCAAAAGCCAACAGCTCCCTGAGGGATGGGGAGCCAAAAGTAACGACCAGCAGAGCAGGGGCTTCACCAGCCAGAGCCACATCCCACACTACCTATTCCAGGCAAATAGGACAGATGTAAAGGTAGGGGCTAGATCCAAGCAGGAATCTGAATCACAAGACATCATGGTGACAAGACAGGTCTGAGATCAAGCCAGGAAATCAAGTTAGGATCAGTGCTTGCCACGTGGGCCCATGTTGATGAGGCAGGGCCAAGGTCAACCCAGGAAGTTAGTCTGCAGGTTGATGTCTGGATCAAGGAGCAGCAAAGCCAGGAACAGACACAACTGCAGTTACATTGGAAACCAGTGCTCCTCCTCCTCAGGAAGGGGCTTAAATAGAGTTTGTGGTTTCATGGGTGTAGGTGGAAGTTCCAGGTGAGGCTGGTAATGGCCATTAAGGACCAGAGCCCTGACAGTCTGGCAGATACATGATATGGTCTCTGCCAGGCAGTGGCAAATTCCACTAGGAAATAGTAAACCTGTACATTGTGGCATACCATGGTTCAGTAAATCTGTAAGAGTTTTAAACTGTCAAATGTGATTCAGAAGTTGTACTTTGACTCCCCAAGTTGTTACAAACAGCGCACAAAACAGGTGTGTGGGTCTATTTCTGGCCAGAGCAAATCACATCACCTTTATGCTGCTTTGATTTCCCCACTGTTGTCTTTTTTGCTTGTAAGTTCTTTGCTTTGGGGATTAATTCTTGCTGTGTATTTGCAGTGTTTAGTCAAAAATTTTACCTGAAAATGCTATGTTCTTCTGTACTATAAATCATAATTTGGTAATATTTTGGAGGTACCATGACTTACATGTTCCTTTAGGGGAAAAAGTTTCAGTTGCTTTGACTTACTGGCTACTCTGAATAACTACTGTATGTTTAGGTCTGAGTAACTGAGCTACAGTATTCACAGTGGAGTCAAACCTTGTGTTTGCCATTTAGACCAAATACAATTCATAGACCATGCCATTGTGGAACACCCCTTCCAAGTATTTAAGAAACACAGCAGTTAAATGAAATATGTACATTTGTCTGTAGGACTAGGTGAGTGTGTGTTGCATTAGTTACCTTAAAAGCATTTTTTAACCAACTATTTAATACTCATCTATGGCAGTAGAATTGATGTTAAAGCATTGAGGATGCTTTGCACATATTTCTATGGGTTTTGAGTCTTTGTGAGTTTCGCTTTCCCTTTCTTGCTCCATTATTAGGTATGGAGGCAGATAACTCAAAAAGTAGAAAAGTGATTTTGTTGTCCATTTCTCAAGATCTGCTTATTAGGTTAAAGCCAAACATTTTTGCTTTCTATTGTATTTACAAAAGCAATAGTAATAAATATTGACAAAGCTAAACAGCCTCTGGGAAGGAGCAGCCTAGAATTGCTATGCAAACATGCTTTAAAAATTACCTACAGACAATACTGCTGTATTAAAATAATAATCCAAATGAGAATACTTGCTTGAATAGTACTTCTTTTGCTTTCCTTTACGTCGAGGAATAATGATGGATCTTGTACTAGTTTTGAATGAAAATATCAATTGGGGAGTGGATTTACATAACAAAATCAGTAGAGCATGGAAAGCTTTCAGCATTGCTTTCTGATTTTCCTCTGTGTGACACAGAAGTTATATTTAAAAAGACAGATGAGTGCAAGTTTGTTTAGGAAAACAAATCCTCTGGGCTGCATATGTGAGATCGTTACATATGACAGCTGGCCAAACTCAGAAAACACTCAGGTTCCTCCTTTTCTGTTCCTATAAAGAAAATCTGTAATTGTGCAGAGTGCCATGTGGGGCAAAATGTCATAATTTACCCACTTTTTCATATTTACTAGTCAGGTTCTTTCCATGTAGAGATGCCCTTCTCAGTTATGCTCTCTGGACTGCGCTCACCAAAGAGGAGATGGAATCAGACATCTATTGTCCGGTCTGACACAAGATTTTATTTCTTTGCACATACAAAGGGAAGATTTTGCAGGAAAACAACTTACTATCTTTACACCATAATTAACCACTGGTTAGTCATTTCATGGTTATCTGTGTCTGGGCTTTCTGTTACAGTAGAGTAAACCTAGCAGTGTCTTTTTCCAGTGGTGCAAGCCAAGAGATCTTCTAGAGTCTGATGGGAAAGGCACTAGTGTTAGAGATGAAGGGCCTAGGTCTGGAAAGCCTGCTTTCTTGCGGATCATAAGGGGTATGTCATTTAGCTCCATATTCATCACTTCCTCTCAGAGCTGCAACCATCCACCTTTACAGTGAGCAATAATGGTTGTTTTGGGCTTTTCTACTACCTTTGAAAATCTTCATACCCAGAAGTCTGTGGCTCTCTATCAAATGCAAGGGAGGTCTGTTTTGTTGAGCCAGCCAGATGAACAGTGAACTAGCTAAGCCTCAGGAGAGGAAGGCCAAGGGAAAAGGGGGAGGAGAAGAGTGGTTTCAGCATCTGAGCTGCTGGTTTGTCACACAGAGACCCCTTCATTTATTCACCCCTTCATTGCTGTGCAAGTGTTGTCTGGTCCTGTAGCCAAAATCTATCTTATATTCGTGCCTGATGCTTGTTTTACACTCTTCTTTCATTATCCTGTAATGCTGCCATTTTTGAATTGTTGTGGAGTTGCTGCCTGTGGCCTGCTTCTGGCTCTCCAGATGGGGATATTAAGTAAGTTTTCTGCACTCCTTTGAGACTGAGCCTCTCTAGTTGATGGTCAGTTCACTGTCTGCTTTATGATTCCTGTTCTAAGGCTTCCAAGTATTCAGTTTGAGCTAAGACCAAAGAGAAATTTACTAATTTTGAGGTAAGGACAAGTTTGCAATTAGCTAATGGAAAACTTCATGGTGCCCTAAGGGTGATGAATCAAAGAAGGTTCTAGTAAAAAACAGTACGTTTCAGGTCTGCAGAAGAGTAAAAAAATGGTTTCCTAGATCCCACTCTGTTTTGTGATAGATCAGACAGGCAGTTTCTGGTTGGCTTCCATTGTTTCCAGTCATGTCAATAAGGACCTACTTAAATCTGTTTTGTTATTTTTACATATAAACTCCATTTTGTAACTACAATAATACTTTTCAGGTACCTCGTTTGAGGATGATTACTTCATAGGTAGTAAAAGTCACTTGGTTTCATTATACAATTCAAGGTGTGTGAAGCAGACAATTGTCTATAAACATGCTGCTTGATGGGTGTTAATGCTTCATTATATTTACTGTTTTCTTTTCATGGCTTCAGGTAGCATGACAAACCTTTTCCCCAGGAATAAAATTTGGAAAATCTTCCGCTTTTTCTTGGCAGAGCATTATTCCTAGTCTGGCAGTTAACGTGCCTCAGATATGCTCTAAAAATTGAAGAGAATAACCTCATTTTCACACTTTGCCTAGAGGTTTTACAGTGTAAGAAAAATGTCTGATTTGTTGTGTGTGAGAGAATGTCTTTACAGAAGTGCATAATTTATGCTGAAGTGTTTTAACTTGTATGCTTGAATTAGGCACCCAACTCTGCTTAGTTTCCCAAATAATGTCCCAATTTACATCAGCATTTAAGCGTGTACTGAAGTGTTTTTTCGAAAATACGAGTGATTTTGCAGCTGTTCGTAATTGAGGTGACTATCAAAGTTCCTGAGTAGATCAACCCCATAGAAGCCAGATATGCTCAGCTAAAAGAGAGTCCCCTGCTTATGTGGCTGAATTTGAAATTAGATGTCTGGATTAAGACATCCATGGCTGAACATTTTGGCCATCATGTTTTCAGTGCTTACCAGTGACAGTTTTAATTATTATAATTATGAATACAAAAAAACTGAATACTTGAGTGGTTCTTCTCTGCTCTGCAGTCATCATCAAGAGGTTCAGTGTGTCTGTACTTATTTGGAAATGAAAAGGTTACCCTAGTAGATGAAAATCAAAAACCTTATACTTTTTCTTGCTGTTTAGAGGGTTCACCTGATTCTGCCTGGCTATTGTGAAAATGAAAGTAGTAATAAGAATACAAATGTTTCTGGCCAGCTGTTTTGACCTTCTGCAACACAGAACATTTACAACAAGGATTTAAGCAAACTGAGACAGATTGTTATATGAGAAGTTCATATAATGGTAGACTTTCAGTGTTTTTGACATTTTATGGTCAGGGCCTTCCATCCACGATGCAGGTGCTGTCACACAGGACATTGTGTAACCCTGAAATATCCTCTGCTAATTTCTATGAGCAGGAAGCTTAGGCTTTTACATCATTTACATCTTAAACTTTTATATCTTACACCTTTGTAATAGTAGTATGACGACTGCTTTTTATGGAGTGCTGTTTTCCTTCGGAAAATGGGGTTAGGGGAGATTTCTTGAGTCCCTGAGTCCTGGCTGTTGCTGGCTTTGGCAAGCATGTGCTATAATCCCATTCACAAATAGTTAGGTTGTCTTGCCTCCACTGGAACTCTTCCAGAATCTTGGTCTTCTTGTGATTAGAAACCACCTAACTGGCTTCCTAATTTTGCTGGTGGCTGATTTATACCGATAGTTTTTGGGCTGATAATGCTCTTCCATTTCATGCTTTCTGCTAATGCCCTTTTGCTTCATGCTTCTTCCTTGAGGTATTTTGTCTTCCTAGGATATTTAGAAAAAGCGTTTGTAGCACTGACTATTTTATAAAGCGCTTTTGGATCTATCCCCCTAGTGAATCTATCCAACTTGCCTATCTCTTCTCTTCAGCTGTGATCTATAGTCACCTCAGCCACCCCTTACCCCTTCTTTTCATCTGCTCCGTTCTGGCAGAACTTTTTGTGAGATGGATCATATAATCTAAACCTCATCTGGTCACTTTCTACTGAAGCTTAAATAATTGGAATGTCAATAACATACCATTTAAAATCTATTCTACTTAATCTCTCAGAGTGGTGTGTTGGCAGATTGTGAATGTCACACTACTGATGAGCAAAGAACTTGGATAACTATGAGCTTCTAATCAAGAAATTAATCTAAAATTGTGTATCTGCGTAAGAAATGCTGGCACAGGAGGGTGAAGTACTCACTAAAAGCAGTTGGGCCTAAAGTGATTACTAAAGCAATTCAGGCCATCAGGGACTGTACAGAACATAGGTCTCTGCAATGATTCAGCCCTCGTAAGTCTGTCGGATTCTTCCCTGCCACAGTGCTCCCTAACAGAGGCAGTGTTGCAGCAGCATCCTCTAGTTTGTGCTCACTGAGCTGACTTCAGGAGCAGCACAGAGACCCAGGACTTACCCCAGTAGCTGAAAGTTGTCCATTCAGATTTGGCTGGCTGTACCGTTGTCAGTGTGCTCTCCCATGTGTGTGCTAGTCCTCTTGATGAACCTTCAAAGTAACGAGTCTTGAAGCTGTGGATATTCATATCTCTCAGAATTACTGTCTCAAGGTATCTGCAAATTCAGATGGACACCACCATATCAGTTACATTTAAAGTATATTATCAGGACCTTGTTTTCAGTTGTAAAAGAGATTAGATTTCAGCCAGACATTCGGTAATGCTATTCTAGGATTTTACAGTTTATTCTAGTGATTTGAATAATGACTAGAATAACAGTTTATTCTAACTATTTGAACTGCACATCAGCATGGTAACTGAGAATTTATTAATAATGCTTAGCGCTTACACATTGCATTTCAAAGAGACTTACAGACAGTAGGTAATTAATAGCCTGATGACACTGATCTGTCTATAAACTTCAGTTTCTGTCATAGACCTTATTTCTTGTGAAGTGCAGTTAAGATGGCTGAGATCTAAAACGTAAATAGAAGACTTTGTGGTCTTATGAGAGCTGGAGCAGGGTGCCCAAGCTTCAAGTCCTTATCCTCTCTCTGGGCAGCAAGCAAAGGGAATGATGCTCCTTAGTAGTTTTTCTGTCTTTGAGTGGTACCTGTTATAAGCAGTTTATTTCCCACTGACTGGAGAGGGACAGGCTCCTACCACAGGAGCCTGCAAAACCCAGCATGGGACAGTGAAGTTGCTGCTTGGTAACTGAGTGTTCAAAGGCCCAAATACAGATGCTGACTCTTCTGTGTGACTGATTTTCAGCACAGACCTTTTGGCACCCTGAAGGGTGTCCTAAAACTAGGCATTGCCTTTTCTGCACCAGGACTTGCTTAGGGCAGATGTGCCTGTCTAAGAGCAGATGAAGCCCTCAACAGCCCTGTGTTCCTGCTCCAGGGCTGGATTCAACCTGGCAACCAGGCAGACCTGCTGAGAGGTGGCTGCGGGTGATGCTGGCATGGGGTGTGTGTGTCCATCATGTGGTACAAGTTTAGTACAGTCTAGTACGGACTAAAGTTTGGAGTCCAGAGTAAGGAGGGGCACTGTCAGTGCCAGAAGGCAGAGTGGCACAAACGGGTTATGGTAGAAACGTACCTTATTCTCAGTCAGAATCTTTCCAGGATTTATCAGGGTAGTGAGAATAGGCTTAGTCAGCACGTGGATGAGAGATCTCTCCTGACACTTATGAGTTACTGGCATCACTAGTTTGCAGTCAAAAGATCAGCGATTCAGGCCTAGTATTTTAATGTAGTTTATTATTTTCCCAGTTGTTTCAGGATCCATGTGTCAGAGGTTAAATCCTGCCAGTATAGTTCATAGACTTTCTGATGACCTTGACATCTGAATGTGGGTTACCTTTTCCATGCTTGAAGATTTACTTTGGTGGTCTGGTCATAACCCGTACTGAATACTCTGTACAGTTACTTGGTATAGATATTCTTGTTTAAAGATAAGGTAAGTTATCTATCAAAGATCACACAGGAAAACCATAAAAGAGTCAGGAATGGTAACCTGGAGTCTTTACTTAGCAGCAAGATTCACTTTATCCTGTTCCCTAAAATATTGTAAATAAGTAAACCATGTCAACTTATTAGCTGTTAATGGAAAAGCATTCTAAACCACAGGTTAAATAAGTAGTTTGCAGGTAACTTAAGACTATCATAGATGGGATAAAGAAAATACTTTTAAAAATGCTAGGAAATAGCTTTGCACACTTGATTTCTTAAGTGCAGAAGGAAATGTCATTCTTGCAGGCTTGTGCTTTTTCATCTGATTATTGCTAATGCAAATTGCTAGTAGGGAATGCATAAATCTGCACCGCAGCTCTTGAAATTGGTGCAAACAGTAAATTTTTTTGCAAATATATCTATCCACTTCAGTCCTGTAATGCAGAATGCTGCTTTCTTAGTGAAATACTTGATAGACATTGGGTTGTTACAGATGAAAGATCAAAATGTTATTTCTTAAAAATTGTGCAACCATTTTTCATTTTGCTATGTTCTCACTGAGTGTGTAGAACAACAGAATTTAATCTCTGTACGTGTTTTGGGAAGATGGAAGTTGTACTTGGGGGGAAAGTTTCACTCCTGATCAGAAAGGGTAAAGACAAAGCACTCAGCAAAAACATTTAATAATGGATCATTTTGCTCCTCTCCTGTAGCAGGAGACAATTGGAAGAGAACATAATGTGGGGGAAGGGAAAAAAACCCAACACTATAGAATTATTGAGCTGAACAATATCCTCTCTTCCATTTCAGAGGGAGGATTGGAGAGAACTTGACATTTTAATATTTTCTAAATTACTCTGCAACATGTTTTCTGATGAATCTAATCTGGTGCCTCTTCCAAATTGATATTTCATCCAAGAATGTTTGGACAAATATGTTATTAAGCCAGTAATTTAGATTTAGCAAGTTCTATATTTTAGTACATTTAAAAAAAGACAGCCTAATTTCCAGAGTTAAAGGAATAGGGCTCATTATTTCCCATGCATAGAGCTAAATTGTTTTACTAGCAAAACTCTGTATTGATTTTCATCCTACATCTCAATATTGAATGTTGTTTACAGTAAAAAATGCAAGAGGGCGAGTGGGTGCTCAGGAGGCAGGAGATATATGAAAAGAGCTTTTTGATTATGGGACTAACATTCCTGTGCTACTGATACCTCTGATGGTGACTCATAGTTGTTGTGGCCACTATTTGAAAGCCAATAACAAATGAAGTAAAATGATATGTCTTAACTGTTCTCGATAATTCTCAGTAAGTCATGGAACCACCAGCTCTTCAGATTTCATCCAGACCTCTTACATTTTGGCATGTGAGCCTTGTTTTCTGAGCCGCTTTTAGGAAACTCCTGATTGAACAAAAGCGAATTGCATAAATCCTTCCGAGCTCTATACTTCAGATGACTTTGATGAAGAGAAGAAATCTCTCCTCAAAACTATCAATATTCATCCTCTCATTCATTACAATAAGCTATCATCAGGTGATCTTCAACAGATTACCCATCTACTTGGCTCTTGGCCAGTAGCATTTTGCAATATTTCTGGTAGTAGCGATATATTTTGTAACCTTGAGGAGCCTATTCAAACCTGTGAGCAAGCTGTATGGCTACTGCAAAGTGTAAGGAAGTACGTGAATACTTCTGTTTGTCCTGGTGACTTAGAAGTGTTGATGAATAATATTTCAAGACATAATGAATGTTGGAGTTGGTTGCTTTTGATTGAAATCTAAAGTAAGCTATGTCTGCTAGAATATATGCTGCCTTACTTTTTTATAAATCACAAGTTTAATATTCATTTATAAACATCCCTTTACATATGCTGAGAAAATTTACTTGTAAGCAATAGATACAGTTCATCATCATTACAGTCTCACCAGCTTTATCCAGTTTTGAATCTGTCTTAAACTCATTCAGAGATAGTTTCTGTGCAGAAATGATCTTGGCCTCTGCTACTTACAGTTAGGAAGCAACACTGCCTTTCAAGTGTTGATGTTGATGCAAGAAGTAGAAACATTCCTTTTTCTTTTCTTTGTCTTCCAACACATTAAGTTACTTGGCACTTGACAAACTAAAGTGATTTAGTTCTTCAGGATGACTGCTGAAATGTTCAGGTCAGAAAGGAAGTGGGCGTTGTGTTTTGGATACGCAGGGTTTTTGTTTATAAACATTGGCTCAGTGTTTTTTGTATATCAGTGGCTGGTAGCTGAATCTGGGACTGTAAAAATGATAGGCTATATAATATCTGATTTAGAGTTATCAACATGCTGGCTGTGTAGAGCCTTTTATGGCATTTTCTCATCATGGGGAATTTGAAACCCATTAGCTGACAGTGGGGAAAATATATTAAAAATATTGCTGAAAGACTTAAAATCAATCTGCTGTGCACCAACTTAACTTGTTGCTAGAAAAGCTGTCCTTGATTATTACAGAGCAAGCTAAATTTTTCAAAGGCCTGCCCATCCAGTGTTTACTTGACTTGTCTACGTTTGATGGAAGAGAACTAGGAATTTATTAGGCATCGACAGACAGAGTGAGCTGAAGGATTTTCTCCAGCAGTGGACTGAGCTCAGTACCACCTAACATCAGGTTTTGTATATCCAGTCAAACACATTTACTATTACAAAGCAGTCAGCCATTTAATTACTGATGAAACAAAACAGAAAGCTTTTAGATGTATCCATAGCGTATTAATCTTTTCTTCTGTCTGTTCACTCTTTTGTCCTTGAGCCAGACGCACTGTATGTCTTCTTTGTCTGGTGCATACCCTTTATTTATATTGTAGTCCTAACACTGTTAATCTGCTCAATAATTTATAAGACAGCTGACCTCAACATTAGGTGAGCTATTGAACAAACATCAGGGAGTGTTAAATTCAGTTTAGGCACTGTAGTCTGAAAACCCCTCAGAGTCCATAGACTCCACTAAGCACACATAATGCATGGAGGGAATAGGCATACCTGGGCTTCTGCACATCCCTGTCTTCTGTCATTACCCAGCTGATAAATATTTAAATCACAGACTTAAGTGGGTGGACCACTTTTTGTCCTATTGTCTCCTCTTTCACTTCTGTGGCTAAAGGTATAATCTTTGCACACAAACCCTGTTTAAGTACTCTGTTACTAAGGAAACAAACTTGTCAAGCATGGACCATGTGGGAATAATGGTGATTTATTTAGAAAAGGAAAGGTTTGTCATTTTAAGCTCACTACTACAAAATTGCTTTTTGATTACCTTCAAGCTTATTGCATTGTCTTGTCACAATAAACTATGGGAACAAGTGGAAAGGTTAATAATTGTGGGCTTTGTTCTTGTCAGTTATTCTGCAGAAGATCATACAGGAAACCTGCACCCTTAGCTTAAAAAGGAACAAATTTCAGTAGGACCAGAGCAGGATCCTGGACTCCCATTTTTGTTGTTACCTATTTATTTCCTAGCTGCCTCCAAAGGCAGCATGGCTGAGATGCGCAGATTTGCAGACCGGCTGCAAGGATGGACTCTGTGATACACTGCTAAGGGTAGGCAAGGTTGTTTACACATATTTTTCAGAGTGGGGGTGGGAGAACGATCTGAGCATGACAGGAGAAAGACCAGGAGATTTGAAAGTGTTTTGTAAGGTCTAATATGTATTACATTTTCTGAGCCCCATCACTGAAGATTCCTTGTTTGTTAGGTTTTTATTTTATTTTATTTTTTTCAGGAAGTCCATTTAGATCCCAATAATCAGATAGAAGGAAATTCTAAATAAGTTCAGGGTCCTTTGAGCTAGGTCTAACGTGCTTTTTGTCTGGATAAAGTAATATTAAGTCAAGAACTGTCTCCTGAAGAAAGTGGATCACTTTCTTGCCTAGGGGTGTGTTTGCCAGGAAGTACTGTTCCACTGTGAGCTGCCTAAAGATTAAGGAGTTAAATTATTTGAAGAAAATAGATCGAGAGGTTCAAATTGTTGTTGATTTTGGGGGTACTTCAAGGAACAATTGGAGTTAAAAAATCACCCTAAAGGCTTCTATATTTTCACCATATGACAAAGATTTAGCATGGTGGAAAGTTGTTGAAGTGGCAATTTATTAGAGCATAGTTGTTTTAATGGTAAAGTTTTGAGGAGAAATTCAAAACTGTAAATATAGAATACTTTTGAAAATTAATAGGTTTGAGGTTTTTTTAGTATCAAATGATGACTGTTTTTGAATTTTTTATTGAAGTAACTTTAAGAATATTTGAAATTAAATGAAATGTTTCACAGGGTTGAAAGAGAATATTTTTGTATATAGTTTACATTTTGAATTTATATTTTTATCTGAATTGGCAAAATAAAAAATCTTGAAGTATATCCCAATAGAGAAAAAATATTTCCTACACACTTCTTGGAGATCTTGCCAGTTTCTCTCAGTAATAGCAGTCTTTCCTGCTTTACAGAAAACCCTGGAAGCTGACTGGAAAAGTAAAAAAATCCTTGCTAATGTCTGTCTGCTCTCTTTTCCCATATGGGATTACTTGCCTCAAGTTTTGCTAGAAAATGAATAATACAGTAGTAAAGGATGCAGCATAAAGTATTTATGGCAAATTAAAACTCATCTCCAGGACAATTTAGATAATAGGGATATAGGCCACACCTGTTCTGTTCCTTACTGGAGTGAACTTTTGAGGAATTATTTATCAGTGTAAGTTATTTTCATTAGCTACAAATATGAATGAAGAATAAATTAATCACAACATAACAGGAGTTTTATGTTGTGATTATGAGAATTTGGTATTATTTGCTGCGTTAGGGTGTGGTTTGGTAGTGCTTGTACTTAATGAGTGGGTTCATGCCACTGTATTGTGGAATCTATATTGAGACATTATATTGAAGCTATGTAATTGAATACATTGAGATTTGGTCAGTAGTTTTTTATCCAGTGGTGATGTCAGACACTAGCATATCTTTATTTGTGATTTGGAAAGGACTAGAAGTATTGCAGGATGTTCTGTAGTGCATCAGCTGCCCTGTTATGCAGCCTTTCTTTACGTACTGTTCAGGATCCAGAGTTCTAAAAAATGACTTAAAACCCATGACACTTTGACACAATCTTTTGAACTTTTGTATGTCTCCGTTCTGACACCTGACTCCAGATTAAATCTTCTGACTGACGGGCTTTGTGGCTCCTTGGGAACTATTGTTCTGGAAGCAAGAACCAGATGAATAATTGAATTTTCAGGTGTCCCCTGAACAGAAGAAAGGAAAAATGAGTTAAAAACAATAGTCAGGTTAGCCAAATTATTTAGATTTTTTAAAACTGAAACATAGATAAATTTGTTCTTGAAAATGCAGTTTTAAAATTAAAACCAAAAAATGTCATTTGATCAGGATGATTAGTATAATCTAGTATTTAATCCTGGACCTTGGTAGTTGTGATCTCCTTGCATTACAAGAAGAACAACAGAGGCAAAAGGGCTGTGGGAACTTTGTGGAGTGAGCCTGTGTCTCCTATTGCTTCACACTGTAGCTGAATACCAATAAATTTCTTATTTACATATTTTGAAAGGTATGGTTGACACCTTATCACAGTAGTAAGAGACTGTCATGCTACCAAAGCTCTTCTAAGAGATGCAGCCTTTATCTTTGGTGGTACACTCCCATTGCTAGCATGAATCAGCTTCCTAGCTCTATCTCATGTACTTTTCCAGAGCCCCCTTTTCTACACATACAGGGAGAAAACACATTCTTTTCTCTCAAGAAGTGGCTAAAATAATTCTCCTGGGACTGGGAAGCCATCTTCAGAAATGTTTCTGTTACAAGAAGATTTTTCTGTGGTGCTTCTCCTTTCCTTCTGGAGATAATACCTTCTTTCCATCTTTTCCTGTTTCCAAGGATGTATATCTGATTTTTCTTCACAGCCATGGGCGAACTGAAATTGCGCTTTTTCAGACTTTTGGTCAGGGCTGGATGTTTAAATGCGCGGCCATTCAATTGTAAACAAAGAACTTCAAGTAGAAACCTTAGAAAACAGAATCTTCTGTTCTTAGAAAACAAAAACTTTCATTTGTTTGCCCCATAGTCTACCTAGATGTGACTACATCTTCCAGAGAGGAGTCTCTTCAGCCTTTGACCGTGCTCCCAAAGCCTGGGAAGAACTGCTCAGCTTTAATATGAGCTTCCATTTAAGAAGAATTTCTAAGCAAAAGGCACTGTAGGTGTGTTTAGAGGGATACCAGTGAATGGTGAATGATGAAGTAACTTGAGATTCTGTTTGTGGCTTTGTTTATTCTAAATGTTTTTGAATATGTTTTTATTTTGGCATATAGATGTTAAATGCACTGTGGCAATCAAATGCTAAATCTTGTAACTTTGTTTTAAAATGCACAGACAGAGGTAATTGTAAGGAATAAAAAAGGTTTCAAAGGTTTCACTGTCATGCTTGTGAGCCATACCATAAAAGCAGTCTTGCTGCTGCGGCCATCTATCAGTCTGCCTGCCCTTCAGTCTGCTCAATCAATATTTGTATAAATATCTTTTCCCAAGAGATGAACTCAAGACACTACCTTGTTCATTGCTGGAAGTAGTGCCAGTGAGCCATGACAGCAGGGTGAGGATGGTGGCCTTCAGAAAAAGTCACCAAAGCAGAGATTCCTGAACCATGTATACATTTTCACCAAAGAAATACTACATTGCATTTCCATATGTCCCTTGTAACAAGTGTAGCATCTACCCACAGAAAGCCAGAGCGCATTTCCATGAAAGAACACAATAAAGAGGATTAATGTTACTCACTTTGATGGAGGAAGAAACTCCTATTTCTAATCTTCATTTTGTGAAAGTAGGATTGATTTCTTCACTGTGTGGTGTGGGGCTGGCATCACTCCTGAATTTGTCTGTATTGCCTACAGCTCCCACTGCTCTAATCTCTTCAGGTTACTTTGCAGCTTGATTAGGTCCTGCTGTGTGTGTGTTATACCTCCTCAGCAGAGCTGTCACCTGTGCATTTGATCACAGTTGAATTCCAACTGTAAGAAACACCCAACAAAGTCATGTCATGTTGAGAACAAAGTTGTTTGGGTTCCTGTTGCTATAGCTACGATGTCTAAAAAGCCTTGGGAAACCCTGGCTGGAGTTTAGCAGGATGAGACATTGCTTAAAAGTGACTTCATTGTAAGGATTAAAGTAGATCTGTGAGCCCCTAGTGATCCCATCAGCTTTAGTCTGAGGGTCACTGTTGAAAGGGACAAGTGTCCAAATCTAAGAATCCCATAGTTTCTGGTATTTCATTTGAATTTTTACATCAAATTCATTATGCGGTAGAGTGCAAGGGAAGGGCAACATATTCTACTGATAATTTCCTGCCTTATCTTCAATAGCATCTCTTTATTATGGGACCAAGGACATGTGCTGTGTTCAGACTTGCAATTAAGGTCTTCATTCACCTTTTTAGATTCCCTCTAGAGGCAGTGGAAGGAGACAGCTATGTAGAACGATTCATCCCACTCATTTTAAGACTGTGAAGTGTTTTGGGGAGGAGCCTGTCCTCTGTTCACTAAGTATAGTGAGAACCTAGGTAACTAATTTAGACTTGATGCCCTGCTGAAGTTAGATTAAAAATATCAGGTGAGATAAATCCCACGTGAGGTGCCCATGCTAGCTGGCCAGTCAGCAGTTTCATTGACAGGGGCCACATCCTGCCACAAGCTGTTCGGTGCATGCCTTGCTCAGAGGGGCAGCGTGTGCCTTTAGCAACCTGCTTTCTCATTTCCTCTCTGACAGCAATAATGCCATTTGTGCTCAACCAGTTCAGCTTAAATAGCCAAGGATTAGTTTTTCTTCTGTAATTGGACATTTTAGTTCCTTGTTCATGCAGTACAGCTCTATGCTTGAACCTTGTACCTTTTTAGAAGCTGTTTCAACATTGCACTGCATATAAAATCACAGGAAATATAGATGGAAGCAAGTTTTTTCCTGCACCAAGAAAAGACCAATTATGCCTAGAATTATACAGATGCTATTAGCCAAGTAAGACATTAGAATACTATCATTACTCAGCGTCTCAAATAACACAACCATGCAAAAGTGTTGTGACTGAATACCCATGGGAGGCTGACTGGGAGCTCAGCTGGCCTCCATGGGACCACAGCTTACCTTCTTCTTTAAATAAATATATTCTTTTCAAGTTTCTCTTATTTTCAGAGCCATAAATGACTTTTCAGGCCTTTCTAACATTAAAATTGTTACCTGAAGACCAGAAATGACTTACTGAAGAATAAAAAAGTCCATCTTCTTGAAGTGAGGCTCTGTAAATATCTTAGATATAATTTCATAAAGGTAGATGGCATCATTTCATTTTTTCTCTGCTCAAATGGCAGTAGGCCTAGCAGAGTGAACAAAAGGGAGGAGATAGGAAGTCTTACAAATAAATCCAATTCAATTTCTGTATGTGAGTTGGTTGTATTTTATTTACCCAGACATAAACCAGATTCTAAATAATCAAAGCTTTGGCTTGTTGCACTATATTCAGTTATTTTCAACAAGTTGTTTTGTGGGAGGCACAGTGTACACGAGCTTGTTTTGTAATCCATTTTGTTTTCGTCCCAAGCCAAGCTAGAGTAAATAGAAAAAGTATGGTGTTGCTGAAAGGTTGTCATACAGCACACCATTGTGACTGCCATTCAGGGGACACCAGGGTGCTTCAGGGGCACAAACAGTAAGGTTCATGTTAGGAAGCCTCTGTTAGGTTTGAATGTCCAGTAGTTTAGATATCTAATATTTTTAAGTGGGTGTAGCAAAGGTTCTCAGGGGGTCAGGTGGGAAACCCCAAGATGAAGTTCTGGGCTTTGCTTTTGCTTTTTCTGTCTTACTAGTTTTATACTTCGCATAAAGAGACTGTTTATAAGAACCATAGTTGTGCCTTCTCCCTTAACGTGCAAATTTAATGCTACTTTAGGTAAGAGTTACCTTGGAGCTGAAATCAGAACGTTTTTTGGTTCTAAAATAATGTGTGTGGTGGGAGGAGGGGTGGAGGGCAGAGGTTAGGAGAACTGGCAAGGCTGGAAATGGAGCACTTGTGATATTTAGTTCTAAATCATGTGTGATAGTCTGAACGGACAGATCGTAAAGATCTTAATTTCCAGATGGGTTCCTATGATGTCTTTTTTGATGACTCAGCTGATTAACAGGATCACATAGATTGATACCAATCTGACTACTATTTCATGAATAATGTTTGTGAGATTTTTAACTCTTTTGCTGCTGAAGGTCAGTCTTGATTTTAATGAACTTACAGTTTGCAGGAAGTCTTGAAATGACTGTATCTACTTCATAAACCTCATGTTTTTCTTGCTTCTTCCATCTCTCCTTGCCTAAAATATTAGCCTATTCTAAGTGGTACCATTTTTCATGGAAAATACACAGGGCATTCTTATTTTGGAAATCAACCCTTTTTGTGTTATGTTAATGTCTTACCTACATTCCTCCTCTTCAAGCACTGAGAAAAAGTCCTTCACCATTTTACGACAAAGTGGAGTCAGCACATAAATAAACAGAGCAGGCTCATTAGTGTGTATTGTCAACTGTCAGTAATGGCTGAGAGTTGCAGCTTTGTATATTATAATCTACTTTATTCAGCCAGGGTAAGTTAGGATGCAAGGGCTATTCCCTGTGCTGCTTAAAAAAGATGCCAGGACATCTTTAGCTTCCAGCTGGAAGAATCACCAGAGACTAGTAGGAGGCATCTTCATTTAAACACCTTATTTGAAGGTCAGAACCTTTAACAGTGTAGCAGAAGTACATTGCAGTGTCAGCATTGGTTATGAGCCCAGAGCCTAATGCAGGGCTCAAAACCATGACCTTCTACACCAGAGGCAAGAATGTTACCAACTGAGCCCATCTGACATTAATTAAACCCTCATTAAAAAGGAGGGCTTTTTTCCTGGTTTGAAATGTGATTTCCTCTGCAAGGTTTTATCATGCATATTTTATTACGAATTCTAGTATGTGGACTATAGACCCTGTTCTGATCTTTTGGAATCACTGTACATGGCATATGTTTCATGCAGATGGGAGAGAAAAAAGAGAGAAAAATATACATATTCATTTATTCCAGTTTGTAAGATAGGTGGCTATGTTACGACATTCAGGAGCAGCCTAAAGAGTAAAGTTTATTGTCTATTACCACATACTGATATGAGGGAATATTCCATGTAGTACTAATGGGACATGAACACACAAACTCTGTAAGATTTAAGTTCCATGTGAGTCCTCAGGATTATCCAGAGTTTGAATATCACTTGGCAATAGAACCTGGGAAAAGTCCCAAGACCTTTCTGCTTATTCTCATGAGCTCCTCTGGGAAGCGTATTTACTCACAAGCCTGTTTTACCTGTAGTATAACACACATTTTCCTTTAAATCAGCCAAGGCTTACAGTAAGTACAGGAAAGCAGCAAGGCAGAGTTCAATGTCAACAGTGTCTTCATTTCTAACAATATCTAAGTGATTTATCAGTATCACTGAGGCTCTTCCCAATCTGATGCAGAAGGAATTGGTGGTGTCTGACTGTTTGGGTACTGTTTAGGAGCTTGGATGCCTGGGCTAGTCTTAGTTTTGCCATTTATTCTGTGTTTAATCCAATTTCCCCGTCAGTAAGAAAGCGGAAAAAGTCTTTAAACAACTTCATAGCCACAGACTGCTTCACATCTTTCAGCGTTAACACACAGTAGTTCAGAATTGCAGCGCTGCCCAATGGAGCACCCTCCCCTTTCGCTGTGGCACTAAGTTGGAGGTCACTAGTTACAGGACTTTCCGTCTCAAACATTTAACTCAGGGACTCTTGACACAGCTGAGCCATGTGAATTCCTTCCAGCAGAGGACAGCACTTCTTCCAGCTGTGCTTTACTGCTTAGCTGTGTGTGGGGTGTGAAGAAAGCTTGTATGCCTGTGATGTTTTGGTGTCTACAGAAAGCACCTAACTACAAAAGCGCTAAATAAATACAAAAATAAATTTCACCATATCAGATAATACTCCTTTTAACAGCACTGACCTCATCAATCTGTCTTTCTTTTGTACATATTCCTCCCTCCTAATCACAGCTTTGCAGTTTCAGACACTTTTATATTTTTCTCCCTTTTAAGGACACATTTTTAGTTCTTCATTTCTAGTAGGCAACATAGAGCCAAACCTCTGCTCCTGTGTCTTTTTCTGAGAAGACAGGATTCATCACTCAGGATTTCTTGACCCTCTGAGGAAAGAAGCTGATCATTCTTCCCAGCTCTGTAGGAATCCCTAATGCCAAGACACAGTTCACTGGGAAATCAATATAAATAAAAAGCAGTGAAATGTCTTTGTTGTGAAGCAACCTCTTTGCATTGCATGTGAGCTCATGCAGAGGGCACATCCCAGTCGCCAGCCTAACTGAGCAAGTAGCAACACCATTGATTCAGAGTCCATCTTACTTCACATCCTCTCCTGCACATCGATTCAGCCTTATTCCCCTTCTCAGCTTGTCCCCTTTGGTCAATTGATTAATCATCAATATTACTCACCAAAGGCAGCTACAATTAAACAGACATTAGACGACTTCCCCTCACATTTAATAACACTGAGTTCAATCAGACACCTAACACTTTGCCTTCCTCAAAAAATTTTAGACAATATCCAGTTGAAATAAAATGCTGTAAATTCAGCACCTGCTACAAAACCCTGCTGAGGAGCTGGATGGTTGGACATTTTGTTAAACACTGACTTTTGTCATCTTGCACCTTCACGCTATTGACAGTTCATCTGTGAGCTGCTGTAACTGAGACGTGTATGTATCTCAGAGCAGTCCAAAAGAAATGCCTTACAGTGTAAATGAACTAGTTCATATAGAGACAGAAAAATGTTGTATGGAACAGAGGGAGGAGAATATCCACATAAAGGCTTAAAATCTGTCAGAGGGGTGGCTGTAAACCAGTGGCATCAGCCCCACAGCTGCTTTATCCTGAACAGGGCAGCATTAGCTGGCACAGACTCCCCAGGTAGTCTTGCTTCAGTCTGTGGGCTTCATTTTGGATCGATCTTATGGTACTTCTCAAGTCTGATCGACATTACTTACCTTTCTTCCCCCGTGGGTACCAGCCACAGGAGTTTCTGCAACAGGGGGTACAGATCAGTTCAGCCCCAGGTTGATGCGGTACTCTGAGAGGGGAGGCCCCTCTCTTACATTGCATAGAAATAAGTACAGTATCTCAGGCCTTGACTTTGCACTAACTCATGTGTAGATTATAAAATGCCACTGAACTTCTACCCTCTGCTCACTGTCAAATGGAGGTATTTTAACTTTGCCTAGGTGCAAGTGGATGTGTAAGGTGAGGGCAGTGGAAGAGGAGACCTGTTTTGTTCTGAGTGTATTTGAACACCCTGATGTTCCATAGACTGTTGCAGATACATGGCTCAGTGTAAAACAGTAAAACCATTACTCCACTGTATGTGCTGAAATTGTGCCTGTTTTACTGAAGAGGCACTAGAATTTATCTGTCAAACTATGTAGTCAATTGATACTAAAATACTTGAATAAACTCAGAGAAATAGAAAGAAAAAAAATTATAGATGTGAAGCAATAGAGAGACTTGTCATTATCATAGCCTGGTGAAAGTTTCTTTTCTTGTATACATTCAT
>JAVJGI010000032.1:31054180-31113371 GCA_035590275.1 Ibycter americanus | reverse complement strand
GTGGAAGGTGTCCCTGCCCATGGCAGGGGGGTTAGAACTAGATGATCTTTAAGGTCCCTTCCAACCCAAACCATTCTATGATTCTGTGATTCTGTGTAGCTTGCTGGTCCATGCATAATACTTGTCCTCTGTGCTGAAACTACAGAATGTATGAGTCTTCTCAGGCCACACAGACTAAAACCTTTCAGTCCTTCAGGAGAGCAGGGCCCCTAAGGCATGGGTGCAGAAAATATTTATTAGAAAGCTTGCTACTGGTACTCTGGGATCTGTGGATCTTTGTAGTGCTGAGAAGGGCAGGCAGTGTCCCTTCGCTGTGATGGGCTTAGGGTATTGCTTATCCTGTGGCTCATTCCTCTGGGACATGGACCTATTCCAGCTTTCCATTCCTGGTACCTGTCAAAATTTCTGTCTGCAGGCTGTTTTGGTTGCTGTTGTAGCTTTGGAAATGGACCTGAATGTTATGTGATAGGCTTATAGGTGTTCACACTTATAAGCTGCACAAAAGAAGATAATGCAAATACCAACACAAGCCTGCAGAGAAAAAGATAACGAGCTCTCAGAATCTTAGAAACTGATCATTTGAGTTATATTCATTTGCTCCTCTACAGCTATGCCCATTCCTTGATCTAGAAGATAAATACATTAGTTTCTCGCTCCCCTACCAAGGTGTCCTAAAGGAGTATTTTCTCCAGCCATATTGGAAATTGGAACTTTTTAAACAAGTTGATGTCATTTTGCCAATGTCAATCAGTCTCCATCTTCTGTTTCCCCTTTAGCCATGGCATCTTTTACTCCTGCCACACCTTTCACCAGAATGAACAATTCATTTGACTGGTCTGTTTTCACTCTTACCTCCACATCCCATTGTCTTGCCCCACCCCCCCCAGCCACCACCTTTAAGAAAGCAGTTTCTCACTCCCTTTAGGCATGCCAGAAGTGAAAGGGAGTTTTTTGTTAACTGCAGCTTGTTCTTCTGCAATATTTTCCTTGTAAGTAGCCAGAGCAATTGCAGTAACTAGCACATGGAGGGGCCTTGCTTTCCCATTGATGGAAAGTGGCACTTCTGATGTCTTGCCCCTTCCTGCATCAGAGTGTGTTCTTCTTGATAAAAAGTGGTCACCCACTTAAGGAACTGCGCACAGCCTGCTTGACTTCTCTTTCAGTGCTTGTGTGCACTGGATCCAAAGGGGCACTCCTGTATTTGGTACTAGCAGGACTGAAGGACTGGCAGCTTCCAGCCCCATTAATTCCTCTTATAGCCCCGTTCTGACCTGCGTGCATGGCTGGATTCAGAACTCCAGGAGCAGGAGCTGAAATTGTCAGTGTTGCCTCTGTTCAGATGCTGGAGCAGCCAGTATTAATGTTCATATTCTCTGTCCCAGCTCAAACAGCTCCCTTTAAAAACTCTCCTTTGAACTCCCCTCTGCTTCATTTTCCCTGAGTGAAACCATCAGTGTGTTTCAGTCAATGTCAAAACACCCCTTGAATGAACAGAATTAGGACAGGATGGGGAGGCCATTATTGCCCTGCCTACACGGGAGTGGTTTGGGACTGATATCATCGGTGCTCTTTGAAAGCTGAATCATTTCCATGAAGATGCCTTAGGAGTGTAAAATATTATTAGAATATGCATTATTATTTTGATTTTCACCTGTCGGTACTGACATCAGTGACAGGAAAGGGCACTATACTGGAAATGTGATCTGCTCGCTTTTCCCCAACATGATGCAGCACAAAAACAGATGATTGTTACGCTCTGCTTTTACTTGGTAGCTCGGTCCCAAAGGGTATTGTATTGCTGGATGACATTGTACTGGAGTCTCTGTGCTTGATTTTATTTTGAGTAAGTCATGCCTCTTTATATATAGATAATGAACCCACTGTGCACCTGGTACACGCTGCACAGTATTATTTAAAACATGAGTGTCTGAGCATGCCTGAAAGTGAAGTTCTCTCATAAGTATAAGCTGCAAACCCTTATTCAACGTTAAATCAAATCAATGTTAATTTGTGAACTAATTAGCATTTCAGGCTTTTTTTTCAGCAGCATGGTGATTTTGTATATAATGCTATGTGATTGTACTGCAGTACATAATTATGGAGCTGAATACATTGTCTCCTGCTGACATGTTGCAAAAGGAGTTTCTTTCAGCAAAGGATGCTCACTACATCTGAATTAAAATAAGGATACATATCCAAGTCCCATGCATCTGACCCATAGTGGAATTAAATTGATATAATGTCAGAATCTAGGGGCGTTGTTGAACAAATGGGCTGAATATATATTAACTGAATTTACTCGCTCACATTTCTACTTTATTTTAATCAGGAAATGGCAGGATATCCTTTGGTGTGAGATAGATGATAAGACAGGTATCCTTGTGTGGGGAATACACATCAAAGGAAACCAAGCGGTGTAAGGAGATATTGTTTTGTTATTTTTTTAACTCTGAGGTCTGAGTGCTGAATTACGGGAACTGTTAGTACTTGCTCAGCTCAGTGTTCATTCTCGCCCAGAATCCTCTCCCTGGCAGCACCCAGCACCAGGCAGCTGGAAATGGTGTAAGAAATTCCATCAGTTCTGTAATAGCTGGCTCTCTTATGGCAAAAATGATAGAAGTCTCCTCTACATTTACCTATATTTACCTAGCAACAAGCATTTTAATTTAGACAGCACTGCCCCTAACTAGTTTTAATAATATTTATGTCCTTTGTAATCTATGTGTTGTCTTTGATGACACTGATTTTTTACAAGTAATGTGGTTAAGATAAAAGCCTCTTACCATAATGCAGAATGCCAATCTGCCCTGAAAGGGCTGAACATTGCACCTATCTAATGTAAATATATAAGATAGGTAGTAATGCAGCCTCACTTATGTGTACAGACAGTAACCTTGTTTTAAAAAAACAACACATGAATTGTAAAAGGCTGATGCAAAATTGAAGATAAGCATGTGCATATGGTTCCCTATAATATTCCTGAGTCAATCAGCAAAATTTCATGTCCCCAGATAACCTTTGCCCAGGTGAGTTAGTGCTCAGCTGCTCACAGGAGTCAAAATATGATTGATTGATTGTTGTGCTGGGAACTCACTGGTCTCCTCCTGATTTTGCCTTGGTGGAGGTGAGTGTGGGACTGTCAGAAACTGGTTTGGGTGTTTGTCCTTTTGGACTGACAGGCTATTCTTGCACCAGAATGACTCAGACTGAATTGCACAGAACCATGATTCACACCCTTCTTCATTATTTGGAGAATTAAACACTCAAAAGTGTTGGAATTTAAATGATCGGCTCTGGCTGTCTGGGTTAGACTCTGAAGGAGTGAACTGTGACAAGTCATACTTCTGAGCTGTTGCTTTGGCTCTTTTTGTAGACTCTTTCTGGGTTCTTCTTCATTCCTAGATCTGGGACTCATTGCAGTTGGAAAGGCTAGAGGCTTTTAATTTTTAGTCTAATGTTCTAGTAATATGAGGCATGTTGGATCTCTCTACCTGTATGCATTATCTGTTGGTTTTTCTTCGAAAACTTTTGAAGGCCTCAACTAATTTCAGCCAAAGCCGGCAGGCCATTAAGTTCTGTCAGATCTCATACGAAGAGATTGCCTCTGAGGAAAACACAGCGGTATAGGCTCATTGCTTTGGTAGTTGTCCAAGATCTGTAGGTAACAGGCTACATTGATACTCCAGCCCTGAGAAATGCGTTACAGACTAAGATTCCAAAGGTCCTGACTACCTCATCTGAGAGGCACTGTAAGTCAGCTTTCTCCAAGTCTTGCCTGTGAAGTTCAGTTGCCTACAGAATCAAACAAGGTACTCATGATAGTACAGCCACCTTGTTTTCTTTTGTTCTTCAGTCCAGCAAGTCATGTAATTTCACCTGATACAGCTGTACTCATCAAATCTAATAGCATTGGCCTTATAGTAAGATAAACACCCTAACATATTTATTAAACCCGCCCCTCCCCTAAATCAGTCAATGAATTATCTCTATTAAAATTTAATGAAATTAAATTGTTGATTTTTACTTTAGTAGTTCAGGATATCTAGCAAAGGGCTGAAAATATGAGCTTAGGTTTAATGTGCGTTGTGCTCTTTGTGAACCTCAGCCCACCCATTACTGAACTCTCATGCTAGTTCTGGACATCGGCATTATTAGATGAAAACTGGATGAGACGACAATTGGTGCTGATTTTCAGGTTTTATCATAACTTTCTTACATTAGTATGTATGTTTAAGGCATTTAAAAGGTTCAACATTTCTCCCAGTTACATATTATGGTTGATTGTACACAGTGCTACCTTTGTGCAAATACCCCAATATGCCAATATTTTCAATGCAAACAGCAGTAGGTTGAACTATTTAGAAAAGTACAATTGAGCCCAAGAATCATGCTAATTATATCCTTGGTTATTTTCACACAGAAAAATATTTCAATCTACATTCTGTGTTTATATGCTAAAGATGTTTCTTCTTGTCTGAACTAGCAAATATACCTCAGGGAGCTTTATTTTTGGTTACGCATTTAATGCAGAACATTATTTGCATCACAGAAAGATCACACATCTTCCCCTTGCCTATTTCAGCTTTTCCATACCAAACCTCAGGCTTTCCTATTATTTGTAAAATTGCTTTTGTTTCCAGTTGGGATCAGATTTAGAAATAGAAAGATCAGGGCATATTAGAATTTGTAGCTAGGGGAGAACTCTGCTCCAAGTGCAGAATGCTAAACCATGGTGGGGAGGAGGGGATGCATGAGACAAAGGACATGGTTTAGAACAGGGTTTTTTATATCTGATTGCTATTATCCTGCAAAAGAGCGGGAGTTGAGGATAGGAGGAGTAAGGTGTAAAAGCAGGAAAAGAGAAGTATATCCTTAAATGGTATAGATAATGATTCTATACTTCCTAAATTTTGAGGTAAGTGATTTTGCCTATTTGGGAAGAAAGCTGGCACTGGTTTATCATTCAGTTGGAAACCCTCAGGACATATTTCAGGGAGAAGGTACAGAGAAAATGTTAGGTTTTAGATATTCATGGAGAAATTGTAAGAATGTTCCAGTTTGTGCAGCCAACGCTGATCTGCTTAACTATTTCCCTGTCATCTCCCTGTTCACAATGGATGTATAAATGAATTTTTAATTGGATTCTATTGTTAGGAGCAGGGTTTTTTTTAATTCTAGGCAAACATCAAAAAATGACTGGCAACTCTAGAGATAAGGTCCGCTCTACTTTCCAGCAGCAGCTGCAATATCAAAGGGGTTAATTTAGATCATCAAGGTTTCATCTTCTTGCCCTCTAAGGTCTGATTCATAAAGCTGAAGAGATGAATTCAGAAATTTCCAGATCAAATGGGGGAGAAAATCAAGATATATGAAAAAAGAGGGTGGAAAATTAAGTTTTGTCTCAGTGTATGTGGTTACCAAGCAGGGCTTGAAATTCACTTATGTTCTTGTGCAGATAAGGTGTTGAGATGTTTCCCTCATATCCTGGGCCAATTTTCAATATTGAAACAGATCAATGATCCATTTAGTCTCCATCACTGGCTAATGCTGGAGAGAAAGGCAGAAATCCTTGATGATGCATTTAACAGTTAAAAACTACAGAGATGAGATTGCTTCCAGCTAGTGTTTGTCTTCTGCCCCTAAAATATAAATACTAATCAGTCACTATTGTAATGCTGTTCTAGCTCATGTATTTGTATATGAAAATGATACTAAACATCTTGCTGAGCTTTTCTGAGTACGATGCTCTGCTCTCAACATCCCACGGGTTCCAATTCAGCAGGTTAATTAAGCTACCACTGTCTTTAGCAAAACACCATCCTTCTATTAACTTTAATTTAGTTTTGCTCTAAATAAGCATTTGAATCTTTGTGAAAAAACAAAACAAAACAATAAAACAAAAAAACCCCCAACAACAACAACAAAAAAACAACAGCCAAAAATTGGTATAGTTCTAAACCATCCAGCTCAGAGAGTACAAGATGTAATGGACAGTTATGCTTGAATCTTCTTCTTAACCAAAAGGAAATAGGCAAAGTTCTTAATGTCTCCACTGGGACAATTGTTAGCAGCATGAGCTGGATTCAATCAGGTTTTGCTTTCCACATTCTGCACAGAATTCCACAATTTGCTGATCTTTTTGCTAAAGCCTGAGATGTTGAAGGTAGTCTCAAAAGCTTAAGAGGTAACACTGGTGCTTCCTAAAACCATGCAGATGTGCCCTGTTGTGGAGACCACTGGATATAGCCATGCACCCTAAAGCTGTGGAGACCCAAGGAGCCTATGATGCTATTTTCAAAAGAGTAGTTTTAAAGAGGGGCATGATAAATCACTGTTGCAGAGAGAAAAAAAAAATCATCTGTTCTCTGTTTCTCTGGTGGAAAGTATGTGGTGAATGATGCTGGGCTTAAATATCCATTGTGTGGATATAAATTCAAAGGGAAGGTGAATAGAAACAGAGGCAGGGTCACAGCAAAATGCTGGGTTATTATTCCAACCAACTCAAGACAAATCTAGGCAGTTTCACTGATTTTTTTCTAAAATTAAGACAAACATTCAATCCTAACAGAGGCGGGCTACTGGCAAGCCCAGGCGGGTGGATGTTGTGTGCTGGTTGATTCAGGCTGTGGGAGTTTATGCTTCAGCATAAATTGCTCAGCCTCCTACCCTTGTGAAACAGCATAGGTAGCACCAGGACTACATGGGTGGGAGAGGAGGGATGCTGGCTTAGAGAGGCACTGAAGGGCACAGGAACACTGGAGGAAAACAAGAACACAAGTCTGGGTGTTGGTTATTTCTACCACAAATGTTTTCTGCTATTCGTTGTCCACTTGGTTATTTAGATTAGAGTTAAAACTCATGTTTCTCAGTGCAAGCATGGTGGAGCTTCGATATTGACTGAAGCTGCACTTATTATTCTACTACATCATGATGATCATAAATGGTAAACATGAAACCAAGAAGAAATCAAGAAAACAAAATTTAGCTGGGACTTCTGGACCTTGTATTTAGGGGGAGAAGAAGAGATGATCAGAGAAGGAGAAAGAGAGGGCTTGGCATGATGTTCTTTGATGTGTTTTTACTTGAAGGCGGGAGGAGAAAAAAGAAGATGGTTTTGTTCATTTGAATCAGTTATGGGAAAAGACCAAACCTTTGCATACCATCCCCATGCACCCTGTTTTATGTCTTAAAACACATGCTCTGAGAAAGTACAAATTTGTAGAGCAAACAGTGAGTATTCTTTAAATGCAAAATAGGCTTTTAATTAAAGAACCAAAGCCTGACTACATTATGCCTGGATTAATTTTACAGTGGTACCAGCAGTCAGATAACCCTCTTTCCTTCACAGACAGCAGCCAGCTGGTAGCCCAGTGAGAGCCCTAGATTTAACCTTTTAAATTTTCTTTTTTAAATGCTGGTTTCAGTCCTATCTGGTATATAGAACAGTTGCAAATGTAGACACAAAACCAGAAAATGCCAGTGCTCTTCTTACTTTTTTTGATTACACATGACCAAAGTCCAGGCTGTTTCTTCCTGCTTGCTTTTTCCAACACAAAGGACAGAAGCAAGCTAAATTTCTGCCTAGAGAATACTCAGCACAGGTGTGCAGGCTGAGGGATAAATTTCCTGAGTACTGGAGAGGGGAGCAGTTGTTGGCCAGTTTGAAATTTTGGGGTTTGTTAATTCTTACATTCCTGACATGCCTTAGGTCATCAGATCACTTTGGTTTATTAGCAAAAAGAAACTCGCTCTGTTATTCTGCTCTTTAAACTATACATTCCAGCAAATTAGAAGCATAATGTAAGAGGTGGCTGGATCTCTCCCTGAAGAGTTAATGGGAATGATAAACTGCAGCAATGTGTGAGGAAAGCCTCTTCACTTCAGCTCTACCCTGACAACTACCTCCAATAGTTAGGGGTGTCTGGTTTGCTGTGGTAGCTGGTTTCTGTATGATGGCACAACTGAGTTACAGACAGGGGTATGGATTCAAGTTGTTGCCTGTGGAATTGGTAGTCTACAATTATGCTTCTTCTCCAGCTAACAAATAACTTTTTAGCATAGGGATGCTCCTTATTCTATGAGACACCTCTGCAGGAGCCTCCAAGTGCAGGGATCTAAATGACCTTCTTCCCATTCTGTTTCTTAGGTCTAGAAGAAATAAAATCGTAATAGTGGTCTGTAATGTATTGAGGGAGGAATGCAGACACACAGAAACCAGGATTAAGTTCCGATAGCATCTAAGTCTGTTATCTTTTTGCATTTGCTTTTTATTGTGTGTCTGTGAATCCACAAGGTTTTGTAAATTTCCCCTTCCTGATGTGTATCTCTTTGAGAAAAAAACAGCTGAGAATGTATGTATTGTTGAACTGACCTCATCAAGTTCAGTCCACAGCCTCTAGGAAGTTAAAACAGAAAGTCGTGGAGCACCTGCACAGATTCTTGTTTACTTTAGAAAATCCTAAAGATTTAATAACAAATGTTGTCCTTGTTTATTTCTGAGCTTTCTGAAACCATCCTTGCAGAGAGAAGACTGTTCAATGTGCTACATTTTGAATTAACAAGTTAATCTATAGCTTCTAGCTGAAAGTGAGGGGAAGCAATTACTGGTATGCATTAGATCACTTTAATTCCAGGTATACATTCAGCTATATCTTCATTGGCCCAAAGGAGGACTGGGGTTTGGACAGAGAGAGTGAACAGTGATTAGCCAAAGCAGCCCATCTTTCTTTTCGTCATGAAGTTTAATCAGTTACTCGCTTACATGACATTTTTCAAAAGCTATTCATTACTCTTAAAAGATGCTTGATTCTGTGACAGTGCTGACTGTGTTGTCTATTGTTGCTGCTTTTGCAGACAGAATGGTATTCATTTATGTGTCATATCCAAGAAGATGCCATTAACCGAAGTTCCAGATTCAGTAGTGTGATGCCAATATGAAAATGACTGACGCTGACCTACGTAAATGATACAAATCAATTAACAAGAGTTTTCCAATTATTCTATAGCATGGGTGACCTGATATGAACAACCACAATGCCCTCTTACGCAGAGCAGCATTTCTGTTTGTATTTTTTTCTAATTCTTCCTGGCACAAACATTTCTTGCCCAAAACTGTTATAAATAAGGCATTCTGAGTTGCTGCGATTTGCCTCACTTGTGGGATGAGAGTTTGTCAGGGTAGGGCATAGGCTTCCTCCTACCCCTGGAAAGAAGCAGAGCATACTGCTATAGATGCATATCCCTCCTACCTGTTCTCCATAGTGTCTGCAGAATTTCTCAGTGCTGCAGGGCATTTTCAGCTTCGTGTCTGTGTGCTCCTGGAGTTGCCACCTCATTTGCCAGGCTGGTGACCAGACCTGCTTCCCATTATCCTTCCTGATCCCTTCCCTCACAGCATCCTCAGAGCTGTGCAGTTTCTAATGACCTCCTACTTCTATTGTCCTTTTGGGTCCCAGGGTAAGTGAGGAAGAAGAGAAATTAATGGAGATGAAGCTCATTTAAAAAAAATTAAGAACTGCTAATTGATGTGGTGGAATAGTGCAGTGTAAATTTCTAGGCATTACAAATAGGGAGGGAAATTTGTTTTATATTGTTCTACTCTTTTTGCACAGCCGTGGGCTACTTTGGGTGCAGGTTGTTTCCCATGGTTACCTAGTGCTCTATTAGCACATGCCCCACTCCTTGGACCTCATCATCAGATGTAATTTATCTCACTGTGCCACGCCATTACTGAAACACACTTACTTGAGGCTGAATTTAGCCATTAGTCTATAAATTTCTGGGTTTTCTGGCTGGATAAAGAGTCTATCATGAAAAATATGAATTATTTAGAAATAGAATTTCAAAAGGGAGCAGGTAGAAAGCACCTGTGACTGGGAGAAAAAACAGTCTTCTGCAACTGCAGTGTTTCAATTAGCATTAGAAATATAAATTTCTCCAGCACATGTGAATCATTTGGTTGCACTTACAGTGCAAAGTCATTTTGAGGTAAGCACCAGAGCAGAGGTGTTGTGTGGTGCCTGGGGAGGTGCCTTAGGAGGGGAAGCAGGAGTTTGCATGTTATGGCTATGGCATGCCTATTTGGAGTGAATCTTAGCGTCTTCTTTAAAGATGAAGCCTCTTTTTCCTGCACACCCTGTATTTACTAATGCTGTTGACTTGCAGAAATAAAGCTAAGGCCATGAAACTAGATAACAGAGGAGCTGCTTGGTAGGCAGTCAGGAGAAATTCCTGGAGGAAACTAAAGCAGGTACAGAGGCAATAAACTAATGGGAAACACTATACCTGCTAATGAAAGGGAAATAGTGATGAGGGAGTGTGAAGGGGGATTATTACTGAAGCATTCACACTTCTTTGCAGAGCTCCTGCTTTTATATTCAGATTACTTGATGAGACGCTGACTCATGGAGTTTGCAGAGTTACTCTTTTCCATGGTACAAAGCTAGCAGGTGATTTTTTTTTTTCTTTCTTTTTTTTTTTAACCAACTGTTTCCAAAGGTTGGCTTTCTTCGCTTATAGTAAATGTCCTAGTTTTAAATTCACTAGTGTAAGGCATCTGTCTCTGTCTATTACCCCTGCCTGTACTGAACTGTGTGCTTTTTGATGTTGAAAAAGATATCTCACACAGATTGTGGCTCGCAGTTGGTAATGAGGAGGAGTTATCGTCACTGTGCTATTCTATCATCTCAGTATGCTTTCTGTAATGTGAGAGGATTATTACTGATGCTCTGCTGGCTCAATTCATTGTTGTGAATGAATTATGCTTTTAAGCTGGGCATTAGCCTAAAAATACCTTCAGTACCTTAAGTGGGGATTATTATTACTGATTGTGTTTATGGTTATTCTTAAGAGCCCACCAAGAATGGAACCCCATTGTGCCAAGGACTGTACGCGAGTTGCTCTCTGCCCCAGTAGATGTCTGTCTAAAAAGATATATTTAGGGTGGGGCCAGGGATAAAGCATACAGAGTGATTTCACACAGCAAATACTTTTCTGCAAAGAATATACAAAAGACTGATATCTTTTTTCCCTGATACTCTAGTTTGTCTGAGGAAAGGAGAGCATCTCTCCCCTGTAGTGTTTTGAGTTTGTGTGGTATGGGGTAAACTCCTCCCACCAGGTATCTTAACGCTTGCTTTCACCTGCTCCTGCTGGCTGCAGTTTTGTTTGCTTTCCATGGACTTCCCTCGGGTGTCACAGGAATGTGGGGTGAGGGATAGTGGGGAAGCAAAGTCGGTGAGTCCAGGTCTTTTTCTTTTTAAGTTTGTCAAGGTCTTTTAATGCTGAATTATTGAGCATTTGAATCTGGACATGTATTTCACCATAAACAGAACATTTTAGAGAAGAAGGTGAGGAGTTACGTTACTCAAGGCATTGCCATTGGATGGCTTATGGGGAAAGCTCTCAGGGGGGAAACAACAGAGACTAGTCCATGTGCTTTCTCATTTGCAAAGATTCAGTTGCTGTCTTATTTCTCCCATCATAAGATTGTCTCTCTGAGTTTTCCAGGTGGATGCATCACAGGGGCTGGAATGTAGCCTGACAGGTAGAAATCAAAAGCAGCATGTCTTAGTGATGCTTTGTCAACTGTGAATAACAAGAAACGTTTGGGGGTTTGTTCTGAAAATCCAGATGCCATCCATTGTCAGCTCTCAGCTTCTGCTGCCCTGGGCAAACCTCATAATATGTTACGTGCAGAACATTTGCTGTGCCGTTTATTTTGCTCCCACAGACATTTGCCTAATCTATCTGTATGCAACTCTAAATTGGGTGTCAGCTTCTTTCTGGAATTAAATCTCTATTGCCCTTGTAACCTGAAATCTAGAGGACAATATTGAAAATGTTCTGTGGCTACCAGGATGATTTGTGCTTAATTCTTAACAATTTGGGTGACTAATTGCATGAAGTTAAAAAGCAAACGCAAACTCTCTAGAGCATTATGTTTTTCCATAGTGATGCTGATAAATAAACCGACAGTGGAGAGAGTGAGACCAGCAGCAGTTAGTCAGAGCTTGGTAGTGACCATCCCCCTGCAAAGGCTGTGAAGTTTTGGTGCATATAATGTCCCTTTTCCAGTTGAGCGTCATTTCCAGTACAGTCTGTGAGCAATGTTTTAAACGTATGTTACTCTGGGGTGTGTGTCTGTGTATGTATATGTATGTTTATACATGATCTGGAATTACTTATCCTGAATATTTCAGGATGTTAGTTTGATACAGGGATATATGTGACAATATATAGATCTATTCATTGGAATAACAACATTCAGAGGTTTATGTAAGTGTGTTGCATGCTGCAATACACTTATGCTTGTATCACTGGGTATGAAAAAGTGTACCATGCCTTTTCTTGACAGTGCACTTCAGAATATATTATAGGAGTAATATTTTACCAGCCTAACTCTCCTATGATACTGATTTCTTCTGCTTCCATTCCTCTTTCTTTTAAACTTTGAATACCAAAAGGAGCAGATTCACCACAGGACTCTCTTCTTTTACTGTGCTTAAGATAGTTTGTATCTTTATAGATGTAACAAAACAAAAGTTTTGTTCTTCATAAATTACATAAAATGAGCTAATGGTAAGTCGTTAATTAGAGTACCCTTTTGAACTCCAATTTTCAGCTGGTAAGAATGGGAGAAAAAACAATGACATGCAGGATAGTGCCATGCAATTTCTCCAGGTAAAGATCATTAAAGTTTCTGACAAGGCTTTGATGCTGAAATGCTGCCTTACTTGTAGTAAACACCCAAGTGAAGCAAATATTCGACCTATCTGACAGGCCATGAATGCTTCCATTAGCATGGGATAATTCTAATGCATTTAGTGTGTATGTTTAATGCTAAATGCATTAGCACTTAATGTCAGGAGCTTGTGACCTGCTGGAGTCAAGGGGTTAACACAAATTAAGAATTGCAAGAGAGATTTGTCACTCTATAGCTTTGTGTTAGAAGTCTTAATTTCATTACTGAAGCTTACTCTGTAAGGAAAGAGTATTATTTTTCTGATAGGCTCTTTTTCTTTCTTTGGAAAGTAAAGACCAATTACCCTGCTAGCATCTGCTACCACAGGAACACCTCCTGAGAAGCCCCACTCTAACATCATGTAAATATACGTAGAAATATAGTAAAACCTGCAGAATATGTTACCTAAGAAAATTTAGATACCCGGCTCAATTAGCAGATTAACATTACAAGATCAAGTCTGCAATGGACACCTGTGCTTAAAGGTGGACTTTTATTTGCTTATCCTCTCTAAAACCAGAACATTTTGGACTACAGTTGCATGAGAGAATGAGGCCAACATGTGAAATGCAGCAGCCACAACTACAGGGAGCTTTCCCTCAGCATCCAGTGAGGGTTAAGCAGCCCTTAACCTTTCCATTTGACCTTGCCCCTCTTGATATTTCAGCACAGACAGTGGCACAGATGTGCAGTGATCCTCAGTGGGGATCAGCCCAGGTGAAAAATAACGTGGGAGGGGAAACTGGTACAACAGATGAGTTGGCTTAGAGGCTGGAATGAGCACAGAGGGATGGGCATCAGTTTTGCCATATTGCTGATGACTGTTTAGCTGCACAGAGCTTGCTTTATTATTCAGTGTGATATGAGGAAGATGCACCTGATCTCTTTTACAGCACTGCAAAGTGATAGCGCTTCATTGCCTTAATAGTAATTTCTTCTAGCAGTAGTAGTGTTAAAGTCAATGGAACTGCAAAGAGAGCATAAAGAATATGCCAGTCTCTGTAGGGTCAGGATGAAGAGCTGTTGTGTTGATTGACCTCAGGAAAAAATTATTTTGAAGGGTTTTTAAAATGATTTTAATTAAAACATGTATTTTGATGAGTGGAATTTATGCTAATTGGCACTTGTACGTCACCCTCGTTCTTGAAAAAGTTTTAGAAATCTGAAAAACTTCACTCTCTCATGATGCTTCAGTGAAATGATGCTTAACTCTTCCTCACAGAAAGGCAGTAAGGGAAATGTTTGCTCACCAATGGCCAGTGTGTCAGGGCCCAAGCACACCAGCAGGTCTTAATTGCCCTGACCAGGGGCTTCCCTGCAAGCACCTGCTGCCCAGGGCTCCATTTCAGCTTGTCCCTAGTCCTTTCTGAGCCATGGCAGAGGGTAACATGGCAGGAAAGAAGTCTTTGTCCTTGATTCCTGTTCAGAGACCTTTGCTCTGTTTTCCTTGAGGGCATGTTCTTATGCTGGTACTTTTCTACACTTGGAGTGTTTTGCTACTGATAGGCAGCTAGATGCATGGGTGTACTTTATGCAGTGTATCTTGACTCATAGCTTGCGGGCCAGGTCTAGCCTGAGGAACATATCTATGTGATTTGCCACCTTTTCCACAAAAAAGGAGTAAATACTGCTATAAGAGTAGACATCTCCTCTTGCACCCTTCCTCTGCCTTTAACATTTCCTGCTGAGATCTGGAAGCAGATCTCAGAGGGTCTGATCCTACTCTTACCCCTCTGTGAAGGATTGCCTTGAGATCCCAACAATTTTTTTCCTACTGTTACTACATTGCTTCCCTGCCCCTGTGTCTCCCAACTGCAGTCTTGGTTCTCCAGCACACACATGCACCAGTAATGAGGCTGGGGGTACAACTATGGCTTCAGAGGGGACCAAGCATTCATCTCTCTAACTGAAAGGTTAGAGAGTGTATTTCCTTTCCCTTTCAAAGTATTCTTAACATCTGCCCCTTTCAATAAACATGCATTGTTGCTAACAGGCCAGCGTATTTCTAGGGTTATGGCTACAAGAACAAGTTACTACAGGGAAAGATGGAGAAGAGTTATACCACAAGGTAAGAGCTGGCCACGGAGCAGCTAACGCACTGTAGAGCTGCACTCCTTTACCCTGCAGCAGTTTGTTCATGTAGCCGTACCCTGGCACTAGCCTCATTAACCCTGCCATGTCCTCAGAGTACAACGCTATCAAATGAGACAGTCCAACATTTTCAGTGTGTGAAAGAGCTTAAATTGGTTTTCCTACTCCTAGTCTGAAAACCAGCCAACTGATCAGTTATAAGTTATGTGCTGCACGGCACAGTGTTAAAATGCCTATAATCTAAGATATATCAATAATAGAGCCTAAACTGACTATAGGCAGTATGTGAGCATTGAGCATTCCTCAGCTTATCTTAAACTGATTGCCAAGGTATCATTTCACATGAAGGGGAAAATCCAGCTAAAAATCTATTCATGGGAGAAAATCAGCACAAAGTATCTACTGGTAAAGTGTGCCTTGATTTTAATTTTTTTTGGCTTTCATTTCATGAAGTGTTAGATAAGTGGATAAGCAACAGAAATTATATGATAAAGTTGTCTGTGCTCTGCATTTACATTTGGGTAGTAATTCCAGATGAGAAACCAAGCCCTGTGATTTGACATGCGCCTTGTGCTGACTATCATAGCCTGTTGTGAGAGTCTGATTTAGTTGATTTTGGATGAGGTGGAAATTAATTAACAGACACCAGTATGAATGCCTTCTCCATGAAAATCTGAGTGGTGAAGTAGGATGCATCTGTGACTCTGCTACCAAAACGATTGATGTAATGAATAGGAAGTAAGGGTAACTGCTGATATGAAATGAGACAGAAACCTGGAGCTAGTGGGAGTTCTATCCTTATTCTCTAATAAGCCCTGTAGTATGTGGCATCAACAGGACATCAGCAGAACAGCCTCCTGCAGCAGGATGGAGGTGAATGTCTAGGATATGCAGGTGTGGGCAGGAGCTACTTCCCAGCTGTGGCCTCTTAACAGTCTCTGCAAAACCAAAGGGTTGTGTCAGGCCTGAGGCTTCTTACTACACCTGGCCTTTGAGAAGTGTTAAACCGCTCCTCAGCTGGCCAGTAACGGAGATCACTGCTTTCACTGTCAGTTTCTTCTTGGGTCTTGGGTTTTATTTTGGTCAAACCTTGGTTGTCTCTCTATTCCCCTGGTCTCTAGCTCTGGCTGTTAGGCTGCCCTGCTAATGCCTTGACTGCAATGACTCCTAGCCTAGCTGTCTATGCTCTATAAAATGAGACCTTTTCTTTGTCATACCTTCTTGTTTTAGCACACCTTGAAACTGAAGAGTGTGATAAATTGAGCTCAGGCTGTACCTTGGGAAGAATTAGAGCTGTCTGAACAACCATGCATGCAGGGCGAGTATTTTCCTCTGTACGGTGGCATTTTAAAGTGATGTTTGCTTAATCTAAACACTTGTATTAAAAACGTGCATCTCAGTAACCCTTTTTTATTAGTCTATACAGTATGTTGAAGCTGCAATTGTAACACATTTTACTGTGGTTTTGGCAGTCTTCCTTATATTTGTTGAAATATTTGAATGTTGTTTGAGAAAAAAAAAACAGAAAACCCCAAAAAACCCAACCCACCAAAACTGAAAAAAACCCCACCCACAAAACCCCGAAAAACTCAACTCACAAAACCTGATAAAATTTCTGATTTCTTAGCTGTTGTACCAACTATATAAAGTCCTGCATATCTCAGAGTTTTTTCATCTGTGACCTCCCCAATATAAATTTCAATAGACAAATTCAGATCACAACACAAAACCAAATTGCTTGCTGTTTGTAAAATGCATATGTTTGTGTTGTAAATTAGTGTTATGGATGTAATCCAATAACACTACTGTTGTCAGGATCACTTTCTTTTTGCTTATTAAAATTACATATACATTTAAAATAGATTTATAACTGCCTGTTTCTTTACCCAAGCAAAATCTGGCATTTTACTAGCTGTGCCTTTGATAGTTAAGGCTTTTGTAGATCTTTTCAGGCTTTCTTTGTGGTTAGTGAAAACAGGAACTGATTTGAAGGTTCTTATTTTTAGGATCTGCAGCTAAAAATGTGCCTACTTTTAGTTAGTACAGTTGTAATTTATTAAAAATATATATTGATCGGATGGAAACTTATACATATAGATTCATGGAAACTTCCATTTTTTTATATTTATAGCAAATATTCTAACTCCAGGTTGAATTTTGCTTCTAACACTTGAGTTTATTGGATGGCCAAGAAGCCACTAAGTTATCTGTGACTTTACTGATGCTTCCTTGTACTGTCATACCTACCAGTGATGCATGTGCTTGGCATCACCAGCTCTTCCAGTGGTACCTCGCTCAGGCTGCTTGGTGCTGCTGGTTACTGCTGGTGCTTTTGGGTGCTGCTCTTTGTCCAAGGACTAATAGTGGGAGGCAGACTTGCTTAGACTTGTCCAGACATTCAGGTCAGCTTGAAACTGGCTTAACAAACCTTTATTCAAGTCTGTGTGATAAAAGGCAAACATTGCCCTAGGGAGTTGGGATCAAGCAGATGGAAGCATCCCATCTTCCAGATGGGAAAAAACTCAAAAACAGTTCCAGCTAGAGTTCATCTTTATATAGCATAATCCTCTTATGCATCCACCTATTTCTTCTCTCACTAAGTGGTTGAATATTTTATGTATTTGCAAAGTGTGCATGCAGGCTTCATTTATAGCGCATGCACTATGTGTTCAGTGCATGCTGTATGTATTTACATGCTGCATTTGTACACTTCATCCACATGACACCACAATGCTTTGTACAGACCTTTGTTAGTCCTTGGACAGCTGATGTTCACCTTGTTAGCCTGTCCTGCAGGTGTCGATCAGTCACTCTCAAGCTCCCTTTTTTTCCCCAGCTGCACAGCTACCATGATTAGACTGCATATTCTTAAGACCTTCATAGAATTGTTCTAACCTGTGCCAGGAATGATCCAAAGAAATGGTTGGAACTGTTTTCTTCCCTGTTTTCAATAATCTGTTTGCAGCATGTGCATCTTTGTATGCACAAGTCTTTGTGGGGTCAAGGCCTCACTGGTGTCTTCCAGGTTCATCCAGCATCAGCTTGAATGAATTACTGCTTCATGCAATCACTGAACAGAGAAGGTAGTATGTTCTGGCAGAGCAGAACCTCATGGGCAGTAATTAGACTTCGCATCTGTAAATTACTTTGCAAACCATGTCTGAAAGGTGCTAAAGAAGCACCTCTACAGGGATTATTAATGCATACAAATAAAATGAAATTTTGAATGCTAAATAACCAAACAAAACCCAAAGACAGATATGAAAGGTGTGCTAGAAAGGCTATAAATCAGTTGCAGCCAATAGGTTGGAACAGAGTGTGGAAGCACTACAAACACATCTGTCATCAGGGTAGCTGTAGCAGCCTTATTTCCTGACTGCAGAAAGAGAAGCTTTGATCACAGCTGTCACTGAAGCACTAATTTCTTTAAAAATGAGTTAAAAGCCAGTATAAAGTTTAAAAAAGAATGGAGGTTTATGACTTTGAAAACTTGTTTCAAATGTTCATTTTCTTTCTTTCTTAGTAAGATGTATTTTAATGAAAGTAACTTTAAGGCCCCTAAGATTTTTAACTTGTAAGTTGATTTCATCCTTTTCTTCTTGCTTACCTGTTGACCTGATTTCATCAACTATCTAAATGTAATGTTTCTTTAATTAGTGAATAGTGACTAACATCAGGGAACTGGAACTGCTTGGATTGTATTACATAGTGCTGTAAATCAGGTCAAAACAGTGCTTAGGTACAGAAAAGAAGTTCTGCTTTTCAGGTGGATATTTACTCTGATGTTTTAATTCAGGTCAGCGGTAAGCTTTTAAGGTAATCTCTCAGTCACACCACTGTGGTTCTTGGAGCACACAAAGTGGACTTCTTTAGTATGAAACTAAGTCAGAAGAGATGCTCCAGAAATGCACCTAATCTGTCTGCTAATGGACACTTAGCCCACTTAAATCAAGCTTGGGCTAGGCTGAAATAACTCCCCCAAAATGCAGGGCCCTCAGCACAACTGCTATGCTCAGCAGGTCTGCTCCTATCACACTCAGGTAGCCTGTGATTCCTGTGTTGCGTGCTCTGCCTTTACTCTCCATCTGCTAAAGATGATGTTAAGATTGTGGGATTTTTTTTTATTAAGGACATGCTATGAACGTGTGAGGGTTTATGGTATTTCAGCTCCATGCATAAAGGGAGCATGAAAGCTTGCAGTCAGAGAAGATGGAGGGGAATAGGCCTGTGTTTATTCCTCACTCTGTTGGCCCTAGAGAAGTCCAAAGCATCATAACTGGAGTCCGAAAAGTCCCACTGTGAGGAACATATGATTGTACTTATTTCTTCACTTTGAAGTAGAGAGAAATGATTTAAGAGCTGGCTGTGAAAGTAGACATAGACATAAAGATAGACATAAAGAAATCATTCTGACATTGCTGCTTCCTAAAGAGAACTGGGGGCTGGGAGTGAGTGCTTTAAGAGATCCTATAAAGTGATGTTTGTTTTTGAAGCTGTTCTTCAAACTCTTCTGCATTTTTGCCAAGGCCCTGTGTAATAAACAGTGCATCCATAATAAATGATATCTTTGTAGAATATTAGCAAATCAAGTGACCAGCTTTGGTTTTAACTGCTTCTTCTAGAAACAAACCACCTACAGCTATACATGGAATTGCACCCATTGTTTGTGTGAAGTTTGTGTGGTAACAGTGATAAACCAGAAGATAAGTGTTATCCTTAATGCATCCATCAGCTCATGTTACTCCACTAAAGCATCTTGAGAGAAAGGGATAATTCAGCTATAGGAAAGATCTTGATTAGAAGCATGGAGAAACTGGATCGACTTCTGATCTGACTTGATAACTATGCAAGCTCATTCCTTGTGAAGCTGCGACCATTATGTGTGTATGGGAAGGTGTCTGCTGTCTCTGCCAATTCCCTGAGCTACGCGGCCATGAATCAGTGCTGCTTGTTCAGACATATCAGGCCACAAACGAACCCTGGTACCAGTAAGTCCTGTCTCTCCTCAGCAGGCTTGTCCCAACGCTGATATCCATCTTTGGGGCTGGTCTGCCCCTCCAGGCTTGGAGTGCAGGAAACACTGTCCAGGCCTGAGAGCCGACCTGGAGCCTAAACTTGGGTTAGAGCCTTATCTGATCCTGCCTTAGTATGATATATGAACATGAAAAACAGTGAGAGACCAACATATTCCTCCTTCATGGTCTCCTTGTATTTGGTCTGTGTTTTAGCAAAAGTATCTTGATCTCGAACCAGTTGGGCTCCCACTCAAATCTGAGGCAGATAGGAGGTAGCTGAGTGTTGTGATGGGAGGTAAATAGAATGGGAACGACCATGAATTTAGATTTTAAAAAACCCAAACAAAATGAAACAAAAAAAAAGGTGCTCACATTATCTGTCTATTCTCATCTCCGAAAGAAACATAAATTTTTAAGCCTTCATGTCAGTATGTCAAATTAAAATTTTCTAAAAAAATAATTCACTGCTTTGGTTATTCAGATATTTCAACTACCCCACATAAATGCAGGAAGTGTGAACAAATTTCTATGTCATATCTTTGGTAACAATTTGCTACTGAACGAGAGAAATTATCTCCTTTGGTTTATTTTGATACTTTGCTTATTGTTGAATTGCAGGTGAGTATCAGACTGAGAAACAGTTAACTGTGTTAACTGAGCTAGAAATACATGAAACAAAATAGAGAATCACTTGCATTTATAAATGTTGGATTCGCCCATATTTTGAATGTTGATTGGCTCTTGATAGTATGTTAGAATAAGGAAATGAATGTTCAGAAATAGTGAAATCCTTATAAACAGAATGAATGGTATAAACCAAGATACTACATGGGAGAAGGGCAGAAATGTATGGTGGTGGTTCAACAAAGCTGTTTGCATTTGTACTTGGAGGTAAGGAAGTGTTTGAGGGAAAGAAGACCTATATGGGTTGGGTTTGTATCCAGTACTTAAGATTTGGCTGTGTGTTTTGGATTTTTCTTTTTGTTGTTTTTGTTTGGTTTCGTTTTGGTTTACCATTCTCAAATGATAATAATGAGGGTTATTAGGGTATGTTGTTTTGAACTGAGATTTCAAAATCTGCAGAGGGAATTTTCTTCTGGATATTGTCTTGAACTCGGAACAGTATAACATTCTGGCTAATGTGCTAAGTGTTACATCTCTTATCAGGATGTCAGACCTACTAAAGCAAGCACATATCTTCTGGATTTGAATATGTGTGAATCCTAGATAACTCTACAAGTGAGTAAGTGTAGGATAATCCATCTTAAGTGACATCTCATTTCTGCCTTTCATTTAGTTGAAGCCAATAATAGGCTGAATAAGGAGCAGATATAATCTCAGATATGCTGTGTTAGTACTTATAGTGCTTATTCAGTGGTAGCAGTTGTGTGAATATGTGAAAGCCCTGAAAGATCTTCTGTATAATACCCATGCAGGTTAGCTCTATCATATCCTGATATCTTCAGAACAGAACTGGGAGCAGAACAGCTTTTCTATCCTTGAAGACTTCAGAATTTCAGACTTCTAGTGCTGGTGCACCATTGGCGCTGAAGGGTTTAGAATTTCTTTGGGGTGTGCGTGGAAGCACAAAAAACTCAACCAAATTCCCAGAAACTTGGAAGCCCCTCCCATACCTGTCTCAGAACAGGTAGTATCCTGACAGATGTTGGGATTTATATAGATTTAATTTTTTTTTTTCTCTTGGGAGGTGGCGGGGATAGGACACAATTACTAATTTGAAAAGGTTATAAAGCTTCTAGCTTCACAAGTATCTGCTATTGTATGAACTACTCTGGCAGTTGATTTGCAAAGGGTAAAAACACTGATCCAGGGAACCTAGTAGCAGAGATGTGTAACGTTAATCTCATGTCTTCTTCAGTGTATCATTATCGCAACAGACACTGTATGCAGCGTGGCTAATGCTTTGGACTATCTAGGCTATCATGTATTATGCTGCCACAACCACAACTCAAGATACAGATCCATGCCTAGTAACAGTAACTATTTTCATATAACTTGCATCATATTTTTCTGTTCCGTAAATACAGGCTGGAAGATACATGTTGGGGGGAGAAGGGAGTAAAATTTTCTTTGAGAAGTCTTTTTTTGTGTTTGCTTGAACAAAGGGGTTTAGCAAACACTGAGGAAGGGAAATTGCCTTTCCTCTGAAGATCAGAGAAGTCAGCATTTGTTTAAGCAATCTATCATGCCTTTCAAACGAAAGCAATGGGAAATGACAGGTTTGCATTTTAGGATGTACTATTCCAATGTCTACCTGCTGCTACAGAAGTACAGGCATGACTACATCTCCAGTGGTGAATCCTGCCCATCTTTTTAAAGACAATTAATGAGTGAAATTTCTGGGACATATCTGGAGAACCTAAAATGTTGACTGTTACCATGCTGCCCTCTAAAATATCAAATGCTTGTGGTCAGGGGTTGGTCCTTGAGCCAGAGGCTACCTTGTACGAGCGGATGAGTGACCTCTATCACAGGGGCATGTGTGGTGATCCTGGAGCCAGTTAGCTCCTTTATCTCTGTTCAGAGGTGCCAGCGACTGCAACTGTTGTGTCTGGGAAAGGGGATTTTCCCGAGGTGAGGGAGATACTCCCTGGCTGACAGCAAAGCACCCCAATTAGAGGGTACCTCAGCAGTCTCTCTCCCTGCTGCGGGCCAGGAAAGGGAGTTCCAGCTGGCAGATTTTTTTCTGTCTAGGAGGAGTAGGAGCTGGAAGAGCAGTATACATAGTTTTCATAACCGACCCTGCTTTGAGTGGGATGCTAGACTGCATGACCTCTAAGGTCCCCTCCAACATGAACTATCCTACATCCTAATAAAAACAAAAAAATCACTTGGTAACCCTGCCTGGGAGCCTCTTCCCCTTCCCTGACATTTTTCCTTCTGCAGGTATGGACATTAGAAGCTGCTGGCTCTGTGGGAGCAAAGTTTCCGTGTTAACTTGAAGATCTGGCCTTGCTTGAGATATTAAGCATTTCTTTATTTATTCTTACTCTAGATGAGATGTAGAGTACAACTAAACCTCTGTCTTAACAGATCACTTGGATTTCTCGAAAGATCCTGAAATTCAGAATATGCTGAGTTCACGTTGCCCTGCTCCCCTTGTGAATATAGATTAAGACTATTGTATGTGAAGAAGGACCTTGCCCTGAGTTTGTCATTAGAGTTTTCATTTCTACTGGCTTGCTGCTGAATAGTTCTTCCTTTTTTTTGGTCCAAGCCTGGAAAGGAGGGTTCTTTGGTAAGTTTAGCAATAGCTGTGTAAGCTTTATTTTTACTTAGCTGTGTTATTTCTTTCTTATGACTGTTGCAATTGCCTGCCATCTGGGGGCTTCTGGACCTGCTTCAATAAATCGTATTCTCTTTTCCTGTTGCTCTGAGGATTTGTAAAAGGAGGGGAAACTGGATGGGTTATCTAGTGGGCTGCAAGCTGTGGAAGGGGCATTAGACATATTTTACTTGTTTGTGCTTACGTAAAATTGTTGTGGTGAGTCACCACAAACGACAGCCAAGGAAGAAACTGGCAGCTAAGAAATCTTTATTTGACAAGTTGATGCAGCGTGTACAGTGAGCTGCTAACCCCCTTTCTACTTTGCCTATAGCAGGGCATTGTTGCTGACCTTTATAACTGTGTGTATGCTCTTGGGTGGATCAAAACATCGTCAGGAACCATCCTTGAAAGTAGTAAGTAACGCCTACCAAAAATGCCACCTTCTGGAGGTGCAGTCATCAAAAGCTGCATTGTAGAGAAGTTCCCAGGAGACCCACTTGTATGCTATAGTCATCTGCTGCTTCAATTTTCTTTCCCAAGAGATTGTGAAATGACTCAGACCAGCAGCCTTCTGTGATTCCAGCATCTGTATTTATGAGCTAGAGGATGTGTGTGATGCAACATTTCATTTTACTTTGTTTTTTGTTTTATATACTTTTCACTTGGCATATTACTCATTCCTCCCTTGCATCCTTTCTCCCTTTCTGTAAAGATACCATTGGTGTCTTTAGATTGCCTCAGACCAATTTTTACTTTCTTTGGTCTTTTGCCCCGGCTGATAGTCCTGCTCAAGTAGTTTGCTGGCTTTACGGTCACCTTTGGTCTAACTGGCACATTGTCGTTCTATCAGCAATTCTGTTTCCGAATTGCCATGTTTAATAATAGTAGTGTTGAGATTCAGTGTTGTCAACTTTGACTGTTCCTTTGACCTCCTCGTTTTCCTGGGAGGTTGTTGGGTTAGCTATATAATGGGAGAATATGTTAAAAGAAATGCTGCGACATTCATTACTCTTCCTATGAACCTTCATTTGTAAATGCTGGTTAATGGCGATGTAGCTGCTGTCCAATGTGCTCTCAGTTAGCATATGTCATGCATGCAGAATAGATATGCCTTTCTTGCTTCACTGCAAAATAACTTACCATTTGCTACTGGCACGGTAGTGAGAAGCATGCTGTCCCGTCCCCCTTTAAAGCAATAATCCGTTTAATATGCAGGTGGGTTAGTTCAAGTGGTTGGGTCAAAAGAATCTTTTTGTAGGAAGAAATAACCGTATGAGTGAAATAACCATACATAATTAGCTCTTGGTTTTGTTTTTAATAAGTTTAAGCCCAGGGTTTAGTCTTTTGGACCTTTTTTCAGAAATGTAGGTATTCCAGGCATTCTCTTTGTGCTCTTACAACCTCCTGACTTGGTGCTGATGTCTTCTTAGAGAGCTAGAATTAACATGGCGTCAGCCTCAGTAGGTCCACAAGAATGATAAACATTAGAGTCAGGTCACCTCAGGTATACTTACTCCTAATGGGCAATGCTAACTGGATGTAGTGAGTGTTTTACATATGATGACAGGGTCAGATCCCAGATGTGAAGAGTTCTCTGGTAGGCTTCATGCTTCTCTTTGGAGCAATTAGTCATCTAATTGAACTCTTGGTTTTTATTTGGAAAAAAGCTACACATTACACAATAGCTCTATCTAAGATAACTTTCAGAAATCTCATTAGGAGCATCGGAATTGTGTGACCATGTATTTGGACCTCTAGTATTACTTGAACATGTCATCTTTTGTTCAGTGGCAGGGAAGTAAATGATGTACAGAATCGAGCCCCTAGTGAAAGTTTGTCTTACATCAGTCTGTTCAACATTGTAAGCAGCATTCTCTCTTGCCTACCTAACACTTGCACATGGCAAACAATGGGACCCTAATCCTTTTGCCCTTTGTGTGTTCACAATTATACTGAGATGATCTACAAACAGGTTCCACTGTATGTGTAGGGCCAGACTATCAGTAATTGATCACAACTCCAAAGACACCTGCTGGTAGTCTATTTATAAATCTAGTCTATATTGAGTGAAGCCCTTAGGGATGAAAGAGCTTTATATATGCAAAATATTCGTTTTTCTTCTAAGTGGGGTAAAGCTGTTTCCACCTTAAGGGATGAAAAACCTGGCAGTGTTCATGGAATTGAGCCCATCTTTTAACGATTATCAGCAGAGTTACCAGGCTGACATTTGATTATCTCCAAACAGTGTAGTGCTGCATTACCACCTCTCCCACATGGATTGCTTATCCATGCCTTTTGCAACACCCTGATTGAATTAATTCAGCTATCCCTGGAGTGCTTCCAACAGACACAATTCACTGGTAACAACTGGTCTGAAAGTTTCCTTTCCAGGATTTTAATTCAGTCTTTGCATATTTATCTTATCCCATAGTATGTCGTGCTGACTTGCAGGTACAGGATAACAGAAAGCTGTATCTCACTTTGCAGCACATGAGTTAACGCAGTCATTTTTAATTTCTAAAAACAAAGGTCTCAAGAGACTTACAGTCAATGAGTAAAGTGAGTTTGGTGGCCCTGACCTCATCTCTAGTGGATGTTTGTTTGCAACATAAACCAACCACATGGATTAGCATGGTTCATGGCAATTAGCAATCCTCTCTTACATGAGATCCAGGGAAGGGCTACCTGAGAGTGCTGAAGGCCACAGCTGGGGTGAATTATCAGAGTTATGTCAAAAGCTTGATTCCTGGGCACACCTCATTTGGCTCCACTCAGACTTGTAGTAATCCATTATTACAGATGTTAAGCAGATACCAGTCTGTTAAAGGGCGCTGAAACAAGGAAAATGCCATTGGTCATTGGTATATGTTGCTGAAGTTTTGGGGCTTTAGCACCTATAACACTGCGCATGCCACAGTTGCTGTGCTGATTGTTATAAAGGTACAACAGTACTTCCACCTTCAAACTGTTACATTATCCTCTCTGTAGCTCTAGAAGTCAGTGCTGGCTGTTTACTGATGTTGCAGAAAGACTTAATGTGGTGGTTGTGGCTAGGTTAAACTCTTGTCTGCATTCATGTAACTTACACAATCTCTCTGTTATTACTATTCTAAACTCTATGGCTCTGCTTATAATTAATATGACCTGAAGGCAGTGTACCTGTTGGGAAAACCTTCATTGCTTTCAGAAGGAACAAGCCTGAAAACCAGCTTCTCATCAGAACACATCTTACTTCAAAAAGGCTGGGATTAGGTCCAGTTTCAAACTTTATGGATAATGCGCCTGTCTAATTTCTCATTTGTATCTCTGCCATTTCTATTGGCAGAGCATCAGATCTTGAAAGAGCCTCTGACCCAATAAAAGCATGAATTATTTAAGACATGAGTTAATTTTCTTTGGGCATTGTAACAGATTTAAACATGATACCAGCAGAGAGGACTGTTCTCTGGAATTCCTTTCAAGTTACCTTTTAAACATTTTAAATATATTTGCATTATAATCATTTAAAAGGAGCTGAAACAATGCTAATAGTGGATTTCTTATTACTAATGCTTTTAAAATTCCTAGATTTGTGCTTCATGCTTGAGGGTATAACCCCATCTCTAACTAATGAGAGCTAAGAAGCAGCATCCCTATGGGCAGATTATTGCAGAACTGCTGTATGGCTGCTGGCTTGTCTCCACAGCGAAGGAAGGGCTAACATCTTGCCAAAGTCTCTTCCAACCTCTTCCCTTAGGGCATTGTTTATTAATTCAGACAAAAACCCCTGAGAGTAATGCAAAACAAAGCTGTTGCTTGAGCACCACAGCCTTTGTTCCATGGCTTCCTGTTCATCTCTCTTCCGTGGGGCTAGTTGTACAGGAAATTCCTTAGTGCATCTTCATCTCCCTCTTTTTAGGTCTCATTTGAGCATCAACCATTCCCTTTCCATCTGAATCTCAAAACTGCATGTGGTCTTGGCTAAAGTGGGCGGGATCCTGGATAGACAGCCCCTCCGTCTGGGCTAGTACAGCAATTTTAATGTTTCTTTTTTACTTATCAGTTACAATAATGAAATGAGTACCATAGTGAGAGCACAAAAATGTTTCAGAGATGCTTCAGCAGGCTCAAGGAGATGTGGCTGCCTATCCAAAGATGCATTCAGGCCGATTGTCACCCTTGGCTGTGACAAGTGTACTTGCGTGGTCCAGCGTGCTATCTCATGAGAAGTAGCGTGACTATGGAGGCTGTCTCTGAAAATGCAATTAGATGACTCTGAAACAGCAAACAGAGGTGGCATGGGAAAGTCTCTGCTTGTATTGTATGGCAAGATGAGGATGAGCAAGTGGCAGATCTGGAGCCTCAGTGCAACGTTCTGGTCTGGCAGCCAGTGTGCAATGTGCGCAGTGAGACAAGCTGGGAAAAGTACCTCTTCAAACCCAGAAATACACACAATGCCTAGAAATCTGTTTTCATACCAAATTTTTCACAAGTATTGTTTGATATGCAGCTTGTCTCCAACTAGGGATCACATTTATAGCAGCCACTCATGTCTGAAATTATCAAGAAAAAGAAGTATAGTGCATTCTAATTTAATTATATGAATCATTTAAATTATTTATAAGGGCTGCTTCAAATCTCTGTTCTGAAAAATCTTTACAGACTGCATGTGATTTAGTATTAACACAACTGAGATGCAGAGGGGACATTAAGTGCTTCTTCTAATTTTTTTTATTTTGGAAAACATAAAAAAGCCAGTAATTGGCTCTTTAATAGTGCTGTAACTGTTGGTTTTTAACCTTATTTCAAAGCATGTTTGAATACAGAGAGCAATTCAAAAATTCTTGTGAGCAGCAGTTTTAGTAGCTACCATAGCAACAAGTATAGTATCCAAACCCTTTCTCCCCACTGGGGGCTACAAAACCCCTGAAAGGACACTATCTAGACATTTAGATATAGTTTTGCTAACACCACGTGCATTAGGACAAGTCCCTAGGAGAGCACTCCATTTTAAACTAACACATTTTTACTTGAAAAACAGGGAGGAATTATTCATCGAGTGATGGCGGTACTAACAGAATAGGGGGAAAACTTTGAAAAATAAAATGTTATACGCGTTTTAATACAGTTTGTGTAGTTCATGAAATGATCCACATATGTTCTTGCATTTTCTAGTTAAGTTTTAGTCTCTTCTATCCCTACACTTTTTCTGTTGTTTAGAAGCCTTCATCTCTACTATATTACCTGTGCCAAGAAAGGAGTCTTATGTTATTAATGCTGTCAGTGCCATGTTGCTTTGTCCTTGTGATAATGCAGGGGAAGACTGAGGGCAGAGGTCTGAACAAGCTGCATGTGTTTTGGAAAGAGGAGAGTTTGAGATGGCTTTCTGCTTCTGGGACCTCTGAACCTCTTTGAGGTTTTGGAAGCCAAAGAGAACTGAATTTCAGAGCTGTCCTTATCTTAACAATAAGCCAAATCAGAATCCTGGATCTTAATTAACATTTCTGCATTTAGAATTACTTTTGTGAACACAATAGAACTGATTATTACTGAAAGCCTCTTCAAAGAAGTTAAATTAATCTGATAAATCAATGTGGCCAATGCAGATAAGTCTTGTGGAGCATTTTCAAGCGGTACCAAGATCTGTCAAAAAGAGTAATGACTATCAAATTTCCAAAAGTACATATTTTTCAGGGCAGGGAGGAGTAAGATAAATGACACACATAAACTTCACTAACTTGCATGCCGAGTAACATGAGCATGCAAATAGGAAATTAAACGGGGTCATCAGAAGCAAACTTGAAGACACTAACGGAGAATGCTGAAACTCTTTTGACTGACAACTCTAGGAGCAGATGGCAAAGGGGCAGTGATGTATGGGAGCAATGGTATGACATTTGTGCTCCTTCAGATGTATCCAGCTCAATAATAATAATAATAATAATAATGTGAATGAAATTGCATTCCCTGTCACATCCAAGTGAGGAGCAGTGCATTGAAGATAGCTTGGTAGTAAACTCATCATCAAACGGAAGAGCTTCAGCATAAAACTGAAGGGCTCAGAGTATGGCTGCTGTAGAAGATTACAAAGTGAGCAACAGACCAGCTCTGTGATTGCAGCAAACAACATGGAGGTTTCCAGGGAAGAGTGTTACCGCTCTAGGGAAAAATCTTGCATCTTAGTCTTGTTTCAGATCATCTTTTCACAGTGCTAAGGCTCAGATGATAGGTGGTTTTGGATGCCAGTGATACATGAGTGGAAATATAAGATAGTCAGAGCAGCTATTTTTATCAAAAAGTAGAAGTGATGAATTCATACTGATAAAAAAGGCATTATTTCTCTTTCTTACATATGAAGTCAGCGAAGCAAACAGAAGAGGGTTATGTACACAGAAGTATAGAAAGAAAAAAAAGCCTAGCCTAAAATTAAGAGGAAGAAAGAGGATATACCTAGAGTCAAGAAAAAAAGAAAATTGCGAGGTATTAGAGAGAAGTTAGCATTACCCTTCCAACAGGCTCCGACTTGGAGGTTGTGTCCCTGACCTCCACCGTGTCCAAATGGCAGGGCTCCCTGGCCTTTTCAGTATTCTCATACGCCTTTCTGACATTAAAGGATGGAAGATAGGCTGAAAAGCACTTAACAAATTAATACGGGATGTGTTGTATGCCCACACAGAGGGCTAGGATCACTTCTGGATTATTGGTATAGCTGTTACTTCTGTTGTACCACATGTCTTTCTGCTCCTGCCCGCAGCTGACTCCTCCGTGATGTTCTGTGGGAGTGGTTACGTGATTTATGTTAGATAGATATATTTATATTAAAGACTTGTTTAATTTTTATTCTTTGTAGATTTCATGACCCCCTAGACTTTCAGGTTCTAGCTGAACTTGGAGCAGGGAGTATCAAAAATCTCACACAAGTTTTTAGTCTCCAGACTTCTAGTCCAAAGCATTTGTGTATGCAACAGATTAACATCCACAGTCAGCCTTTGGTAAGTCAGACCTCACTGTTCCCTAATGATCAAACTGACTATGCCTGCTAGCTTTTTGAGAATCACTGTGCTATTTTGAGTATTTCGGTGATCTAGGATGATCTCTATAGAGATAATCACAGGGGAACCTGCATCCTCTGAAATATGTGCTGCTGTTTCCGTCTATGGAATTAGGGGACAGAGTATGAGAATAGGTAACTTGTTTACAAGTTTTTCTTCTCTTTCAGCTCTCTGAGCAATTTGTGTCACCTTTTTTTCATAGGCAATGCTGAGACAGACTTGCCAGGTTGACTTGAAAGATAAAATAAAGCAGATGGAGGGGGAAAGCACTCCTTTTTTTCAGTTCTGTATAGTGATAGAAAAAGTGGGTTACAAACTAAAATATTGAATCACAATTCTTCAGGCAGTGTTATACTTAAATCATAGTCTTGTCAAGTCTGTGTTTGATATGGTTTAATTAATGCTTCCCTTACTTTGTGTTTGATTTTGATGTGTATGTGATAGATTCATACAACCTCAAGTGATCAAAAGGAGGCATTTGTCAGTGTCAGAGCCTGCGTTAAGGTCTCAGTTGGCTCCATGTACACCCTAGATGAGGAAGGTGGGGGTGGGTTATTAGGGGAATGTGAATCAGCTATTAAGAAATCACCTACAGTAAATGAAGCTAATACTGTTTTCATTAGGCTGTGAGTGGTACCAGGATCAAATGAGTTTGGAAAGTTAAGTCAAACTGAGTATGACATCCCCTGTAATGTGACAGAGGGTTGTTCACAGCCGGTAGGTTTGCATTTATTAGTAAGGTTTGTTCATTCTTCCGGTGCAAAATCCTCATTTTCAGCAATCACCATCTGAAGGTCCTAGCTTTTTGTGAGACAATATTTGCAAACACCTTTATTATTTGAGACAATCCAATAGGAAGGAAAGGAGACAGAGCATGTAATTGTTCTCATAGTGACTGGTGGTGGGATTGTGCTAACAGCAGAGGTAGTTAGGAGGGAAGCTCAGAAGTCTTGTAGTTGGGATTTGTTCGCAGATGGAACTGGCAGTGACAGCAGACCCAGGATCAGCTTCAGCCAGTGATGGCTCTTTTTCTCCTGTTTCCCTGGGTAACCTCCTTAATCAGTTAGGATGTACAGTGGTATTTCACCTTCCGTTCCTGGCTCGTGCCGAGTGCCTTGTGATGTTTCAAGCATCCTCATTGCTCTTCATTTCCTTAAGTGTTAAAAAAGCAATACCTGGTATCTGTAAGGTAGTGCTTGATGGGATAAAGTGCTTTGATAAGCTCTTAATTATATGGTTTCTTATAATTTGTTGACTTCCCTTCACAGCAATAATGGGATGCTTCTAACGCAAGGCCTCATTCTCAGTGGTGTCATTTGACATAATTGCGCTGATTTCATTAACTTACACTGATTTGCACCCCATTTTTTTGCAAGTCGATCCCAATGATTGATTGACTAGGAAAATAGGTTTTATCATCTTTAGTCTCCAAATTGAATAGTTGTAGCAGTTGGATTATGTTAATCCTGGCAGTATCCTCCTCTGGCTGATTTGCATTGCTGAACGCAACCACCCCTGTCTTGTCCCCCTCTGCCGCCCCTGCAAATTAGTGGATTAAGCAAAGAGGTGCTTAAGCTTAGCACTGGATTGACACACATGGCTATGCAAATTGTGAAAGAAATAATGAGATTCTTGAAACTTAGCTTGAATATTGGACATCTTCAACATGACAGCATACAGAAAGTAGCAATAAACAGTGAAACTAAGGCCTAGTTCCAGGAAAAAAATCGTGATCTTGAGCCCATTTTCCTTAACCGTGCACTGGGACAAAAAGCTCATCCTTTCTGGACTGTTGTGGAGGACGCTCTTGAAACGCAAACCCTCCTTTTCCTTCTCAGCTTGCCAATAAGAAAATTCTGCACCAACGAAAATGAATGGCAAGTGGTGATAAGCAGGGTGATTTTTTTTCTTGTACTGAATTTTGTAGGGCTGCTGCTGTTGGTGCTAATATCTCTCTAAATAAAAACATCTGTCTGTTTTCCTGCACTGTCTGTGCTGTTGTAAACAGTTCAGTTTCCCGTGGAAGATGACACGTGGCAATTCACAGAATCTCAGTCCAACATGCCACTGAGTGCACTGGCTCTTGACTTGAATTTCCTTGGGCGGTTTTTTCCTGCTCAGTAAGAGGAAGAGCTCTGGAGGGAGATGTGCCAGCTTGCTATCCAGGGATCAAAGAGATGACGAGTCATCTGTAGTCGGTCATTTCATCTACCGATATCTTGCAGCCTTGAGATCTGTGTACCCCCTATGAGCAGGTGGAGGGAAGCGAGTATATTTTAAACACTGGCAGGAGGCAGTAGCTTGCGTGATGTATACAAATGTTAAATAAACCATATCATTTACATACATACATGGCAGGTGAAAGGTGGAAAAAAATGGCTCTGCTATCTACCACAGGCTACCAGGGAGACTCAGTGTGTGATTAAATAATGAATAAAATATCATTGCAAATGATAATGTTATATTGTAAATAATTCCATTTGTTTACGCTACTTTGGCATTGAAGTTCATCTCCCTTGGAGACTTCTTTGACTTTTGATGCTGCTTTGCTTTGCATATGCTTGAATATTATTTTTTTTTCTGCTTTCCACAGAACCTTTATAAAGGTTCAGGAACCAACAGAACTAAGTGAATAATTCACAGCAGATAATTTCTTGGCTGAATTTAGTATCTTTACTTCTGTAAAATAGCCCTACATATTATGTATGTTTTGCACTGATTTATTGTTAAATTAGTTTTAAGTGTAAATTCTCCTCAAGCTACCATCCTTCTATTTTTATGGATAGAATATAAATTCAAGTCTGGAAATAGCTGATTTTAAAAATTGGTGTATTTGTGACTGGAGAAATATGTATTGTTTCCTGCTTGGATTACTACAGTATTGCTACTGGTATAAATATGTCCAAACATAGTATTAGGCAATGTGAATCTCAATTTTTCTTAATTCATATTTAAGCTATTAAAGTCTGATCTCTCAAATGCTTTAGAAGGGGAACACAAGACAGTCAAAAGAGATCTTCAGTGTTTTCCTCTAGAGAAATCATATGGAGGAATATATTTAAGGAACAGATAGTGCAATTGCTATTAATGTTTTTTACTTGACTTTTACATGGGGAAGTAGTATTTTTTGGAGGTGACTACTGCATAAAAATACTAAATCATTCTTTCAGTGGATGAAGGGGGTGGGCGTGTATATTGTGGCTGTAAATTCAGACTAATGTTTACACCTGAATATTAATCTAAAGATTGGAGTTTAGTGTAAGAGTACGTGGTGGATGCTACAGTGATGCAATGCATTTTTTGGGAAGTATCTTAGAAGTCCCTTTTAACTTACTGTATTTCTCTGGAAATCATAAAGAAAATGTTGATCATTTGTCTCTGACAGAAGTGGAAGCTATGTTGTACCAATAATCCCAGAACATGCCTCCCCACCCCTTCTTCCATCCCAGGAGTAAAGGAGAAATACCTAGAAAGGAGCTGCTTGGGGTGGAGAGTACCTGGGGCATTGGGAACAGCAGAGAGATGAGACACTATGATCTACTTAGTGTCACTGCCGATGAAAGAGTCTCCTGCTTTTGATTGTTGGATACAGGGTATGTTTTATAACAGAGGTCAAAAGGAAACCTCCAGAAAGATAGATCTTCTTTGTAGTCCACCTAAGGATCCACATCACTCTGTGTGTATTTGAAAGATGTAAAGTCAAGTCATGCTACCTGATCTACTTCCAGACAGTGCCGCTAGTCAAACAGCAGCTACCTCACTTCAATTCTCTGGTAAAATGGGGGTAATGACACCTCCATTAAGCGCCATGAGATCCATGGATGGGAAGTGCTAAAGTAAAAGCATCGCAGCGTAAAATTCAGAACATTTATCTATGTGTATGAGACTTGTGGTATTCCTGGGCATGTATTTCATTGGGTACCTCTGTCTTGACTAAAACAGAGATCTGAGGTTTCTTGTTCTTTTTTTCTTTTTTTTTTTTTTCTTTATTAGGTGCCATCAGATACATGTCCTGCCTGAGAAAGCCAGGAGTTTCTTAAAGTCATGAAAAAGAAGGAAAAAATCCCCAAGTTATGATGAAGGATGATGACAAGGCAAGTCAAACTTCTCTTTTTTGGCAGAGGCAAAAGTTTGCTAGATGTTTGGATTGATCCTTACCTGGAAGTTATGTGTCTAGAAGTTTTGAAGGGTCAGGGGGAACTGAAGTACATCAGTGAAGGTGGGCTTGGTTTCCTCATAGGGATTTTAGGTTGATTAGGCTCTATAATCCAAGGCATTCTCAGACATGCCTAACTGCAAAAGGAAGCAGTGTACTTACTCAGCAGCTGAGATGTGAGGCCTTTTGAATTCCTGGCTTAGGAGGCCTCTGCATTGCATCACAGGTGATTATTTTGTTTCCAAGCCCATAAGGATGGGACTCTGTGTAAAGAACTGATAATCTGCTCTGCTTTGAGTACACAAGCTAAAGTCTCCGCATGCAGGGAGACCTCAATATCAATGTCAAGATGTGAAGGTAGAAGTAGTTTTTTCGTAATGTTTCATTACTGTATGGAACTTTTTGAGTAACAATTAAATGAACATTTGAGATGAGCTGAATAACAGTGAAACAAAACAAAGTCCACGCTGCGTGCTGCCTGCTTCCCTGTTGTCTTAGAGCAACATTTATTGTAGCTGCTGGGTAGCATGGCAGGGAAATCTTCTCCTCATTTCCATTTCAAACTCTGCCGGTTCTGAGATGAGTATAATCAGTCCCTCACTGCAGTTGTGCACTGCAGCATCTTTGCTCCTGCTCCCTCTCTTGGGGCTTGCTCCTTTGCTTGCCCAGCTGTTTGTGGCACTCTGCTTCCCAGCTGACTCAGAGGCACTGGAGCTCAGACAGCTCTGTGTGAGCACTCCAGCGCTCTCTTATTTAGAGGCACTTATGTGACTGTTTTGCTCAGACATCTGCGTTTAAGGAGTGGAAATTAATGTCACTTGCACATAGATCTCTTTCAGTGATCTTCTGCAAGCATTTCCTGATTCTGTATCTCTTTGTTTGGATGGGATTGCAGATAAGCATTTGTACATTGGATGCTCTTGGTACAGATATGCATCGTTATGCTCTTTCTATGCAAGCTGAGAGCCTTCCCAGAGCTCAGGGACTTAATCATACCAACAGCAAGCTTTTGAACCCAACGGATTACTCTGTCTATCTTTGACAAGTATTTTTGCTGAAAGCAGGGAGGAATCTGTACTGGAGTTGGAAGCTAAACCCCAGTCTCTCAGATCCCACTTTTTACCTGAATCACAAGCCTACAGCCGTGGCTTGATCCAGTCTATGCTATGTGAATGTGATGGATTTTCTACCAAAATTCTCCCTCAGGCAAGAAGACAACAGGAAGGAAACTGTTGGGGCCTTGAAGTCAGAGACACCACAATTCAACACGAGAAAGATGCAGGGCTAGAGATTTGACAAATATTTTTGCCAAGAGTTATATTCCACACAGAAATGTGGCAGGGCTGGGAGCAGATTGGGCCAACAGACTGCAAGTTCAGCGCTGTTTTGTAGGTATGGTTCCTCCTCCCATCCTCACCCGAATCCCCGAAAAGAAATAGAACGGAAGAAACTCAATGCAAGAAGGGCAATCAGGGTACATCTCAATCACATAATCAATAGGATATTTGACAGCTTTATTCATCTTTTATCACCCACGAGTTAAGGATAACAAAATGTCTGAGGCAGCCATTGTCAAATGGCTCAAGGTTTGCATCAAAGAAGCCTATTAAGCAGGAAGAGCTATTACTCTTGTAATAAATACGTGACATGGTAGAGCTGGTAAGAGATTGGGGCCAGGAGAGATGGTTTAGCCAAATGTGTCGGGTCACACTGACAAAAGGTTAACACCCTGTCACATGGCAGATGTTGGTAGCCACCGCATCCAGCAACTATTAACACCTCCAGCAAGGCTCCCTCTCCTATGAGGTACAATAACCACAGATGGTTTAATGATCTTACATATGAAGGAATATGTAAAGCAGCTTAAGTCTCATTCTCTAGCTATTACAAGCTTGATCTCCTAGAATTAGACAGAAACTTTAATCACTGTCTCACTGCTGTGGTTTGCAAGCTCACACATGATTTTCTTCCTTGCCAGGGATTAATGTTGCTGTTTGGTGACATCCCACTGAAAGAGTGGACAAGAAGAGCCAGAAAGATCCCTGTACGCAGATGGGAATTCTCCTTCAGGAACACTGCCCAGCAGGCCAGTCACCTGTTGATGGAGCTGGGTCAGGTCAGAGCTTCCCAGAGAAACACTTGGTATCCAACTGTGAACAAAAAGGGAAGTTTGCTCTACCGTGGCTATAAGCTGTCACTCAAAAGTATTTCTGCCTTCAAAGTCCGTTCTCAAGCAGCATGAACAGACATCTATCTACTCTTCCTCCCTGCACAAGGGAGACAGCAGCCAGGAAGGAAACCCCGTGTGGGAGAGCCAGGCAGGACTGGCCAAGGAGAAGTCAGCATGGGAAGGAAGCGCAATGGCACATCTCCCTGGGCCCAGGACGCCTCTTAGTCACGACACTTGATATGAGAGACCTACCTGCGCTGCCCAAAGGCACCTAAATCTTCACAGTCGCTGCCTGTTGTCTGGCCACCGCGGGCGAGGGGCTGCTGCTGCCGTGCACCTGCTGCGGCCCAGCCTGCTGCGCCCAGCCTGCGCCAACGGCGCTGATGCGCTGCCCGTTCTGTAGAAAATCGGGATTTATAGGGCCCTTTGCCGTTAGCTGAGGCCGCTGAGGAGCGTAATTTGTCGCTTCCCCAGAGCTGTTACTCCGTGTGAAGTCACTCATCGGTGCTCGCGGTTATCCCGTCTCGTCAGGCGGAGCAGGTGAGCTAGGCGGTGATGTTTAGATTACACAAATTACGTTCTAATTTGTATAGATGAGTGTAGTATTTCCCATGGTGATGATTAGCAGTTCGGGGACGTGTTTGCGGAAGCGTTGGGATAACGGAGCGTGTGGTTTGAGTGAGCGGAGCGGGTGGTGGTCTTTTTGCGAGGGAGCCGGGGGGAGGAAATGAGCAGCGCTCGTTCGATCGGTGCCATTTTTAACTGCGACTCTTGACGAAGGTCGTTAGACCCTTGGGTAAACTGGAGGGAAAACTTCTCAGTGAATGTGCGGAGATTCTCAGCTTTGTCTCACAGAGCTGTCAGTCCTGTCTCTGTGCGTGTTGAGTATGGCACGCACGTACACGCGCTGGTGCTTCCCCGTCAGATCTTGATAGCATGAGAAGAAAATGCAAATGATGCTGAAGCGGATATAAATGGAGAAAACATCATCTCGGAAAGTACAGCCTCGGGTCCAGCAAGACAGTTAAGCACATCCCTCATTCTAAACGTGCTGCTAAGCTGTCCTCGAGTGAAATGTGATGTGTCACTGATTGGATGAACTCTTCCTTAGATTCTCTGTAAGTTTTGCAAGAATCTGGAACCATCCATAGATCCATGTGGGTCTCTGTGGGATCAGCTGCCTTCTGCTGCAACGCATCCACAGGTCAAAATCATACGCTATATTCTGCAGAGGTTTACCTATTCCTAGAATGATTTCCTGACAATTTGCCAGGCTGGTTGACATTGCAGGTAATAAATTAGAGAGAAAATGCCTGTATTTTTTACTAGGGTTAAAAAAAAAAAAGCAAAAAAAGGTCCACTTTAATAAAAGTGTGCATTTATACAGCAGAACCACATTGCCCTGAAAGATGTGTTTACATCCAGTGACTGCAGCATTGTCTGGTGACATCAGTCTGTGGGGTGACTCTGCTGCTGCTACATTTTTCAGCCTAGCTGGCAAAGGAGGAGTTTCAGGCTTTTACTCAAACTAAGGCAGAAAGTCCTTGCTATGTTCTAAAAGTGGGCTTATGGGTCATTAAAAATATTATGCTATTTTGAAACGGATCAAACTTTGTCCTAGTTACTCTCTGGTTAATCAGGCCTGAAAACAGGCAACTGCTTAGTGCAACCTTCCTCCTTTGTTTCACAAAAATAATTTGCTTTTTTAAAGATCACAGAGCAGATTAGGGTGAGTGTGTGCATGGCACCCAGAAGAAATTGCCCCTGGTCAGCTATGAAAGCTGGGTTACTGTCACATATGTACATCTCGTGTAGGGGCATGTAATGCATCAAGCGTAGGATTTAGCCCTGGGCAGAAGGTCAGCATAAGGTTATGCATCATTTAAGGCTCTCTTACCGAATGTGCTAAGTGGTGCATAGACATCACGACTGCTGCTAGTTGCTGGATGAATGGCTGAGGGAGCTGAGATGAACAAATCACATACAATTTCTTGGTCAGAGTAGCGAACCCTGCGCTTCCCAAAATAAGGATCGTTAGTCTAAATCCTGATTGGCACGGTGACGTCCAGCCAACTCAATGAAGGCTTGTAGTGGATTACACTGATTTTTTTTTCTGAAATTCTTCATGCTTTGCAGTTGCAGATGTTCAGCAGCCTGCTCCCCCTGATACGCTAAAGCCGTTAGAGAACTCTGCTCCCAGTCACTCATTTAAACAGCACAGGCTGGAACAAGTTGTGTGAAATCTCTCATGTTTCCCATCATGGCCCATGTTGTAATTGGAATGACCCACTCATCAAGAATTCAGTCTTAAAGCCATAAAAGGGATTACAGAAGTTTATATATACTTGGTCAGGATTTTCAAACTGAACGTAAGATCTATGAGAGCTCCGAAAGGGGCCTGATTGCCAGGAATGGCCGAGCAACTGTTTCAGGGAGAAGAGACTCCTCTCCAGCGCAGGCCAGGCTGAGATCATCAATACCACACTTTCAGACTGCACAGCAATGGGTTAAACTGGAAAGAAAAAAAGGATGGTTTTGGTAGTCCTTTTTTTTTTGTTTTTTCAACTGATAGGCTGACATCCCTTCTGTTTGTTATTTGGTTTCTGACCTTTTATGGTGGGTATTCACATTCCACTTTCTGGCATTTCTTTGTGACTCTGAATGCTGGGAACCTCCTGAAAAGTGAAAGCTGAGATGTTTCAGACAGACGGGCCTTTACACGAAAAGCCACTAGATATGAGAAGATTCACAAGCAAATTACTAGTTTGTAAACGAGAAAAGAAAATGGAGTGTTGGGAGTTGAAAGAAGAGACAAGACAACATTGCAAGCTGAACATGGTGCTTGGTCATTGTGCCGTTGGTTTTGAGGCAGCAGCGCTGTACAAAGAGTTAGAATAGCATGGTCTGACCCATTGCAGCATGAGCAGGAGCAAGATCAACCTGCCTTTCCCCTTTTTGGGGGAAGAACTGAGGTGCCCTGAGCCTGCCTCGCAGTGGTGACATGTTGCCCTCATCATGCTTCATGCCGTGAGAGGCTTTGGCGTTGGCTGCCTGCCTGATTAATGGAAGAGGGAAGCAGTGCTTGGAGTTGGTTGTGGGTGAGAAGCAGCACACGTAAATATTGTTTAGGGCCTGGGTGATGTTCATAGGCAGCAGGCCTTATGTTAACTCCCCTGCATCATTGACTGGAATGTTCTCCAGCAGGAGAGTGAGCCTGGTGCAGGTATTGTCATGCTCTGGGAGGCACAAGATGTCCCATGGATTACCTCCAAAAGTCATTTCACTCAAGAGACCCCCCCCCCCCAGCTCCTTTGTTGCTGCCAGCAACTCTCACATTTGCTATCAGTTGAGGGAAGATTAAGTGTTACAGCAATAAAGTAACTGCACACAAATTTGCCACAATGGGGTAGAGGCTCCAGAGAAGGTGCTGAACTCAGCCAAGCCAGTAAAACATATTTAAAGCGCTCTCTCTATATATATACATAAACATTTTCTTCAGAGTGTAATTGCCTTTCATGTTATATTGTAGGATTTCATGGCACATTTACCAAACTTTATTTTCAGGCAGTTGTAACAAAAAAGGGTAAAAACAATTTCATGTCAGAAGTAACTAAATCAAATACTGGTGGTGGAGGGAGGCTGGTTGCTGACAAACGAAACTGATGAAGGACCATGCAGAAAATGCGTGCTGGGGGTGAAGTGAGAGTTTTGGAGATGTACTCTTGCAAGATGCATTTCAGCCATCATGTCACACCTGAGTCTGGCTAGGCTCAAATGTGGGTGAGTGAGCAGGCCCAGAATTTGTACCTGACAGATAGGTAATGGCCTTTTGGTAGCGCTCTTTTACGACAGTCTTTTGATGATCACAAGTGGGAGTAAGATTCCCTCTGAGAGTTGCCCACCTTGCCTTTGAATCAGCCAGTCCCAGCACATGAACTGGCATGGACGTAGCCACGTAACTGCCTAGCGTGACCTCAAACTTCCTGAAAAAATTGAAAAACCTCTGATCTGCTTTCTTCCCAGGGCAGTTGTGTGCCTGTGTCCCTGAAGCATGCTAATCATGAGCTGAGCCTGGGAATTTCACAGCAGTAGGCATTGCTGTTGTTCCAGAGCCAGCTAAGGCGCTGTAGCTTCATGTAAGTGGTAGTAAGTGTTGCCTTTAAGAAGTTTCACATTAGACTTTGGCATTTGAGACGTGTCTGTTGTAACAGGTGGGTTTGGTGGCCAGTAATCGTCCAAGCTCTTGTTTCTGTCAGCAGTCTTTTATGCAGAAAGGTCCTAAACCACTCGTGTTATCAGCATAATCGTTCATCTCCGTGTTTCGTCTGCCAAAGGGAAAAGGGGCTGAGCTGGCCACGCTCTAGCTGAAGCCGCTGTGCTGCCAGCTGGATGACTCAGAGCTGGCGGGAAGAAGGTGCACTCTACATCTTACCACTGCTCCAAAAAAAGCAAAGGATGAGTACCAGGCCTGGCAGCAGTAGCCACCCTACTCTGCTCCCTGCTGCAAGCATCCTGGGGTCCAGAGAAGTGGGGTGCTTGCCAGGAGCACATGGGACTGTAGGTTGCATTGGGCGGAGGTGTTAACACTGCTGTGCAGCTGGAATATAAAAGTTCGCCCTGACTCTGGAGAGGATAGCTTGGGATCTCAAAGCGAGACCCCAGATGAGTACCAGGTGTGGCCTTTTACCTGCCATTCTTGATTGTTGAAGGACAGGGCTAATTTTTTACATGACAGTTTTCTTTACCTGTTCCTAAGCAATGCCCTGCAGCTCCCTGGGTAGAGATCTTCACGGGCTGTGTCATTTACCATTCATTTCCACAGGTATCAAGAGCCTGCCTTGTACCTTGGTTCATGGCAGAGCTGTGATTACATCTGTACATCCAGTCTGGGGAGGTACAAGTGATTTCCCGCTTGGGCATGAGGAGCTCTGGCTCTCTCTTCCCATTCACTGCTGCATTTCCCAGACCACCGGCCCCAAATGAAGGAGACAGCGTGGCCAGGCTGGGGCCCGAGGGAGGTACATGTGTATGTGTGCTGCTTCAGGGATGCTCCGTGGCTCTGGTTAGTAGGTGCTACTGATGGCTAGCGCCTGGCGTTTCCCCTCCCCGGGTCTGGGCTCCTCTGACTCCGTGGGGGCATCACAGGTCCCAGCAGAGGTGTGAGCAGGGTGGCGGGAGGGTTGTGTGGCTGTGTGGTTAGCCATGCCCTGGATGCACGAGGCGCAGGTAGGATGTACAAAGGGCTGGTGAATGTGTGTGTGTGTGTGTTCTTAAACCCAGCTTGGAAGACTTTCTGACCTGCTGGCTAGGAACCCCCGGAGAGTGCAGTGCCAGCAAGATTGCAGAGCAGTGATGGGTGTAAGAGAGGGCTTTACCCAGCCAGGCTTCCCTGCTTTGTCCTCTCTAAGACACTGTCTCCCAGGTTCACCTCAGTCTAGACACTCAATGGCAGCTCCGTGCTGAGGGAATTTGCTAACTCATAGCTACCCAGGCCATGCTCCCATGGCAGTCGCAGTGCTTGGGGATGTGGTTGTGCCCTGCTGTGCATCCTTTGTGCAGGATCCCATTTGATCCTTTGTGCAGGATCGATAGAGGTTATTGCTCTGCAATACCCCCTCTGCCCTGGCTGTCCAGTATATATGCTTTGCTTCAGTGCTTTATTTCTCCTTTTTCCCTCATTAGCTGGATAGGTTGCAGAGCTCTGCGCAAGCCTGTCTCGGGGAGAAGGAGAGGATGCCTGGTGCATGCTCAAAGCGATATGCTGCCTTTCCCAGCCTCCTCAGAGCCTTACCGATGATCATTGGCTGCTTGTTGTGCGGCAGAGGTAGTTCAGCATGAATAGAGTGAACAGAACTCATGTCACAGCAGCAGCCACGCTGCATGTGTTAAGCGCAAGGGAGACTGCAGCTTGGAGAGAGATGCCTTTCTTTGCCAGTGCCATTTGCGGAGGGCTGATAAGCTTCCTGGAAGCTGAAGCTCTCTGGAGAGCGTGCAGACGGATCAAGCCTGACTGTAAGGGCTGTTTGGCGCTTGGCTCATGGTATCATCGGTGGCACTGTGATATGTTTGTAATGTAAACAGCTAGGGTGAACACAGCTTCAGAAAGGATCCGCACAGCTATCGCTGCTGATCGAATTAATCCCTAGAGAGCTGCTGATAAGCAACCTAACCTGGCTGACACAGGAATGCTCTGTTCCAGGGAAATAACAACACGTAAAAGCTTCCCATCGAACCTCTACTTTCTCTCCGTGGTAGTTTCTGTTTTTCCATGCAGTAAAGTAACTTGGTTGAACTACCCTCAGAATAGTAGCGCCGCATGACAGCGGTGTGTTTTAGCGGGGGGATCAGGGCCCAGGCTGCAGCTTCTGCTTTTCGTGGGCAGTGCTTGTGAGGCTCCTGGGATGCAAGAGAGCAGAAGAGCAGGGCTGGCAAATTGGCTTTCTCAGGGTCTGGTTAGGCAGCCTGTGTTTGCACAGATGATGGATCATGGCTGCGTTTGATTCTCTGGAATGAAATGTGTTTATTGTGCAAACTCATTTAAGGAAAAAGCTGACTTTATTAGCTGGTCTCTGGAAAGCAGTCAGCGTTTCTGGGACCTGTTCTTCCATAGCTAAGAAAGAACAGGCTTAAGCAAGCCCTCATGAAAGGTACATTGCATAATTAGTGACGTGTAATTTACCTGATTTATTCTTCTGCAGGAGCTTAAATACCTAAGACATTGGCTGTCAGTCTGTACAGAGGCACAACGTGAAATATGCTGGTTTAATTTATTTAATTTTAACCAGCAATAAGTCCTAGAGCAGTGGAAGAATGCTTTATTTTTTCCTTGGACTCCAATAAATTGCACAATATGTCCTGTATTACAGGGCTGTCTGCATGAATTGGGCCATTTCCTTGCTGCTGTCTGACAGCCTAGTGAGTATGAATGCAGATTCTGATCACCTTTCCGCTTTAAATCACCATATGGAACAGAGATGTGGATTCCACTCCACTTTAGAGTCATGGAAATGAGCTGTTATGAAATGGGGAAAAGGAACTGTATCCTGGCAATTTCTGAATGAGCAGCTTGAGAATTGACGTAATTGCAAGGTGCCGGGAGAGAGCCAACAGAAAGGAGGAGTCAAGTTAGAAAATGAGTAGAAACAAGAGTGTGTTTAGGAAAGTTGAGATCTCCTTCCTTTCCTTTCTGGCCAGATGATGTTTTGCCATTGCCAGGTACAACTTCCTTCAAAGCAGATAACTAATTTACACTGGAAAGACCAATTAAAATAATTGATTTACAGTAGTACACAGCCATCTTATAAAATAATCTCTGGGTATCCAATGTGGCAGATAATCTAATAAACAGAACATGGAAGTTTCATCACATGGAAATAAATATGGAAGAGTTTTGTCTGCAGATGGCATACATGAAAGAAGCAGAGATAACAGGGCTGAAATTAGTTCAGAGACCTGCCTAATATAGTGCCTTTTCTCCTGATACATCCAATGAAGTGGAAAAACAACATATCCTGATCATAATACTTTTTATTTTGCCCCTGTGTTGTGCAAACAGCCTGGCTTTCCTGGTGTTTGGAAGCAAGAACTTCATCTAGGAGACCATGACTACTTTGGATTGTTACCTGTCTGGAGACATTCTCCCCACATCTGCCAATATCTGCTAAAAAAATATATGCTCCTTACAGATCCTGATGTTTTGAAGGGACGGCACAGTCTCTTCTTCTCTGCATAGGCTGTCGTTCTTTTCAGCAGCTGAACTGGAGGGAGAAGAAGATCTGGGAGATCCCATCCAGGCACCAGCAGCAGCAGGATGGGGAACCTGGCACCAAATGTCCCTCTGGTAGTAGGATGGGAGGGACTCTCCTCAGTCCCCTGTCGTGGTGCTCGGATGTGTGATGAGGACTGGCAGTCCACTCAGCCATCTGAGCTGGGGGCATCCATGCTGCCTTTCCCTGAGCTTGAAGCCCACAAACGGCAGGGCTTGTGCCCATCTTGGTACCCAGCTGGGCACTCTGGCTGTGGCTCCCGTTACTGCTAGTGTGGGACGAGTAAAGTGCTGGTCCCTCTCACCTCTGTCTGCGTAGCCAGAGGTGGGACTCGTCGGGTCTGGGGAAGTGGCACAGCTACTTCACCAGCACCCCTGATAGTTTGGCTAGAGTCAGAATGTTTAGATTTAATTCAGTTTACAGTTTTTTTCCTGCCTCTGCCATGAGTCACATCTTACACAAGGATCTCTCCACTATCCTTTCTGTGCAGTGTAAAAAGAAAAAAAAATTGGACGCAGTTAGCTGAGCAGGGCGTTGGGAACCACCGCAGGAGTGGAGGTATTTCCTATTGTAGACTTTATATGGCACTTTGCAGCATGGCAGTGCTTAAAAAGAGCACGCGAGCCTGTGGCCCTTTGGCACCTGTCCATACTTGCGTGTTGGGAAGATCTTAATGCTGGAAACTGTTCGGTGTGTGCAGCAAGAGGACTGACTGCTCTTAGAGGCCTTCATTTTTCAAGTTATTTGATGATGTGTGTCTGGATCCTGGGTCCATGTATTTGAAATGAGAAGGTTTGTTGTTATTTTTTTTTCTGGAGGCCCCTGAGCAGTGACCCAGGGCAGGGGCTGGTTTTTGAAGGGAGTTGGTGCTGCTGGTCCCCAGCTGCTGCTGTCTGGTGGAGAATCTAGCTTTTCAGAGCATTTGGGACTTTTGTTTTGCTAAAAAACCTCCAAGCATTGGGAAGAAAAGATCTTTGTCTTTCAACTGTGAGCAAAGAAAGCTTGCAGTATATGTCTGAGAGCCACCAGCAATCCCCTAGCAACCAGGCTTAATGATCCTGATATTTCATCACGGGATTGTAGGAAATCAAAAACTTGTACAAAAGCACTGCTGTTATTTAAAATATGAAGTTGCAGCTGGAGGCCCAGAATGGGCAAACCCTGTTCCTCTTGGTATTTTTAGCTTGCCTTTTAGCATGCACATGCATAGTCCTTGTGCTTTGAAACAGCTGGGACTGACTGAAAACTGGGTCCCCGAGGTCAGGGTCTGAAATGGAGACTGAGGAGGTTTAACTTGAGGCTACCATGTTTGGAAAGTTGCAGCCTGAGCCAACAAACCGGGAAGTTTTTGTAGAAAGGGGGAAGTTTCCATCACATGCTCCCTTCCTGCTGGCAAGGAGGTTTCACGTGGCTGTAGGTGAGCTGACTGGCATGATTAATCACGGCATCTCTTTACTGTGCTGGGAAGTTTGGAGACAACGAAAGGAAAATTACTGGAGCTGGCCTACTCCTTGTAAACGCCAGGGCTACAGTGTCTGTGGATGGCAGGTCTCAAAACGCATCCATCTCCTGTATTGCGGCAGGTATGCAAAACAGCCCAAACGAAGCATGAGGTCGTTAGCTGTAGTCATCGCAGCTGCGTTGGCCTGGAGGATTGTGTGGGTGATATGTATCTGGCGCGCTGCCGTTGCCAAGCATGAATACAGTGACCAAACACTGGGTCCTTGCCTGTCCCCTCCAAAGGCTCCTGCTGGTCACTTCTGCCCTGTCCCAGCGGGGAGGTGAGACCCTCTTGTAAGGCTGTGCAAAGGCTGTGCAGCCTGGGCAGCACCCGGCTCTGTGCTGGGGAGCAGCTCCGCAGGGAACCTTGCCATTTCAAAGTGGGAAAGTGAGCAGCGCCTGTGCTTTGCATATGCTTCCCACTTGGGAGTGAAGAAGTGGCTTTTATCAGGGTAAGCATGTGTCTTCGTGGCCTGGTTCCTGCTGAGGCTGTCTCGGGGGATGCGGTCGATGAGGTTGATGGCAGAAGCAGCAGATTACACTTTGAGCATTACTGCAGACTGCAGATGGAGAAGGATTCTGTTGTTGCTACAGAAACAGCAGTTGCACAGGATGCATAAAGGCAGCGTCCCTTGATAGAGACGTGAGGTACTGAGACACTTCAGCTTGAGTGCTGCATCCATTTTTGAGACAGCCTTCAGGAAGGACCTAGTGGGGAGTGTCCAGAGCAGAGCAGTCAGATGCCTAGATGGTGTGGTAGCAAGGGGTAACTGGGGGCTTGAACTTCACTTTTCTAGAAGAGAGGAAGCTAAGGGAGGTGTTATGGCAGTCTTTGTGTATATCAGAAGTTACTGCAGGCAAGAAGAGAGTGATCTGCCCTCCCTGTCAACTCTTGTAGGACAAAAAGTAATGGGTGTGTTTTGTCAAGGGAGATTGCAGCAGGGAACTCTGTCTGCAGGGAGCATGTGGACAGATGGCCCCAAAGTGGCATGGAGACTCCAGCAAGATGTCTGAGGACGGGTTAAACAGACATCTGCTCTGAATGATGCTGTTTTGGGGTGGATATTTGGGCTGGCTGGCCTGTTACTACCCTGTCCAGCCCTGCTGTCTGTGGTTCAGCACTTTGTGAAAGAAGGAACCTAACAGCTCTTGTTTTACTTGTTTACACAGGTAGTTTTGCAGAGAAGACTTACGAGTGGAGCTCAGAGGAAGAGGAGTCTGTGAGGAAGGCAGGACCAGTGCAAGTCCTCATTGTCAAAGATGACCATTCCTTTGAATTGGATGAAGCTGCACTGAACCGCATCCTTCTCTCAGAGGCTGTCAGAGATAAAGAGGTTGTGGCCGTGTCTGTTGCAGGAGCTTTTAGAAAAGGAAAATCATTCCTGATGGACTTCATGCTGCGGTATATGTACAATAAGGTATGCCTTCAGCTGAGGTGGCTTTTCCCAGGGGTATGGTGCAGCTGCTCATTGCTCCCAGGGATGAGCTGGACAGAATACTGGCTTGGTGCTCTAGGAATCATAGAATCACAGGATAGTTTGGGTTGGAAGGGACCTTAAAGATCCTCAAGTTCCCACCCCCCTGCCATGGGCAGGGACACCTTCCACTAGCCCATGTTGCTCCAAGCCCCATCCAGCCTGGCCTTGAGCACTTCCAAGTATGGGGCACCCACAGCTTCTGGGCAACGTGTGCCAGTGCCTCGCCACCCTCACAGTAAAGGGTTTCTTCCTCATATCTCATCTAAATCTACCCTCTTTTTAGTTTAAAACCATTCCCCCTTGTCCTATCACTCCATGCCCTTGTAAAAAGCCCCTCTCCAAGCCTCTCATTAGCATGGGCTTTACAAAATAAAATACAATGGATCCTTCCACAGCCCTGTGCACTAGTGGGTCTCTAGTGGACTCTTAACTTTGGGGGAGATATGTTCACATTTGCTGCCCTGTAGGAAAACTCTTTTATAGGGGCTGCCCACCTCCAACACTACGGTGGAGGCGGCACAGAGGAAAAGTGGAAAACCAAAGTGAGATGAGAATTCCAGCAACTTCTTCTGTTCCTACCTGCAGGAAGCAGTGGACTGGGTTGGAGATTACAATGAGCCTCTGACTGGTTTCTCCTGGAGGGGAGGGTCTGAACGAGAGACGACTGGCATTCAGATATGGAGTGAGGTTTTCCTGGTGGACAAGCCCGATGGTAAAAAGGTGTGTGCTTCTCTGTTGCATAGCTGTCTGTTGCTGGTCAGCTCATTTTTCTCTTCCAGCTTTTGTAAGACTCTCCTGCCTTGTCTTAGGTGGCTCAAATGCCTGTGCAAGTTTAGAGAAGTTTTTCATTACCATATCCCTAATTTGGCATGAATGGCTTTAATGCAGTGAGTTGATATGATGTCTAGGTGTCCCTGATATGTGCTCTAGGTGTCCCTCAACTCTGGGCATCCCTGTTATTCCCAGGGATCTTGAATCTGAGGTCCTTGCAAACTACTCCCCTTTCCTAGAGCAGTAGCTGTAAAATGGAGCGTTTTCATTCAGGGTGATCAAATACAATGCAAACTGGATCTTGGGGCATTCTGCAAATTCAGCTTATAGCCAGGAATATTGGTATCTGTCTACTCTTTAACGAAGAGCCCAACACCAAAGTGACACTGAATTATTCACGGTGTGATTTCTAATACTAGCTGAGTGTGGTTTGGGTTAAGGAGGTGCGATACACTGCTGTGTACAAGCTAATGCAGGCTCAGGAAAAGACGCATCTGCACTGACAGCAAGTATTTGAGGAGCAAAGCAGTTCCCTCCTCTGCATTGCATAGCATTCATTTCGCTGCCTGCTGGAGTCATCACACTCTTAAGAGTGACTGGGGCTGCTGTTTTCCAATTTTAAGTCCAAGGCAGAAGTGGGGAGATTCCCAGCACAATAACACAGCTGACATTCACCCTGCACCCCTTTGGCATTTGAGAGTGATATTGCTTGGATGTAGGTGCTGAACGGGTGCGTCCAAGCTGACGTGGAGCTTTCTGCCTCTCAGGTTGCTGTGTTGCTGATGGACACGCAGGGGACCTTTGACAGCCAGTCCACCCTGCGGGATTCAGCCACCGTGTTTGCCCTTAGCACAATGATCAGCTCAATACAGGTAAGAAGGGGGATGTCTCCAGGAATCATTTCCCAAAAGGTGGTGCAAAAACCCAGTAGCTTGGCATCAGCCTAACACAGCAGCTGGTCAGGGCCTTTGGTGGGAGAGACGAAGGCCAGCATGTTGGCTGCACTGAGTGCAGGATTCACACATGACTCCATCATCACAGGGAACAATCTCATCTCCTCATCTCGCCCCAAAAGCAGGGCCAGCAGCAGATGCACCCCTTTGCTTCCAGCTACCAAAGAGGAAAAAAAATTGGCCTGAGGAACTGGGTGTGCTTTTGTCTCAGTGCTGCTGGAGAATCCTCTGGGCTGGAGGTGTTCACACACCATTAACTCCCTAGCCTGTTAGGGCTTCCCTTCCTACCACCCAGCCTTTGCTCTTGGAGGACAGCGTGAATGGGATGGAAGCTGTGCCTTGGCACAGAGCTCAGCACATCATGAAAATGGGAAGAAGGAACATTATTTCGACCTGACAGGGTTCCAGGCTGGGGCAGGACAGACCTGGTGCTCCCATGCTGGAGTGTTTTGCTGCACAGGGAGCAGCAGTGCCTGTCTGACCATGTGAGTCGGTCCAGCAGTGCAGCTGTGCTTGGGGCCTGTCTTGTAGCGTCACCATGTGCCACCTGGGACTTCAGCTGTGTCCCCATGGTAATGTTGTAGGCTGTAACTGCACCAGCCCAAGCATTGACCAGAAGGACAGGCCATTCTGAGTGCTCTGAAGTTTTTGTTTTTAAATGCAGGTTTATAACTTGTCCCAGAATGTGCAGGAGGATGATCTGCAGCACTTGCAGGTAAGACCCTTGTCGCTGGGGCTGCGCAGCACTGGGGTGCCTGGGTTATGCTTTACTGTGCATAGCTGTGTTGCTCTGGAAAGGCCCTTCTGCATATGGAGCCACAAAAGGGTTTTTCAGTTTCACAGCGCTCATATTGATTCATGGGCATGGAGGAGCAGTTGCTTGGGTTGAAACTTGTCTTGCCTGTGCTCTCGTAGCGTGGCTTCTTGGGGGCCTGCTTCCTTTGGCAGGGCAGTCAGTGGGCACTCAGCAGCAGGGACTGTTCCTGTCTCTGGGGCACGTGTCTTCCTCGAGGCTGATGGCCTGTGAAGCTGCAAAGGGCCCATGGCCGTGCTTTGTGCTGCAGTAGATGGCTGAGGGGCTCGGAGAGGCTGAAAGGACCAAGACTATTAAGTCAGGAGACAGAAGTGACAGAGAGGGGATGATGGTCTTCAGCTGCGTGCAAGGCTGCTGCCAAGTGGAGAGCAGTATCTTTTCATATGTCTGCACTGCATGGGACCAGGTGTCATGGTGGTGCTGCAGTCAGAGAGGGTTGAGTTGACTTTCTAATGACGAGGTTAGAACAGCATCAAGCAGACTGTGCAGGATGGGTGTAGAGTACCCATCACAGGCCATCTCAGTGTGGAGCATTCACCACAAGTCTGCCACGAACTGGATGTAGCTCACACTGGCTTGTGTTCCTTCCACAGGATCATGCTTGGGTTCCTCAGGGAGCAGAGGCCCATCAGAGGCCAGGACTGACCCGTGGGGCTGGAAACACGCGGTGACTTTTAGTAAGGGGCTAAAGTGGCTGGTGATAGGGAGGGACCCAGGGTAATTAACCATGTATCGGCTGTATTCCTGGTGCTGTGAGTGTCTGTCCACTGCTCTGTGAATAGGGGCAGTAAAAGTTCTCATTTGACTTACGTGACGGGGAAGCTGATGGTAGAATCCCAGAATCCCAGACTGGTGGGGGCTGGAAGGGACCTCTGGAGCTCACCCTGTCCAACCCCCGGCTGAAGCACAGTCTCCCAGAACAGGTTGCACGGAGCCGTGTCCAGGCGGGTTTGGATGTCTCCAGAGAAGGAGACCCCACCGCCTCTCTGGGCAGCCTGTCCCAGCGCTCCAGTACCCTCACGGCAAAGATGTTTTTCCTCACATTCAGGTGGAACTCCCTGTGTTGCAGTGTGTGCCCACTGCCCCTTGTCCTGTCGCTGGGCACTGCTGAAAAGAGCCTGGCCCTGTCCTCTTGGCACTCGCCTTAAGAAGCTGCAGTGTTCATGCTGTAGGATGGGCTCTGGACTGCTAGGAGAAGCCCAAAGAAATTACATAGCCATTTATAAGTCTGGCTATTGACATCTGGTACTGGCTTAATACAGGTGACCCCTAAGAGTAATTACAGCCCTGACTGTTGGAGACAAGCAGCTAATGGGATTTTCGTGGCACAGGTGTCCTGCCCATTTCGTGGTGTTAACTCTAGCTTTCTCTTCTGTTTAGGTGATTGATTGATTGCTTAGGTAGGTTTTTCCAGGAGCTTAAGAAAAAGGAAAGCAAAAGTCCAGCTTAGAAAAATCAGTTTTTGAAGACTTTATCATTTCAGTCAGTAAATATTTTTAACGATAATGCCTTTTTAACATTGAACTTATCCAGTGCAAATCTGATCTTTCAGTTTGGATTTTAAGCCATTATTATTTAACAAGTTGACCCATTTTTAGGCATCTGTGAAATACGTTATTGCACCTTCAATAAGAAATTAGAGTCCAAAGAGTCTGGAGAGCTTTCAAATCTTGCTGGTAGGCTGATCTTACGGTCTTTGCACAGTGGGGGTTTGCAGGGAAAAGTACTTATTTCTGAATTCATTTCCGCTTCTTCTTGGAGTGTTTAAAGAGAGCAGGGCTCCAGCAGTCCCCTGCAGCACGTGAAGTTTCTGATTGGTATGAAGGCAACAGCAAGCAGCTGATGTGAGCCATTTTTCACGGATTCGGCAGCCAAAAATTCCAGGTTGAGATCTTTCACGTGAGGGGTCAGCATGGTGATCGTCCGTAACAGCTCCATGTGCCCCTCAGATGTGAACCGAAAGCACACAGCCAAGCATACAGCCGGCCAATTTCTGTTCCAGCTCTGCAAATGGTGCTGTTAGTGCCGAGTCAACAACCGTCCCTTGCTGCTTGTGCCTGTGTGGCCCGCAGCCGCCTGCCCAGCCGTGCAGACTGACAGACTAACAGACCTGTTGTTCTTTGCTTCTCCTTCCAGCTCTTCACCGAGTATGGCCGGCTGGCTATGGAGGAGACATTCTTGAAACCTTTCCAGGTGAGTCTGAGGGTCCTGGCCAAGACACGTCCCCGCTGCTGGAGGTGGCTTGGCCCCGAGCCGCTGGGCTTCACCACGAGGTGTCACTGCAGTTTGCTGACGGGAGGAGATGGTGGTGCCTGGGGACTGGCCCCCCTGCACGAAGCAAAGGCTTTGTGCTTTCCTGCCCTCAGAGAGGCTTCCAGGCGCATCCAACGTCCCTCTTTCTTCTCTCTCTGAACCCTTGCCATCCTGAGAGCTCTGCCCTGTCCTGCTGGGCTTGGAGAGCAGTCAAGTTGTGCAGCAGGTTTGTCACGCTGTCTACCCGGGGACTCTCCCCAGCCTTTGCTCTGAGAGGTTTGAACCTGCCTGCCCTGGGAATCCCTGCTCCTGGCAAAATGAAAGGATGAGGATTAGCTCAGAGGTTTTGTGAGTGACAGCAGAGCTGTGGGAAGGCTCAGTTTAAGTGGGGTTTTAATTTCAAGTAAGGGACATCTGTTCACCCTGCTGCTTCCCAACTTGTGAAAAGCTGGTGTTCAAAGAAGAGAGAGTGTCAGGCAGACTGCAGCTTGCTCTGGACACCAGAGCTGTGAGCACTTCCAGGGATGGGAGGGTAGTTGGCTGTGACAGCCCCTTCCAGGAGGAGAGTGAATATAGGTGAAAAGAGACAAAGCAGAAGGGAGGGGGCCAGAAGGTACCCATGGCATGGCTGTGGCAGCTCACAAAAGCTCCAGTCCTTTAACAGATGGACTTGTGATTTTGTATGGGTTTGATTATGGCTGCACTGAATCCTGTGCACCTGGGAAGCTGGTTGAACAGGTTTGGAAGCTTTTAGAGGTCTGTGGGACCAGGTGTGAGCCAGGGAGCAGGGCCTAAGGGGATGAAGGGAGCAATGCTGTGAGTTACCCCCGCATCCTCACACTGCAGTGGGGCTGCAGGGCTCATTGCATGATCGGGGTGGTAAACAGAAGGAAAACCCTGTCTGTGGGGCTCTGGCCTTTGCTTGTCTTATACAAGTTGTTCCTTTAACCCGATGCTCTCTGGCAGTCCTGACGGCTTGGTCCAACCTCCAGCTGTCATCCACATTAGGTTAGGTGGTAGATGGATGAGGATTTGTGAGCTTCTCAAAGTGGGAAGCAGCAGAGAGCAAAACATGCTGTAAAAATGCAAATAGTAATTGGCAATGGGTTTCAGCTATTTTACTTTTACCTTCTAACATAAAAAGAGAATTGCTGTCCTCACCACCTTCCTGGAAGTCCTGAGGGGTTTATAGGGCGTCTGTGGTCAAGAAGTGGAAATAAAAGGTTAAAAAATACAACAAATGGACAGTTTGAGATTTTGGGGAGTTTTGAGGGTATGTTGGGTGCTGGCATGGACAGTTGACTCATAAATGATGTGAAAGCTACCAGTAAAAATATATGACTTGTAGTAGCAAGAGCTAGGAGAAAATTGTAACATGGTACAGAAAAAAGCCAGACATTAAATAAATATTCCTGTTCCTTATTTAAGAACTATCAGGATAACATAGCCAAATACTTCAGTAAAAGTGAAATCCTTCCTACTCCTTCAATAAAAAGGAGGCTGTAAGGGGAAACTTGTAAATATGCTTAAGTCATTAGGACTGGATAATAGGCTCAGATTTTACCAAAGACCGTAATTGCTGTCAAGTCACACGGTTTTGTGGATAGCAAGTCTTGTCAAACAATCCCATTATCAATTTTTAAAAGACCATGAGTTTGGTTGATAAAGGTAACCATCACCATGATATGTGGCTTTCTGTAAGCCTTATCTCCCTACAATGCTGATTAAAAGCAAGTGAACTGCATACCAAGTCAGCATTGTCTGTTTTAATCCAGTGTAAATGGATTAAAAACTCATTAACTGATAGACGACAGAGCACACTGAACTAATTTTAATAAGGAATCATCATCTTTCAGAAGTGTTTCCTTGGGGCTTCCCCCAGGGTCTCTCTGATTCACTGTCATCTTCATTAGTGATCTGGGGAAACATATCAAACGGATGCTGGTAACCCTTGTGGATGTGGTAAAATTTGGTAGAGGGATCAAGGGTGGTGCGACCAGGTGAGCAATGGAGATCTCCTGTCCACATCGCAAAGTGGGCTGGTTTCCTGCAAAACACGTTTTTAAAGACAGCCAGGTATTTGGATTAGGAAGCAGGAGAAGGGTGATGGTAAATAAATTGCTTTTCCAGTGGGGAAGATGAGGCTGTGTGCTTCTCAGTGTTTGCGGCTGAGGCTGGACAAAGTCAGACTAGCAACGGGGAGCACGCTGTTAATGAGGGGGCAATTTAATGGTTAGGGTGACTTAATGAGAGATGCAGGGGCTTCTCTGGGAGCTGCAGGCTTTAAACCAAGACAGCTTTTTTTGCAGAAGTCTACATCTTGAGTTTCTTGGGTGAGGTTCCAGGCCTGCAAGTCAAACAAGCTGAACCTCTTTTGTCCTTAAAATATACAAATCTGTAAAGGAAGCTTTGGAAAGCAGCTCCTATAGGAAAATGCTGCCAAGCAGGGAGTATGGCAAAAGTGTCGATAGTAAGGCAGTTGCATTGATCCTGCTGGAAGGGAAGTAATACTTGGCAGTGGAAAATTAACATTTCCCTTTGGCTCCTTCCTCTCTACGGTGTGTCCTCACACTTGCACTGAAGTGGAACCGCCTGCGCTGCCCCACGAACCCTTGCCAGATGCTGGTCCTGATCGTGATGCCTTCGCAAAGGCTCTGCGTAGTGCCTGGCACTTTGCTGGGTGGGAGCGGTTGGGGTGGCTCTGAGGCATGGTAAAATCAGGAACAATTTTGCTTAAGAAAAAAGAAAATAATTCCCGAGTCAAACAGTGCAAGACATGCATAGTGTGTTTGTGGAAAAGTCCTAAACATGGACATATCTCCTCAGCATCTCATGATCTTAGAAGGAACAGTGTGTCCTGAAACAGCTGACTGGGTGCAGTCCCTGTGGCTTGTCAGGCAGTTAGAACAGTGGGTTGGCCATTTCTCTCTCTTTTTTTTTTTAAACCTTTTCTGATGTTTTATGGAAGAGAAATAAGGAAGGGAAATATTTTCCCTTCCTCCACTAAATCTTTGTTCTAAACATAGACGATTTCTGGGGATATTCCAATGAAATGGATTCTGCTCACTTGACCTGCTTATTCATGTGCATGAGAGGAACCCTGGCACCCCTGCCAGGCCCTCCTGGGCTTCCCCCTCCAAGCCGTGTATTTGTTACATAGGGCACAGTCCCTTGCACAGATGAGACACTGGAGACATGATTTCTTCTGAAAACATTATTATTATTTTTTTTTTTAAAGGATTAAAAGTTGACCATACTGGTATTTATTTATTTATTGCATAGGAACTTTGAATGCCTCAATAAAGATTACAAAAGCCAGTGATTTCTTATTCACCCTTGTTATCCTGCATCTGCTTCTCATTAAAAGTCTGTCTGGAAGGCTGCCCAGTGAAAAAGGCTGAAAAAATGAGCCTATAAAATTCCCATAGGATGGAACTAAATGTGGCTGGAATTAGAGAGCTCGTTGCCTTTTGTCCTGGTTAGCAAAATTCTCTTTCTTGTTTTGCAGTTTAAATGATTGATGCTATTCTTCAAGCTAGGGCATCAGACTGCCGCCCAGCAAACCCGTACAGCAGTCTGGGGTTTGCTCCCCCCTTCCCCTTGTAGGACGCAGCCACACGTGCGGCAAGTCTGCATGGTCTCATGGGGTGGCCCTGCACAGAGGGGTATTTCCACCCGTAAAGGTGTGAGACGCTGCTGGAGCTAGGCAAGGACTCGGGGCTGCATCTTGTGGGGGCATGAAGGTGGGGGCAAGGGTGCTGCGGGGGTTCTGCCACCGCTGTGGGCTCCAACATTTGCTGCAAGTGGTGGTGCCAGGGAGGGAGGCCCTGAAATCCCTTGTGAACCCCCTTTTAATAGCATACAGCAGAGTTAGGCATCTCATGTAGCCAGTCCTGGTCCTACGGTTAGCAGAAAACAACAGAGCAACACCCCTGAAAGATGAGTTTCTCCAAGCTGACTCTGGAGCCGCTGGTAACTTTGCCTCAGTGGGGGCTCTATGGCACTGACCCCGTTGTGTTTCTGTCTCTTGTTTTCTAGTCCCTTATATTTCTTGTTCGTGACTGGAGCTTCCCTTATGAATTTTCCTATGGATCTGATGGTGGTGCAAGATTTTTGGAGAAGCGGCTGAAGGTGCGTTCTTTCTGATCTGGGTTCATTTAGTGAGCAGAGCTAGCCTGGGGGTATGCTCCTGGGTGATGGAGACTGAAGAAATCTGGCTTGTGACCCAGGGATGATACACTGCCATCACCTGCGTGGATGGAGAGTGCATGGAGCACGAGGGCAAGACCTTGATCTGGGGGGTGACTGGTGCTGGAGGGTGTAATCCTGGGCAGAGAGCAGGGAATGGGGTGCAGAGCACCGGCACCAGTAAGGGTTCAGCTGGGTAGCCGCGGCGCTGGCTGGTAGGTTTGAACTGCAACGTACAGAGATGCTGGTTATGGTCACACGTAGCCAGTGCCTTAAAATCATGGAAGAGGCATTTTAGGAGGGTGAATTTCCTTGCCATGTTCAGTGTAGGGCTGAGACTGCCTGTGCTAGGCTTCTGCCCCAGCCCAGGCTCCCTGGGGGTCTCTTGCTGGGAGCAGCTGGGAGAGGTGTTAGAGATGGGAGTCAGCAGATTCCCAAGAGAGCCGGAATGATGTTTTAGTAATAGGTGGTTGTACAGTAAAAATGATGGGCGAGGGCTCCACTGGGATTAATCAGGAAATGCATGGGTGATTTTGTCGTAGAGAGACCTAATTAAATGTGAGACAAGAAAGGCTCTAGTGGGAAATCCCAAATGTTTTTGTATTCCAGTCATACATGGACACTCACATTTTCCAAATGATAATAACATGCCCCAGGGCATGTGGTCAGAGATGCACTAGTTCCTTGGTTGCTGGAAGAGCCTTGTCTTTGTCCTCATGCAGCGTATCCCTATGGAATGTCCTCCTGTGTTGCTTTTTCCCTCTGTAAGCAGCCAAAATGGGAAGTACCCCATGCTCCTGCCAGCACTGCGGGCCCAGCATTACTGGTGTCCGTATCAGAAGGAAACCCCCTGATCCCAAACTGGTCTCTCGCAGGTCTCAGGAAATCAGCATGAAGAGCTGCAGAATGTCAGAAAGCACATCCATTCCTGCTTCACCAAAATCTCCTGCTTCCTCTTACCTCACCCGGGCCTGAAAGTCGCCACCAACCCGAATTTTGATGGAAAACTGAAAGGTATGAAGGCAAAGGTCTGGTTTTTAAGCTGATACCTTGGATGCCCTGGCAGACTGTTCCGCTGGTTCCTGAAACCTCTATTAAGTATTTTCCGTGAAAAAACTTCTGGGAGAGGAGTTGGATCCTCCTCCCAGTGATGTACGCATGCTTGGCTACTTCTTCCCAGTCCAGCAGACAGAGGTGGAGGCAGAAAAGGTGTGGGAGGCTGAAAATGTAACAGAGCCCCTGGCAATAAGCCCTGTGAGGACAGATGGCTGCTAGGCAAGCGGGGAAGGGCAGGGCTGGGACAGGAGGTGTGTGGACGTGGTGTTAAGCCCGCAGTTAACTCCTGTGCCTCCCTTGCAATTCGGCACAGATGCAGAGCGGTGCGGACTGGTTGCTGCAAGGCAGGCTGGTGCTTGTGGAGGGTGGAAGACCGGTCCCACATGCTATCAAGAGAATGTTATTTCACTTTGAAAAGCTTTCCAAGGAATATTTAATCTTCCTTATCTGATCAGTGGTTTCCCTACAGGGCAGGCTTAGTTCAACAGGATATAAAAAAGGGGGAAGGAAAAAAAGCTATGGTAAGATTCTCCACCCTGAAGGAGCCAGATGCTGTGGGTTTTTTTAGTTGGTTGTTGTGAACCAGCTGCTTACCAGCATCACTGCTTACAGGCAGCTTGCAATCTTAGCAATAGAGAATGTGTTCCATTAGTCACTTAAAATAAATTAGCAGCAGAAGGATGTTTTTCTCTGGTTTTATCTGTCTAGTGATCAGACTTTTTCTGGCAAACTCCGTGCTAACCAGCAGGCAGGAGAGTGAGGCAGCAGGGGCAGGCATGCTTATGGAAACTGAGCTGATCTCTGTTAGTTCCCCCTTCAATTTCAGTTGCTGAGTAGTATTGAATGAGTAGTGTGTGCAGAACTGGCACAGGAGTTGTCAGTGGCATCTTGACACCATTTTCCTGTTGCCTCAGAGCCATAACCAGCTTTTTGTGATCTGATGGAGGAGATGTGGGGAAAGTGTCCCCTCTCTCCTTACCTTCCAAGTGGCTGGATGTTGCATTGTTTTTTCTGTCTTCAGTCTGTACAGTTTAATTTAAATGGCAATAAGTGGATGTCAGACACTACGAAGCCATGAGAATGACTGTTAGGAGATGAGTCTGCCTCTGTTGAAGTGACACAAGCACCTCATGGACCCCTCAAACAGCACCCTGTGCCAGCTCTGAGCTTTGGCAAAGGGGACAAGCTGGCAGGAGCAGAGATAGTGCCTGTTCCTGGTACCTGCACCAAGGAGCGTTTAATGGTGCAATACAAATGCACAGTCACTTGCAGAATTAGTTAGCATACTTGTACCAAGCGCCTAATGGTTTGCAAAAGCTTTAAAATGCTTTGCAGTGAGAATTTCACATATGGGTTTATAGAGGACCAAGAACTTGGCACAGAAAATCTTACCTGCTGGCACAGGAGGTGGCAGGGATGAGAGCCAGAAAGCCTGAGCCCTGGCAGAGGATATCCACTATGGGTGCCATGGAGCAGAGCAAAGGGAAGGCACAGCACAGGTCCGTGTCCTGTAGGCTAAAGGTCATGATTTGCAAAGAGTGTGTCTAGGCAAGAAGATGCTGCTGTCTGGCTGTCAGCGTTGCATGCACATTACCAGCATCATCAGCAAAAGCAGGTTTTTTTACCCATGCAGTCACATTTGTGTTTGCGCATGTATTTTTGAGACCATGAAGCTGGTTTGTGGATGTATGCACAGCTGTATATTCTGTCTGTGAGTTAAATAACAACTTAACTGGGGCCATGATCATTTCTGAGTACTCGCATCATTACGTTATAGGGTGCCTGAGTCTCTGGCTTGACTCTCCTGCTCTTGTTTCATGTTAGCGTACACTGACGTGCAAGTCTGCCTTTGTGCTGGTACTGATGACATTGGGTTTTGTTTCCAGAAATAGACGATGAGTTCATCAATAACTTGAAG
>JAVJGI010000032.1:31009637-31054080 GCA_035590275.1 Ibycter americanus | reverse complement strand
TGGGGAGGGATGCCCGGCCAGCCCGCTGCCGCCGCCTCCGCCAGCCAGGGCGAAGTCGGCGAGGACTGCGCGGCTGGGACGTGCGAGCGGGGAGATGCCAGCCGCGGCTCTGCTCGGAGAACCCGCCGTGTCGGTGGCGTGGGGAATAATTTAACACTTCCAGAGCCGGGCAAAGCCAACTTAACGCTGTAGTGAGCATCTTCGCGGCCGTAGTGGGAACGAACGTGAGACACCGGTTTCTTTCTTATTTTCGTGTGTGTGTGTGACTCTTTAGCAGGGTTTACTTGCCGTCCACCTATGCGTGCACAGCCTGGAAGGAGCAACTTGAACCAGCTGTCCCTTCTTGGTTTAATATTTGCCACCCGAATAAATATCTTGTTGCCCTTCAGCCTTTTTCTCAACACCTTCTTATAACGTGGACGATTAATCAGTTAGGTTAGTGGCCAATTAGGCGTAACCTTGTAGGAAAATAATTATGCAAGGATATGTGGGGTTTGACTAGTGATGTGATACAGTATACACCCAGGTTTTAGTAGCCGTTTCCCAATGTGTGAAAATTCAGTGTGTTCTTGATTTCAAATGAAAATCAAAGTGTAGTGACAAATATGTTGTTACTTCCAGTGGAAGAATGTCATTTTCTTTGCCAGTGAAATAGATGGGAGCTTTAAAATAAAGTGTATGTGTGTGGCGTATAGAGAGAATAGAGGGGGGCTGTTTTTACTGGTCAGTCACAAAATGTTTCTCTCGCTTTTATATATGGTCTTTCTAGTGCTGGTGGTTGCTTTGAATGTTTGGTTTGCAGAAATGAATTTCATTTTGGTGCCCTGGGAGCCTCATGAGAAGAGATGCAGTGCTGTGTCTTTTGAGGATAGTCACTTTAACTGATCTTGTGAAATAGTGCTATTATTAAATGAGTTCAAATTAAAGCAAATTCATTTTTCATTGCCCACAAGTTGTGTTTCTGAGCTAAATTTCTTTTTATGACTAGAGAGGCTTTTCCACTGCAGTATTACAATACAGCCATATTAAAAAGGTCCTTGGAGCAAATAACCCTCTAATGCTGCAGCTACGTTTTCAGTAGAGTTCAGTAGCTCTATGGGAAATAATTGTGTTGGATTTAAGGAGTCTGGGCTGAACTGATTGCGATTTTTAATTGTGATGTTAAACTGCTTGTAGGTATTCATGTGAGCGGTAAATCTAAACCCAAAATCTAAAAAAAAGAAAAGCTTCAACCCCAAAGCTTTAATTTGAATTAAATGATTTTTCTCCCTTTTTTGCAACAGGTTCTTCTGGTATCTCCCCCCTCCCCCCCCCCTTTCTATCTTTAATTGACAGTGGAGTCTCCTGCTTGAGTACATTTTCTTAACCAAGTAGAGTGCCGTGGTACATGACACCATCATTCCCTTCTGTGTATGGTTTACTGTCTGTGATGCTGCAAGGAATGAAGGCAAGGGAAACTAGAGATAAAAGGGAAAAAGATTCCTGAGGTTGATGGTGTTGGCAAATTGAGTGATGAAGGTTTATTCTGGGGAGCGCCACCACACTGTAGATGGTGGTTTCTGTGGGATGTAATGCTGGAATCACAGCATAGGTCAGCACGTATCCTTCAGTGATCTCGCACCAAATTCTCTGGTGCGTACTTGGAAGGTGTCAAAAGCAGACATGGAACTAAGCTGCTTACCTTCTAATGTCAATATTTGGTGCTAAAAATTTAATTGTGAGTGGAAGAGACGCAGGTTGCTTGCTTCTCTCTAACTACAGCTCTTCCATCACTGGCTTTTGTTTGCTCTAGTAAACAAGCGTGTATCTCTTAAAATTGAATTAAGTGTATAAACTGCTTGAACCAGAGAGGGGGAGAGTTTTTTTCTGTTAAATAAGAAATAAAAATATAAATAAATAAAAAATTAAAATATCGTGCCACTCACTGGCTGAAGTACGGTTTTGGCCTCATCTCTCAAGCAGTGCTCCAAGCAAAAGCTCTGTGTCCAGCACCCTTCTCCTGGACTGGGGGATGGAATTGCTTGGGGTGATTTGCGGGGTGACGCCTGCTTGACTGACAGATGCTTATTGCAGAGCAGTGCCCGGTGCTCTCCAATTTTACCTCTGTAATGATTTCCTCCAGAAAGCTGACAGAGAATTAACATGTTTACAGTCAGATTTTGGAAGTGTTCATCAGGATGTGGAGGGGAAGGAAATCCTTCAATTTTTAGATCTCTCTAATCCCAAGCTTCTGTTCCTGTAGTCATGATAATTTTTTGTGGATTCTTGCGGCAGTAACTACTGTGTTTCAGAGCACAGTAATGCTAATGTTTCCATTCCAGATAGAGTAGTCTTTTTTAAAAAAAAAAAAGAGTGGGAAGGAAGGCGTGGCTGAAAGAGACATCTTGCTCCAGTCCTTTTGTCAGATGGCTTATGAAACCGAGGCTATTTATGAACGCTTTTGAAATTAAATTTCAGTGATAGGACTAAGCTTTCAGTCCTGTGTTTACTGTAGAAATGCCATGTAATCTTGAGCACTGCTTATCGTAAGGATGCAAACTTAAGTGTTTTCCAGCTCAAGCCTGTTTCTCCACTTGAGCAAAACTGTGGGAACAGGTAAGTGTATGGTTGAGGATGGGTATCGTTTCCCATGTTGATGTCAACTATTGTGTGCAGAACGAGCTGAGCTAGAGTCAAGACTGGTGCTCAGAGTGGCAGTACATGAGCAGCAGAAAATTTGAGTCAGTCACTTCTGACTATCAGCTTTCTCCTTACCAACTTCGTCTGTGCACTGCAGATCAGGAACATGTTTCTTTAACCATCTGATTCTGACATAAAATTCCACTGCTGATCTGTCTGTGCTCATCAGATGAGCCTAAGTCGTGCTTGTGCTGGATACTCACCTCCTGGTACCAACCTTTAGTTTCACCACTCAATTCCATACCTTAGTACTTACTAGGAGTGTTTGCCACTGCAGCAGGGTGCTATTGGAGGTCTTGCATCACCCCCTTCCACACTTTGTGTGGGGAAGGAAGCACGATGTTACAGCTAACCCAGCCTGGAGCTGGCAGATGTTGATGCTTTCGCAGTAACACCTAATAAGTGAATTCACTGTCTACAAGGGGGAAAGGAGGAGGGTTATGATACTCTTGAGGACATACAAAATGAGTATATTCTCTGTGTTCCCCATTCATCTGGCTGCAGGCTGCCTACAATTGCACTCTCAGATTTTTAAGGGTGGCCTTCTGCTGTCAGAGATCTAAAGAACGAAGTAGGTGGCTTGTTTGTGTTTTTATGCTTTACCAGGAATGCAGAAGCAGGCTGGAAATGAAAACAGGCCATTCTCTACTGTTTCTAAGAGTTGGAAGAAGGAATGAAAAGTATTCTTTTGAGTAACCTGGCTAGCAGATGGGAATGACCCTATACACAGCATCTGTAGAACAGCATGTTGGATAAAATGGTCCTATTGCAGGAAGTACAGAGGGCAAAAAACCTAAGCAGTCTTGACAATCATTTTGGGATTGTTCTACGAGAAAATCAAAGGCTTGTCAGTTTTTGCTTTTATGCACATAAATCACCTTTGCTCCTCCTGTTTTATAAAATGCATGGGGTCAGGACTTTACAGTTTGCCTCCATAGTACTGTGACTACTTACAGTAGAGTACACATAACAAACAACAGGAGATTCATATTTCACAGCACTTTCATTTTTCATAGGTATGCCAAGTTAAAGAACCTCCAACTTTCCTTTAAAATAGCATGAAAATTGTGCAAGCCAGTTAAAAGCAAGGAGAGTATGTTCTGATATGCCTCTCGTATATCCACAGATTGATGCATTCAACAGCCAGCTTCTTTGATTCTTGCAACATTTAAACATGAATAACTTAGTAGGAAAATACTGTATGAATATTTACTCTTGTTTCAATATAGCAGAGTTCTATTGAAGTCAAAGCAACGGCATGTGGCTCCTTAAGCTGAGGATATGGCCCAGCAAAGGACTTTTCTAATCAGCAGGAGGCTGGGTTTGGTACCCTTACCCTTCCTCTTCCTTGCAGTGCAATGTTCGAGGAAAGAAATAAATCTTACTAACATCAGTGGGATTTCTCATTTAAAAAGTTAAATGCTCCTCAGTGAGAGGTGAGGGTATTACTCTGGCTCACAGAGCATTTTCTCAGACTAATGTATACAAAATGTATGTTGGGATTGCCCAACACTGATAATTCACGCACCTCTGGAGTGGAATACAGCAGCCATTCTGGGCTAGAAACATTATGCAGGAGGGGTTTAGGGAAGAGAAATGAAGAAAAACTAATCCAATTGAAACTGCAAGGGGAATTTAGGAAGCAGAATGCAATTATCCGAGTTGGATATTGGCCAGGACATGTTAGTTAACATTTTTACTCTTGCAAGAATTGTCATGGGATCTTTAATGACGGTGAATGGTCAGGGCTCTATTTTACATCTCATTTGAAAGCCAGAGCTTTTACTTTGTCATGAGGATGAAGTGAATGCTTTGCCTTCCTTCAGGATGAGTTGCTTTGGTCAATGTGCTTTCCTCCCCACAGGCTCAAGGCTCTCTGAGCATAGCTGCCTTGCAGATCCACATGTCTGGGGGTTTTCTTCATCTTGAGCTGCTAACCTGAAAGGAAATCCAGACACTCAGCATTACCTGAGATTTCCTTTCTACTTAACTTCCTTTTTCTGGAGTGGTAGGTAAAGGTACTCTTAAACTATCACTTCTCCCTCCCCTGAAACTTTGTCATGTTAGCAGTAATGTCTTTGCATGCATATTATCAGTTGCAGGTTCTTCTAAATGCTATCAACCCTAGTTATCATGGCAGAGTATTACATGACACAGTGCACCTTGGTAAGTCCAGGTAGCCTTTATAGTGGGTTGTGTCAATGAAAAGAAGTCATTGCAATTGTTTGTTTCGGGGACTATAATAAGACATTTTTGGATGTGTATTGTTGGTGGGGATTTTTTGTTTTGGTTTTTTTCTCAAGAGCACACATCAAAGCCTGGTTCCAATGTAGACACCTATGGTCTTCATATGGACAAGTAGCCCTACAGTTCGAGTTGGCTGTGGCATGTTTCCCTCTCCTTCCCTAAGCTCTTGTGTGCTGGTTCTCTCCCCTGTTTTATGAGTACTGGATGGAAGAATCATCTGTTGATAGTAAACAGATGATAGATCTTACTCAAACTGGTGTTTCAGGAGAAAGGAGTTGATGTGTAAAATATTTTTGTCTCTATAATTATGATTTTCATTTTAGCTACCTGAACTTTAATCTTTTTTTTTCTTTTTTTTTTTTTTTAAAAAAGCACCTCTTCTCCATAAAAAGTCATTGTCCAGTTACAAATGTGTTTCAATACCAGTGCTTTTTGGTATTCAGGCTAGAAAAGTAGCAGGATGGCAGTATGCTTCTCAGGGGGAGAAGAGGATTTGTGTTATTTTGGAGGTTTAGGGTTGGTGCATTTGTTGTGATTCAGACAAAATATGGTTCTGGGAACTTGGAGGATTGCTCTATATCTACTGAGCTACCTTTTAGTCTGTCTATCAAAGTGCTTGCAGTTTATCTTAGAGGTCAGGAGACAGTGGCAGATGCTGTGAAATAATCAGATATGCACCCAGACTTTAATATATAACTTTATTAACAAAATATGAGGAGCAATTTAATAGCAGATGCTTTTTGTTTTCTCTTCTATTGGAAGAACTGTCCTGAGATTTTGTTTTCCTGCAAGCTTGAAATGTAAGGAGGCTGTGCTTCAAGCTACCTATGTCACTAATACTCATGTGCAACACAGATAATTAAAAGGTAACAGGGTTAATACTCTCCTTATAGCAAAGATTTTTGCTGTTTATATGGAAATCTCCCCCCAGTCTCATGGTAACATCAATGTCAATAATTTAAAATGCTGTTTCAAAATCACTCAAAAAATACATAATGTATGAAGTGATACATTTTGCATCCAAGGATTTCCTTTCTACATTTTTCATGCATTTGTGGACAGTTTAGATTGTTTTGTAATTTATGGAAGGAAGGGGAAGGACAATATCTACGTCCGTGTGTCTTGAATTTCTGGTTTAAAGTGAAGAGCTGACCACTCCAACCTGTGTTATGCACCTATAGTGCAGCTTCTACAGAATCTGTGGGGTTTCACAGGAGCAGCTGTGAGTGCTGGGTCTCATCATTCTATTACTGTCTGTCAGAGTTGCCTTAACATACAGGTGGGTCTTAGTTATGCTGATCTCCTCATAGGGTGTGAATCAATATTCCAACTCAGCTTTTTAAGATGTTCAGGGTATGTGCAATGTAATGCTAAGGAACAAAATGAATCTTCATCATCATGCAGAAGCCTCAGAGGAAACCACTCTTCCTTATCTTTGTAAAATAACCATGTCTTTGGTCCAGGGCTTCTTAGATGACTGTATAAGGCCAGATTTTGTCTGTCATAAATAAAGTGAATGGGCTTAGGGACTTCACATGTAAATAAAGTACCCATTCCATCTGCCTCTGTGTGGCTTGACCCACAAAATAACAACAAATGCTTCCACTGCTTGAAAGAATTTGATGAATATATTATGTTGGCCAGGTGTAAAGCTGTGATCTGTGACATTTCATGCCTCATGTGGGCATTATGCTGTCATGCGGCACAGTGGGCTGCATTAATAGAGTCTTTGGGGATAAAGAGAGAGAGAATATGGACAGAAGCTGTTGTTAGGCAAAATAAATTATAGAGTAGCTCATCCAGCGTGAGAAGGATTGTGAGTGATGTAGTTTCATACATCATTTTTTCAGTAATTGTGCTGTTTGAATTGTGACCCACTTTAATAACATTCTATCATTTTTAATATTTCTTTATTCATTACATTTTATACACACTCAGGTGGTTTACTGCAAGCTGTGTGGAAATTACAATGAAGGTCAAGTGCTCTTTGTGACGATAACTTATTACTGAAAATATTAACTTGTTGTCATTATTGTTTTCCAACGTGAAATTTTATTTGTGCGGTGAATGAAGAGATGATGTTGGGCTTGTGTTAAAGTGTGTAATTACTGTCAATAGACCAAAGTCCCTCCAGTCATAGGTCTGAGATGTACATCATCACTGAACAAGTCTCACTTTAAATTGATTTGGTTTTCCCTACACTTTTAAGCTGGTACCGGCCTTTATCGGAAACATCTTTCAGATTAGGACTGGCTTATATAGATTTAATGTGTAAATACCTTCAGTTAGCTGAAGCTAAACTGAAAATTGCGACTTTACTATTGAAATAACCATGCCTACACATGGTTTGGCAGCCTTTCAAATAAGCTTAAATTCATATTTGATTTAAATTATGTTAGTTCAATACTTTTCATGTGGAAAAGGCTTTGTGACTTGGTCTACAGGAGGACTGTGTGGAGTTGGAATAGAGCCGTGGTTAGGGTTGAGAGTATGTTCTTTATTGCTAATGCTGATGTCACTTCAGTTAAATCACAAGTTCTGTGTAGCAGTTATCCATATAAATGACCTTCCAACAGTTGCCCCATGCTTAGTGGACATGTAACTGTAAATTGTATGTGAGAGTTTGGCAAAATGTGTCCTGGAATCAAGACATCAGTATCATCAGCTTCTCAAATCATAATCCCATTTTTGTGCAGCATATGTATTGCTTGTCTTAGAGCTATGAAAAGACATGCCACTGGAAAAAAAGAAAGCTTTTTAGCATCCCTGCTATCTTTACAAAGCGTAACAGACATGTTGGATACTAACGCATAATTTCTTACGCATTATCGAAATAGAGTAGTTTTATGTAAAGGTCAGCTGTGCTTAGTGTCTAAAATGTTCCAGTTTTTACTAAGCATATTTGAGGTTCCTCTTGAGAATCAAGTGTAGAAAGAAAACAGATGGGTTGCAGTGAATATTCACCATTTTGGCTGTTGCAGCAGGTCAGGGGTTGAAGTGTTACCATCCTTCTCATTGCATGACTAAAATTCTAGGCTGCTGATTTGATGTGGTGGACCTAAAGCTTTTCCTGATCCAAAGCCAGAGAGATGTCAATTCAGAAGTCATGGGTGTCTTAGTTTTCCTTCTGTGTTATGTAGTTTGAATTTTGTATAGTCATGTCTTCTAGGTATAATATGGAAGAAAACTGGAGTAATTAGGTAAGTATCCTGCTTTTAAAAGTTTTAAAAGTTCGGGACTACTGTGCTAGGTTTGGGTTGGACAAGTAAGTTAGGAAGACAAGAACTGTTTTACAGAAACAGGAGTGAGAGTTTTTAACTAAATGTCTTTTTTTTGAGTGTGATTGAGCTACCCAAACAAAGCTTTCATGTTCCCCCAGCATAAAAGAGAGCTAGTGGAACAGGAGAAGGTTAGCCCAGAAAGAGCGCACTTATGGTAGAGACCACCTAGTAAAACTGTATGGAGAATTGAATAGGCAATTGTCTTTTCCACTAAATTAAGTGAAGGATATCACGTGAAACGAGCAAGCAGCAGATACAGAACAAGTAAAATGCTCCACACAAGGTGGTGTTATGCAGGAAAGCTCACTGCCTTGGGATGTTGCGGGTGCTAAAAGCTTACACAGACTAAACCATCTTTAAAATCTGCAAAAGTTTGTGGTAGGACTGAGGGCTAATGTGTGGGGTGATACTGCTTCTCGTGCAGAAATGCCAGGCTTGCAAATGTCTGGAGGCTGGAAATGTGTTCTGGTGAATTACTGCAATATGTGTCTGCTCTTGGTGACTGCCAGAGAGTCAAGGTTACTGAATACAGGGCCAGCTGGCGCATTGCTCTGAGCCAGAAGGGCTTTTTTATGCATAGGTGAAGATCTTAGCCAAAAGCCAGTGTAGGATAGTACACCATCTCCTTTCCCTGTTGTCATTTGGGTATCTCTTGAGTTAAAGGTGATTGAGCTGGACTAGAGTATGGGAAATGGTAGAAGTTGTTCCTAAGAGACAGGCATTAGTGTTGGAGGAAAGATACAAAATGCTAGCAACGGTGTAGAAAACAGAAGTAATTTGTTGTGCAGTTGATTTATTTTGCTGTAGTTTTAACCAGTTACTTTGGTCTAAGGCTGTTATTTCACTTATTTGGTGATATGTGCTCTACCGTTGCTGTTTGATAGTGTCATGATCTACCTGTTGGAGTTGCTTGTTCTGAGCAAATACTTGTGTTATGTATATCTGTATCTGGCTGTATAGCTGCAAGAAGCTTGCAAAGTAACCCAGCAGAATTTTCAAAGTATGTATTAGGGGAAAAAAAAAAAAGGCTTGCAGAGGAGGCATGCTGTGTATCAGCATGAGGACCAAGTGAATTGCCTCAAAGACATCAGTCCTACTCTTCCAACCCATTTCTCCACAGGCCTTGAATGTGCTGGTTGTGATAGTGGGTGCTGGTCTAGCCTGAGCACCAGAAGGTGAAATAAAGTATTCATGTGCGCTTTGTCAAACAACCATTCCAGCTCCTGACTTAATCTGTAAAACATCCCCTTTTCAGTTTAATGATCTTGCAAATTGAAACAGTTTTTTGAGTTTAGAAACCATTATATTGTATGTAGGTCATGTTCCAAGCTTATGGGATGGAAAGTCCAATTTGGTTTTTTGGAAGTAGAGAATCTTGGGTAATTGCTTGACTTCAGGAATTAGGGCTTAAGAAGAGTGCTAAATATCCTAAGAGTTGTGATAAAATCTTAAGAGTGGGCAACACTCTACAATCTGACAGCTCTTCAGTGGCTTATAATTAGGTTTGATCATTATCAGCTTGAGCCAGATTTGCACAGGTTACCTGGACACGAAAAGGCATGTGTACCCTTACCAATTCCTTGAGCAACTCAGTCCTCTTCTTGAACAGTTCCTTGTTGATGGTGATATGGAGTGATCAGGGATTTTTTTTTTTTTTTTTTTCTCTCTTTCCTTTGCATTTTTTCTGTTTCCTTACAGTTTACTTTGCACAAGTTCAGGTTATCTAGTGCCAAGTCATGGGAAACCAGGCATTCTTCCCATGAGGAGGAATGATCTAGGCTGAATATCACCATTTGTCCTAGAGGTTATGGTTTGCCTAGTTCATTCTGATTCTGGAGACCAAGAAAGTACTTTGAATTCTAAATGGCTGTCTGTCTTTGAAATAGGTTGTTTTTCTGTGGAAATGCTTGTCTGTTCCTGTAATTTTCTGTATACACATTTTAAAAAAATAAAATATTAATCTGGTAGCAAGAATGCCGCCTTGTGCAGGGTTCCAGAGTACAATGACTTTTTTTAGTGGGAGGACCTGGTGTAGAGTTTGTTAGTAATTTCACTTACTACAGACTCTGTTGCCTTCAGATTATCACTTCAAGTGCAAATACACGATGGAGTTTACATATGGTAACGTTTAAAAATCAAAGTTCAGATACCGTAGTTGTGCAGTGGAGTCACTTGGAATTATTTAATAAGAACCATACAAAAAGGTTCCTCTTACTCTAATTCTGTTAATAATGTATTTTGCAATTGTCCTGAGACATTTGACTGACAACTTTTCTTTCAGTATGTTGTGGAACAAATCAGTGACCAACTAAGGTTTCATCATTGGAGTGATGCTGTACATCATGGCTGCTAAGAATTTCACAGTGACAAGGAGATCATATAGCCCTTATTTCAAAATTACAAATCAGGGAATGGAATAGCTTTTTTTTTTTTTTTTGCTGTCAGCAGACGTCAACAGATAGGAACAGAGATCGGAGCAATTGTGCTTTTTGAGGGAGAGTGGCATGTCCATTGAAGCTAGTTAATTCATTCTTTTGATACGTGTACTGATTTATTTTTCCCCCTTTATTGAAGAAGCAGTACGAGCACATGCTCACTGATGTGCACTTCAGCCTTTCAAAGAATTTCACAAGAGCAGTTTATGAAACAGCCAGCCTTTTTTGCCAGTGAGATTTCTCTTCCTACTTCTACCTATTAGTTGCAAACATCATATTTGACATTTGCAAGGTAAGATGCTGGCTCTCTACTTCTGTTCACCTTTGCTTCCCCTGCAGCTCCCACATCTGATTGGACTCTCAGCTCCGTAGTTGCCTGGCTAACTTGCTTTCTGCCTCATTTACTCCCCAATGACTGCTCAACGACATTCCCTGAATTCAGGACCAGCTCAACTTCGTGACTGGCTGCTCAGGATGCTGCAGCAGCAGTATGTTTAGTGACTTCTCTTTAAAGATGTATAGCTATACATCTTTTGAATTGTAAAGCTAAATTTCATTAGCTTCACTGGAAGGAAGGAATGAACGCTGGGGAAAAAATATACCACTGAGGCTACTGTAAGAAATTCTAGCTAAATGATTCAGCATAGGGGAGCCTAGTGCCAGGTATGGGTGAGTATTGGTACACTCGCCGTGTGCTTTACTGCAGCTAAAGCAGAACTTCATGGTTACCTGATATATCCTGAACACTTGCTACAAATACTCAACACGTGGCTTGGTTGGGTTGCTTGTGTTGTTTGGTACCTTGCATTTGAAGAAGTGTATGCCAAGATTTTGGAAAGGTTTAATTTTTTTTTTCCCCACTGAGCTTCAGATCTTTGGAATAAACCAAAGACAACTTGAGACCACTGTCACCTTAGAGTTTTGAGCTCTTTTCAGCATGATAAGTGCTGTTCCCCATCAGTTGTTTTTCTCTGTGCAATATGGAGTCCTTGGTGGCTCAGAAGTGAGAGTGTTGGACTGAGTCCCTTCTCACTGGTACATCTGTGTCTTTGTGGGCCCTCATTAATCTGGTGGTGGCTGACTTTTAAGCCTGTGGGAAGATGAACAAGTGTGTAAGTGTGGGGCTTTTTAGTTTCTTTTGTTACAGTTCTGCTCAGTTGGAGTCTTTCTCAATGGAGACTTCTGTGGGCAGGTTGTGGTGGTTTTTTTCCATGTGCTTATTTGTAACATCTTCCTTCCATCTTATTTAAGGCTCTTTAAAATCCTGGGTGAGTGTCTCCTGACTCTTGAAGTTCAGGGAGAACACTGTGATTGCCTACCTTATGTACTGTCTTAACAAAACCCCCACGTTTCAAGTGTATGTCCTGCCTATTGTTTCTACCAATTTTCCCACCTAGCTAAAAGTTCTGTGTCTGGTTTCAGAATCCCAATTTCTTAAACGTTGGAAAGTAGCTGGTATTTTTGCCTTAAAGGTCCTATGGATACCATGCTAACAGCAAAGGAACAAAATGTTACATCAGCTCAAGTAATTTTGACTTAATTCCTTAGCTAACTGGGCCAACTAACAAAGTAAAATTGGGGCTGAGATGTGTCATTCATGTGCTTTGCTGTTTTCTGTGGACATCTGATTTACAGTTTTAATGTTGGTTATCTTATAGGTGGCATACTGTTTTAGAGCTCAGTGTTGAAGCCAGATAGCTACTTGTGCATATTTTGAAGGAGGGGAGAGACCACAGAACTGGACAGTCATCTTGTCTTTGGTATTTTTCTTTTAGAGGAGGCTCAGTTTAGAGACTAGCTTGGCACTGCTCCATAGCAGAGGAACTTGCAGTGATGCTGCAGTTTTGTTTGTGCCACTGCAGACACAAAGGCTAAAACAAATCAAAATGAACTGAGAGGAGCAGATGGGGCAAGTGAGAAGTTGGGAAATCATTCAAAGTGTTAGACACCAAACGATTTCAATTTTCCTGAGACAAGTGTCTGCTGTGGCACAACATGGCTCTTTTTGACACTCAACACATGTGAGACAATTTTGGAATAAAAGCTGCATCAGGTGTTCTGTTTCCAAATTTTCTTGCCTGAGGGAGAGTGTTTGCATTTGGCAAGGATATCTGTAAGGGGGGTGGGGTGGTGAAAACAAACTTATCGTAAATCTTTTCAGGTGTTTTGTTGACCACTCTGAGCATAGTGTGTCTGTACGAGCCATGGGTGAAGTTCCTCCTTCTGAGGCAAAAATGGTGTAGGGATATCACAATGTAGTGGGAGCCAAAGATACTCAGAGATATCTCCTTTCTTCTAAAAATGTCTTGATTTTAACGTCTTTCTTAAAGGATACAATTTTTCTGTAGGATGGGCGTACCCAAAAGAGTAAACGCCTCACTTTGATAAGTATGAATGTGGGAAATGTGGGCATCTTCATGTGTGCAAAACCCAAGCAGTGACCCTCTGAGATGGGACAAAATGGCTGTGTCTCCTAGTCCTTTCAGTCCTTAGTGATGGCTTTGCCTTGTGCTAGCAGTGGATTTTTTTTTTTTGGGTGCTGCCGTACTAGAAGCTTGGGTAAGACTGTCACTGTGGCCTAAGCTTAGTGTTTCCCCTGTTTACACTGTTTACAAAAGCTGCACTACTAAAAGGTATAGAGTGGGGAAATTTGTAATTTTGAAGGTAGAAATGCTAAGGTCTGAACTTCCATGCTCTGACAGCATCAGCTAAGCTATATTCTGTAAATAATGAATCCACAGAAATTCCTTGGAATATGTGACCTCTGTTGTTCTGTAATACTGTTCTTCTATTTAAGATTCCCCTTTAAGTGAATTGGCTTCTTTTAAAAGTAGGGAAATGAGATATGAAGAATTCTGTTCCCATCTGGTAATCACAGCCTAAACACAGTTTTTCAGTATTTATTGTTTATAACTTTAGATAATTTTTAGATGTTTTGTAATTTAGATAATTCATGCTTCAAATGCTGTGGGGCATAGAGAAGTTGGGTGTAGGAGGAATGTGTATGATAAGGCATAGTTCCAGCAGGAAGAAGATGACTTAGAAAGCAGTTGGATTCTTTCCATCCACCCTACAAAGAAAATTGGTTTGCAGGAAATATAGGTCATGGCACTGTTCTGGCATCTTGATGTTACCGTTTTGTAAGTACAGTATATTGCTAGCAGCACAATTTGGGACTCCCATTAGAATTGTTCTTTGCTGTCAGACTTAAAGGCCATTTAATATCCCTTATCTGATCTAATGCACTCTTCCTTACACAGACAAAGAAAACTTAGGAGGTGGTGTAAGTTTGGTGGCTCTTTGTTTTTTATAAGTTATTGAAAGCCACTTCGATGACTCTTCCTGCTGTTGCATCCAAAAGTCAGTTACTTCACTAAGGACCCGAGGGATCAGGGATGCATCATGAATGGGGCTGTGAAACTAAATCCTTTTTCCGTCTCCACAGTGAAACACAGAAGAAAATGAATCCTGTGGTGTTGTGCCACAGGGTTTTACACCTACGAGCTTATTACTAGAGAAAAGCCTTGGCTTTTTGAACATGACATTCACCTTTGATTATGAGATTAATTTAATTTCCTTGTGTTAGAAAAGATATTAAAGGCAGCAGTATTCTGTGAGTCAGGTCGTTTGTGTTCTCCTCTGTCTGTGTCCAGCACCAGGACAGGGTCAGTGGTGGTTGCAGGAGAATAAGGCTGACAGTATCTCTGTGGGGAAGGGAGGCAACGCTGCTCCCATCTTAGAAATTGTGGCACTGAAATGTAGACAAAGTAAATTATTCTTCTGTGTAGTTCAATACAACTGGCTACCGTGAACAATATAGAGGTCAAGATGAAAACAGAAGGGTAGGCAGGAAATTTGGGCGAGGAACCGTAGCTACACTGTGGTTTTTCCTTGTTTGCTTTTGAGGTGCGATGCAGTGGCATAAGCACAATGCTGTGATTCATCTCCTCAGCCTACTATGACAGTGCTCGTTGTCTTCTGTACTTTACCTGTCTTCTGGCGAAAACAGAAATAATAATGTTTAGCTTTCTGGTACAGTGTGACATGGTGCAGCTTTGAAGAAGGATGGAGAGATGTATTTCAAGTTGGTTTGAAGTGGTCTTTGTATTCTGCAGCTTCCATAATCTTGGGTCTGCCTTGTAGTGGTAGGGATGCAGGCAGCCTTCTCGTACCCATCCCACAGTGCTTCTGTAGTTTTAGCAATTATGCACTGTGTATAAACGCACCGGACTTGCTAAAACCACTTCATATTCACCTATGTTTTCTTTTTCAATGTTTTATCTCAAATGAGACTGGAGGTTAACAAATCCATGAAGTCGGCTGAAATCAAGGTGAATCTTGCCTCTCCTTTGCCCTGTCCTGGGATTCCATGCGGCTCATGCAGTGTGTTGCAGGTACAGGACTCAAGCTCGTTGTAGCAAGCAGGGCTGCAGTGAATTGAAGCCCTTTTGTTTCAGTTGAAGTTCTAGCAAGTTATTGCTGCTCAGTCTGGATGTTTTCAGGCATGACGAAGATATAAGAATGCAACTACAGATTTTTATTGCTACCCCAATGTATTTCCAGTGTGGTGTTATTGCTTTGGAGTTCATTAGGAACAAACAAAACCAGTGGAAAGCATACTGCTTGTAATGCAATGCTGCACAGCACGGCTCACTTTCTGCTGGCTGATGAAATGGCTGAGCTTTGGAATAAGCAGGATCCCAACGGTTTCCTTTGTAGCTTGCCTGAAGATTTCCTAAACCCCTAACCACTTTCATTCGTTGTCTGCTGGTACACTTGGATAAGAAACAGGTGTTTTTTTTTTTTTTAAACAGGCAATCAGGAAAAGTTCCTGTGGTGCCAAGTAGGTTTTTCTTTTGGGTTGATCTAAGTATCAAACCAGTCTTACTGTATCTTAGTTCTGTGGTTTCTTAGGTTCTTCTTGTCATTTAGGGCAGGATTTTGAAGGATCATTTAAAGATTGATTCTTTGCATCCTAAACAAGGTGTGTGTGTGTGCACATGTGTTTTTGTTTTTTTTAATTAAAAATATACTTCGCGGACTACTCTAGCCTCACTATTTCCTGCTTCAGTGGGAATGTGGGGTGCACTGAAATGCTTGGACATGCCACTGGGGGACCCACACTTTTGACCAGTTGCTGTCATTTGACTCTGATGACACCTAGAAGACCAAGGTTAGAAGCCTGAATTCCTGAGAAGCATAGGTGGGGAACAATGAAAACGGAGTTTTGTGGGAAAGGTGCTGCATAGGATGCGTAATGAAGATGTGTTGAAGACATCTCTCAGTGATTGCTTTCAAGCAACTATCATTAAAATTCTATGTTCTGATGGATATCTCTTCTTTGAAGGTGTTGCAGCATTATGAGGATTGTAAATATTTTCCTTTTTAGATTCAAAAAAACCCCAAATGTGTAATACCTTTAAAGATGTGGGTTTTATTATTTTTTATATAAACATGCAAAAATGAGCAGACAGAAAGCCCTAGCAGTTGTGTGTGTCTGATTGAAATGCATAGATTCTTATACATAAATTATTGCATGCAGTTGTATGAACAAATGGAAAAGCTGAGCTTAGGACCCCTTGAAAATAGTCTATTTCTGTTATGAAAATAGTCTATTTCTGTTAGACATGCATATCATTTAGATATATGCTTGTCTACGCAGTGTATAATTTTTCACCGGCTCTTTCAGAGGTAATTTTGGAAGGCGAAATGTGCTGTGTGAATATGGTACTTCAAATTGTAGAATGTTTCCATGAGAAAATAAAGGATTCATCTGCAAATAATCTCTTCAAAGGCCCTATTACAGTTCTGAACTCTCAGATGGCTTGGCTGGTCTTTGCTATTGCTTTAGAGGGACAGAGAATGTTAAACCATTTACATATATTGTCACAAAATAAATTTATGTGGTTGATCCTGCCTGACATGATGCTTCACAAGATGATGGAAAATTTATAAATGTTTTCTTCAATTTGGTGCTCAAGAAGCACTTTAAAGCACTCATTTCTTTAAGAATTATTTTCTCTCGTTATATCCAATTCATAGATTATGGTCAAGTGTTCATTTTTATGGTATTTACAAGAAATCAGTTGGGCCAGCTTGCTCATAACAGCCCTCCCTGTCCTTTCACCCGCAGCCCAGATACATCCGTGCAGCATCAGGGAACAAAGAGTTGAGATTCTGAGCCATGCTTATATTTGATTTAATAATGCATTTTCCTTAGTAAATTTTTGAAAGGTTGGGTTGTTTGTGGTCAAAGATTCTAAGGTTACGTCCATTATATTAAAGGCAAGATGGATGGTTAATAAGTTTTTCAGCTGTCTAATATTTTAGTGGGGGATGAAGTTCCTGGTCTTGTATTTGCAAGCCGTGTGTGTGTCCGTCTCTGCCCCTCCACTCAACTCACAGATACCTACTGATAGTTTTCACTCTAACTTCTCATTCCCTTAGCGATAAAGCATCCCACTTTGCTCTTTGCATGGACTGAGAGTTTGTCAAGGATAGTCTGCTCTGGGCATTGAACTCTTGGAAGAAGCGCAGATTAATGGGGAAATCTCTCTAACCAATTCATCAAATTGTATCATCTTTGAGCTAAATCACAGAAGATTGAGTCATCCCTTAGAGCATTAGCTACGGAGTCTAAAGTCTGCTTGTGGAAGAGTATGCTATTGGATCCTGAGGCTTTAGATTTAACTGAAGGTGTGCTGGCTGGAATGAGACCTGTTCAGGGCTTGTACTGAATTCTGATGGCTGCTGTTGGAGCAGTTGCGGTGTGGTAAATTCATGCTCCATCTAATCACCCAAGTCTAGATGAAGCATAAAGTGACAGTGTGCTGGTGTGTGTGTTGAGTCTAAACTGAAATGTGATCTCATGTTTCCGGATTGGAGATGACTGCTAAACATCTCACGATGCTAGGGATGCTTCAGGATTCACGTGGAATTGCTGGAGTTGGATCAAGAGTTTACTGCAGTAAGTGGCTTGACTTTCATAATCGGTCAAGTATGATCATTCTGGATAATAGCATTTAAGGCTGGACTGGTGGGTAGGTATTTGGAAGAGAGATCATTGTCTGAGACTGGCTGTAACTCCCAGTATGTGACCTCCACCTTGCTTTTCCTGTTAGAGAATTCCTCTGTGGTTGTCTGTGTGTTGAATTGGGTTTTACTATTAGCCTTTAGGGAGGGTATACTCTGCTAGACTATTCTGTGCTTTGGTTGGCTGTTTTGATCTACCATCACTAGCAAGGCTTTTAAAATTCTTATAGATCACTTTGGACTATGTGACAGATTAAGTGAGAAAGAGAACATTTGTGGGGTGTTGGTGGCCTAATCCTGAATCCAAGCCTGACAAATTATGTGTTCTGAATTAGCTAATCAGGCACCCAAAGCACCTGTTTGTCCACTTGCGATTAGAAGAAATCATCCTTGTTCCTAGCTTTGTTGCCTTGGTTAGGGTGACTTGCTCACATGTAGGGTGTTCTCCTTGATAAGGGATATTTTGGTGAGTTTGGAGGTGGTAGGGGAGACCGTCAGGCTATAAGAGGTGTGTAGGATTCAGGCTCTTCCTACAGTTGCTTTAGGTAGTAGCTTTATTTGCTTGGGTAACTTGCTTTACTTGTTTTAGTCTGTTCTGTGGCTTGGCCTTTGCGTTCTCCATAAACAAAACGCGTAGCTTGGGAAGCGCTGGGTACACACCACAATGGTGGTTACATAGCTAATGCTCCTTTCTGGGGGACGTTGCAGAAGAGGATGTGGTGAGAGCTCTGAGGAGCAAAGCATGTCACACATCAGACGGTGGAAGTGTGGAGGCAGCATGTTGATACTATTTGCGAAGTCCCCTCCGGGTGCTTGTGACCAGGTGATGAGACTGTTTTTTCACAGAACTTCAGTTGCCTTTCACAAGTTCATGATAATTTATCAGCCTGTGCACCTAGAATGAGCAGTTGTTTTTGAACCTTAGTTTGTGTTCAGTGGAATTAATGGTTTAAAAGGTGTCTTCACAATATTAAATAGATAAACTGGTTCAGGGATTCAAAGGCACTGGACCGTTTGGTTACCATGGTGAGCATAGCAGGTTTTTTTGCTAAATACTGGGATTGTATTTGTTGAGGTGCACCAGAGGAGGAGTTAATAATCTGGGTTATTCTGCAATAGAAATAATTTAGCTAGCAGAACAATCTTAACAAAAACTTACCAGTGTCCCTTGTTTTCAGATACTGGTCAGAAACATCTTATTCTGTCAAATAATAACACTGCTTAGTTTGGTTTAGAGCAACAGGTAATCTCTTTGGACAAACCCTATGGAAGCAAACAGTGTGTGTGAGGGCGAGACAGGCTATACAGTGAGTGTGAGTAATCTCAGCCAAGGAGCGTGTTCAGTTCCTGACATAGCTTTCAGCTGGTGCATTGGTTACAGCAGCCATTTGGATCTTGTCCTGTTTTTCTGATGTGAATTTGTATGTTGGATTAAAAATCTGGTAACAAATGAAAAAAGAGTAAATATGAAAGAGGTGGGAAGGATCCCATGTGCTGGGAGTCTGACTGATGTGGTAGCAGTGCTGCAACAAACTGGTGCAGGGGTCCTCAAGGTAAACAAAACCACTGGACAAAGTCTGGTCAGTAACATCAAACCCTGGGTAGGTGGTATCTATGAAACTTTCTTCCATGGTTTGTTTTCCCATGGTGTTTCTTCAACCTTTTTCAGTCACCAATTTTGACTCGTCATACTCACAGAAACCAGTTTTGGTTAGCAGACCCCTATTCACTCTTCCCTATTCACTAGAGATAACCTCAAGGCAGTATTAGATTGTAAGATCAGGCATTTTAACCTGATGTTCTGTTTCTTGCTTTCTTCTGTCTTTGCTGATGATGCTTGCTGAGGCTGGCAGGAGCGTTTTGTGAACCTTTGTTAACTTTCCTTGCAGCTGGGGCCAACGACACTGCAGCTTGCTTGCCTTGCACTGCGTCACCTTGTTCTGCGGTGCCATTCACTGCAGTCCTCGGGCTGCTGGTGTGGGGAGTTTGTCAACTGGGACTTCCCACCTGAGCATGATGCTGAAACGCCACGCTGCTGGGTATGCAGCAAGGAAAGGCTTCTTTTGGCCAGGGCTTGTGATCACAACTTTTTGGCTACTGAGACTCCTGACTTGTCTTTTTGGTGCTTCGAGCTCATATTGATTACTGTGTAAGCATGCACTGAGCTACACTGTGTATCAGTCCCCACGCTGAAGCTGGTGCCAGGATGTGGTGACCTTTTCAGGAAGCCCTGGTCTCCCCTGGAGATGCCTCCCTGCCACTGAAGATCAGCTGCATGTATCAGTTGTAGATAGTTCATGGCTTGTATTTTTGGAAAGATTATGTTTTATTACTTTTCAAATTTCCTTCTGGTAAGACTTTCTTTTCCAAGATGAGAAATACCTGCTATGGATGCCTTGATGGTTGGTTGTTGTTGTTTTTTTTTTTTATTATTCCTAACGTGCAGAAAGATGCTCGCAGCTCAGGGTAGGCACGCTTTAAAAATATGTATTTATGAATTTAAAATTGCAAACACTTTTTAGTTTGGGTGGTTGTGGTTTCCCCCCCCCCCTCAAATAAGCCCTGTAACAAGTTGATCCTTCAACTCGCCCACAAATAAGACAGTTCCAGTGAGAGAGGCTGTTTTATGGGATTCATTTTGGAAGCTATTCAGGGAAATTACTGTAGGCTTTTTGAGCAAATTAGTGAGAGCGTGGCAGGACCACAAAAAAGCTTTTTCCCTTAAGATTTGTAGGATCTTATGAAGGGAAGAAAAAAACCCAACCTCTGGTAATTAAAGAATTTTTTTATAATGAAATAAAATTATGCAAGCTCTGGTTTTGAACATGGCTAAGTTCTTAGCTGTTTTTGCTAGTGAAAGGTTGATTTTAGATAGGGGCTTTTAGAAGGGAAAGGAAATAACTTAATCACTGCTTTAAATGTCTGTGTATATATGGGGGCGTGTGCTTATGCCCTCTGCAAGATGTTAAAGAGTTTGGATTTAGGATGTTTTTAAAAAAAAAAAAAAGGAAACTATAACTCGTAGGTGTGAAATGATCGAGGCAACTAATCTGTTGGGTTGTGGGAACCTCAGGAGCTCAGCTCGTGATTAATATAATTAGTTGAGTTCAGCTGAAGTGTTTATCCTGGGGGAAAAAACAGTGAATCAAATCTCTGGATCTTTCACAGGGACTTTTCAGTTATTTGAATTGGAGAGAGGCATTTCTTGTTGCTTGAATTAGGTTAACGTTTTGTGGGTATACTGCCAAGACAGCTATGATTCAGGGCATGAAGAACTGGGGAAACTATTCATGGACCTCTCCTGTTGAACAAAATTATGTCTTTGGCCCTTAATAATGTAGGTTATGAAGGGAAAAGTCAGATTGTTGGAATGACTTAATCAGATTCTTGTAAATGTATGACACATGTGGACAGTGTGATATTGAAATGCAATGAGGGTAGTAGAAAAGCAGGTGTGGCTGTAGAGGATACGGCAGCAGTATCCCGTGAAACTTTACGCTAAATGGCAAATAACTTGGAAATGTGCCTCATCTATGCATGTGGCTAAATGATTTATATGCTGCTTGGTCTGTATGCTTGTTTGTATTTAAGGTACTCTTTGGATTCTCTCTATCTCTTGACTAATTCAGAACGTCCAGAGCAGGTGAGTCTTCAAAACAGAAAGAGATGGATGTGGTAGCTTGCTAGTGATGGGGACCATATTTCCCCAGCAACAGTATCCCTATGGAAGCTTGCAGAAAAGCTTTGACCCTCAGTCCTGGTTTTGAGTTCAGAAAGTCCCAGGTCTGGCTGTGCTTTTTATCTGGTTTAGGATCTGGACAGGCTGGACTGATGGGCCAAGGCCAATTGTATGAGGTTCAACAAGGCTCAGTGCTGGATCCTGTGCTGGGGTCTCAACAACCCCATGCAATGCTCCAGGCTTGGGGAAGAGTGGCTGGAAAGCTGCCTGGCAGAAAAGGATGGGGGCATGCTGGTTGACAGCTGGCTGAATATGAGCCAGCAGTGTGTCCAGGTGGCCAAGAAGTCAAATAGCATCCTGGCTTGTATCAGAGATATTGGCCAGCAGGACAAGGGCAGTGATCGTCCCCCTGTACTCAGCACTGGTGAGGCTGCACTTTGAATACTGTGTTCAATTTTGGGCTCCTCACTTCAAGAGGGACATAGAGGTGCTGGAGCGTGTCCAGAGAAGGGCAATGAGGCCGGTGAAGCTCTGTCTGGAGCACAAGTCTTATGAGGAGCAGCTGAGGGAACTGGGGTGTTTAGTCTGGAGAAGAGGCAGCTCAGGGAAGACCTTCTCACTCTCTACAGCTACCTGAAAGGAGGCTGTAGCAAGGTGGAGTCAGTCTCTTTGCCCAGGTAACTAGTGACAGGACGAGAGGAAACGGCCTCAAGTTGCGCCAGGAGAGGTTTAGACTGGGTATTGGGAAAAACTTCTTCACTAAAAAGGTAGTCAAATACCGGAACAGGCTGCCCAGGGAGGTGGTGGAATCACCGTCCCTGGAGGCATTTAAAAACTGTGTACGTGTGGTGCTTAGCGACATGGTTTAGTGATGGAGTTGGCAGTCCTCGGTTAATGGTTAGACTTGATATCAAAGGTCTTTTCCAACCTAAATGATTCTGTGTTTGGACTTAAAGGCAAGATGCTGAAATGCAAAAGCAACCATTTCATTTACGCATCGTTGAAATCACAACTGGCTAAAGCTGCTGCTCATGCCTGTCTTTGAGCATACCAGATACGGACCTTGAGATGAGACAACAGCCACACTGAAGCTATTCAAGTAATTTTTTGAGGCTTTGGCATGCTTTCACATCAAAAGACAGATATGTGTATGCATGTGTATCTTGCATAATCTGGAATATAATAAACCTGAGACCGTCTTATTGTAAATACTTTCAAAATATCTAATTGCTGATTAACTTCATCAGGCTGCATTGACAACTCAGCTGAGATAGTGTGGGGATGAAAAAAACATGTGTGAGTGCTTGGAACTGCCAGGGCTGGGAAACCTTTTCTGTTTCCAGTGACATTTTCAAAATTGTGTTGCAGATGCTGGTCTGTCTGCCTGGCGGCACTCAGTAAATCCCATGCAGCAGGCTGCATGGGAAGCCAAACCCTGGTGCAGGGAGGGCAGCAGCCCCGCTGTGTCTTTTATCCTGACATCTGAGATCTCTTCAGCCTTTCCAGTGTGCTGGGACATGACAGTGTGCATCAGGAGGAAATGAGAATCAACAAAGCTTTTTTATAGTGTCCACATTGGGTCTGAGCAGGTTCTCAGGTGGTCTAGACAGGTGCTGTATGGCTTCACCATCTTCATCAGCGCAGATGTTGCGTGCGGTTTTAGTGCTGGCATTAATTCAGTAGATGATTAGATTAGATAGTAAGGGACGTCAAGGGAGTTGTGTGAGAAACTCTGTGCTACTTAGTGCATTCTCCTCCTTTGGTGTGCCAAGACACCTTAAGTTTCACAAACTCAGTGCTCGAACTCCTTCATGTTTCTGGGTGACATGAATGTGGTGTGTGGTTTCTTGTCTCCTATCCCCAGTGTTCCTTTTTCTGGGTGGGGATAGCACATTAATCTATTTAAAAATAACACACACACACCCCAACCCAACCAAACAAAAAAATGAAACCAAAAAAACCCCAAATAAAAAGCCTCCCACCTTGATTCACTGAATTTGTCACAATAATTAAGTATGGTAGCTACTGTTTTGGATGCATTTCACCTGCTAAGAGATACTGCAGTCAGCACCATATGGTAGCCTTTTTTTTTACTTTTTAATAGACTTACAGCAGCAATTTGTTTCACCCGTGAGCCAGCACCACAGCGTGCATTGCTTAACAGAAACTGGGTAAGACTGGTGAGCTTTTTATTTTAAGTTTTCAAGGAGCTGAGCTTCAGAGCCTGGTTTCTGCCACTGTCCTATTTGCATTGTAACTCTTCAATGTATAAAGTGAGGTGCTGAAGGACAGAAAGGCTTGATTCTTCTTCTGACTAGACACTCCTCAGTACTTCAATCTTAATGTTTGCAAATAATATGCTAATATTTACCTAACTTTTAGATTTATTGCCAAGCTCTCTTCAATGTCTGTATGTCACCCTGAGACTGTGGCAAGAAAATAATTGCAGATATGGAAAATATTATTTTATTTGGTGGTGGACTGGAACTGCGGGTTTGAGTTACGGATATGTCTGTGCTGTAAAACAGGGCCCAGTGCAGGATCCCCGATCTTCTTCTGAAACACAGAATGGTGTTACAGCACCATGATTCTGTCCCTGAGGGCCTTGTCCCTAACAGTACCGTGATGATGTGTCAGTACAACTTTGAACTAATATCTCTGATGCGGATGGTTTGGTTTTGTTTTTAATTACCAGGGGTATTCCGATTTTTTAATAGCTTGCTGCACTGTGCCCCGTAAGCTGACATTACTTAATGCAAATCCAGTTAGTTCAGGATCCCCTTATCTCAAAGCTTTTTTTTTTTTTTTTGTGCCTTCCAGATTGATTATGAATTTTTGTATATTCTTAAGCTTCCTTAAAACTTGGGCAAGTCTGTTACAGTTGTTCAGTACCTTAATAGCCTGGAATCACATCTCCAGGGTACAACGATGACCTAGTAGCATAGCAAGTTAACCTGCAATGCATGAGACTCGTGTTAAATTCGCCTTCCATTATTGACTCTATATAACTCCAGGTAAATTGTTTAGATTAGGGAGGCAGTAGGATTCCCTACCTCAGAGGGCTATAAGAATAGACATACACACCACAGTGGGTCTCAGATATTGTGATATGAGAGGATGTATAAAGAGTAGATATAGCCCATTTCAGACCCTGTCACTTCCCCAGGCAAAAGTCGATTAGGGTCATGCTGAGTCCTCATTCAGATGCAAGAGCTGTGGTCCTAGTGTCTTGCGTCCTTCCTCCCTGTCCCCTAATTGGTCCTGGGATCTTGCAGTTTGTGGTGGCCATCTAATTTTGGATCGATAGCTCCGATTACTTTTGTTATATCAGATAGTGTTGATAACCCAATTCTGCAAGTGATTCACATGGTGATAGCCACTTTCTCTGCTTAATTAGGAATATCTGCTTAAAAATAAAATATATATCTGAGTGAAATGCAGGTTAAAAATGGTTGCAATTAAACCTCGTGCAGCAGATTTCCTACATCTTGTCCTACTGTTTCTTTTTCCTTTCTTTAAAGGAAAAGAATGCAACATTTCTAGAGGGTACAGTTGTTCTGTGCAGAGCTCAAGATCATCTAAAGTGAAATGAGTTTGAACTGTCACACATCCAGCCTTGCTCCTGTCTTGCATCCTTGTGTTCTTTAACTGGAATAAAATGTACTTTTAATTTCACAAAGCTTTAGAAACAATAGGGAGCTCTGGGTGCTTTTGGTTTTGAATTAACCAACTTATTTAGAACTAAGATGTGGCTTTTTGTGCAGACAATTAAAAAGTTATTAAAGCAGTACCCAGTGGTGCTGCAGCTACAGCTAACGCTCTGTCAGTGTTTCCTTTAGACTTGTTTTAGACAAGGCTGGACTTGAGACTGGAATGCAAATTGTCAGCTTTACAGCTAATCAAACTTCCTTGTGAAAAAATGAACTGTTTGACTGGGACAAGGGACCCAATTTACCATCATGCTGTGATTTTTATTTTTTTTTCTCAACAGTGGAGGCCAAGAAACGCCACAGTTGTCATAATCTTTCCTTGCTTCTTGCCAAAGGTAGTTATGTGGATGTCAGTGGCCTGGAAGAAGGCAATGCCCCACTGCATCCCTGTGGTCAGACCAGGCAGCAGCAGGGGGGAGCATCCTCCACAGCGTGGGACTTTACAATCCCAAAGGCAAACTTTTCTTTCCTTATGCACAAAGAATACTTGCTCTGCATAAGAGAGATTTTAGTCTGAGTTTTAATAGGAGTGGGATAGAAGGAAATGTGCCTTGATGTTCTGTAGTGTGATGTGGAGAAAGGTGAGCATAGGGAAGGTAATGCAGTGCCCAAAAGCTTTTTATTCTTCAGAATCTTTTAACTTCATGCCTCCTTGCCATTTGCTAGTAGTGCACAAGTACTGTTCAAATTGGTTTACTTTGCAAATGTAAATTAACTTGCTAATGTTCTCAGTTTAGCAATGCCATATAGAAATACTGGTTAAAAATGTCACCTAGTGATTTTAATCTGTGTGGAATAAGCAGTTCCAAAAAAAGTAGATAGACTTTCTTCTTGGTACACCTCCATCACAGCAGAAATTGTTCTCGTAATGTTCCTTGCCTGAAAGGTGTGTGTTTAACTGGTTTCAGAAATAAGTGGGAATTTGCATGCCTTTTCTGAAGCACCAATAAACTCCTGTCTTTTCAACGAGCATCAGGTTTGAAGTTGAAATTTCTGGTGTGAGGGCAATCTAGAGAGATGGCTCTGCACCTACTTGGGAATAAAATGCAATTAAAATACTTGCTTTTTAAGATGACAGTTTGCAGTTCTATATTCTTCCCTACTGGAAAACAGGGATCCTAAATTTGTTGCTGTGGGCCCGATGAGCTGCAGGGGTGGAAGCTTGGCCATCTCGCAGTTAATGGATGATTGCCCTGCACCAGCCTGCGCTGCGGAGCATCCCTGTGGGCCCGGCACCTGGAAGCCGTGGCTCCCTGTGAATTATAGGCTTACCACACTGGTATCATTTGTCCAAAACCTCTTTTTATCAGGAATTTGCCATTCGGCAGCTGTTAGATCTAAGATCTGCTGATATTTGCAACGGAAAGGATGTTGTGTGTTTCTTCTGCTTGCAGGTCCCAAAGTCAATATTTATTTAGCAAATGGTGATGTTCTAATTTGTTTTGCAATGCAAAACCCTTCAGTAATCCAAAAATTGCTCCCGAGACTACAAATAAAGGATAGGATTTTATCTTGTGGGAAAACAGTATTGTCAAGTGTCCTTTTTTTCCCCCAGTCCTCAGGAGGATATGTCTCCTGCAGTAGAAGATACTTCAGAAAACAGTTGTGTGGTTGGGTACTGCCTTACTGGATTGATTTCTGCGTGTTAGAGAGAGATGCCAGGTGCATGAAGAGAACAGGGGACTCGCAGTGCAAGTGGATACTTCTCTGCTTACTGGAGCCAACAGATGCACAGTATCAATTAGCCTGCTCCTTAGGGGACCTTATGTACTTAAAAGAAAGAGGAACAAGATCAAAACATCACCTTATGATTAACAGGAAAGATGAGTTGTGTCGCGACCTTAGAGCGGAATCATATTTTGTTATTCCTAAAATTCTTTGAGGAAAAGTAAAATGAAGTATACAAACACCCAGAGCATTGAGCCCTTAGACAAGAGAACAACAAAAAGAAAAACAGGGAAGAATATCAAACACTTCATTTTTTCATGGAATTTAGTGTCTTCCATTTAAAAAAAAAAAAAAGACAGGTGGGGGAGAATCAGGTATCATATGCCAACACTAATATTGGGTATGTTCTTTCATATATGAAATTATCCCATAATTGAGACAAATTATTTGAAGCATTAAAAAAATCCCAGAAATGCTGATGTGGAAAAGACCTTGGGAGGTACCTTAGTATGCTGCCAGGCTCTTAGGTGAAATCAAGTGTACCTGTCTTGCCTCCAGAAGCTGACAGTCTGTCTAACCTCTTTTTAAACCTTGGATATTGATTTCTCATCTTCCCTAGACAGCCTGTTCTGGGTCTTCACCACTCCTACTGTTAACAAGACTTTCATTTTTCTAATACCTAATTCTTTCTACCACTTGTCCTCCTGTCAGCTTTACAGAGAACAACTGATGAATGTCCTCTTCTGTACTGCTTTGTTAGACGTTTTTGGATGATGCTTAGCACCTCCTGAACTTAATCCTGCAAAGCCAAGAAAAGAAGCAGCAAAAAAGGAATCTTGGTTCTTTCCTTGTTGACCATGCTTCTGAAATCACTTAGTTGCTGTGCTTGGTTTAGGGCTTTTTTGGTCTTGTTTTCCTCTTTTCCTCCCTGTGGACTTTTTCCCTGTGTATTAAGGAGTGGCACTCAAAATGGGGTATCTGTTGAGATAGCCAATGTCTTTCTAGGGCAGCAGGAAAAGATGAACAAGCTTCTTCGTCTTAGCATCTCATGCTTCTGTCATACTTTTCTGATATTTCTGGTTTTCCAATAATACTGTATTTTTTACCTGTATTCATTTTAAGTTGAAGTACAGATACTTGGCCTTTTATCGCTTCACACTTTCACCACATGCATTTTAGAAGGAAGAATAAAGTGAACAAATAGAAAGTGCTGCACCAATTCAGCTTTCAGCTTTCGGATATTGTACCCTAGTCTCCCACTTGTTGATGATACATTCTTTCTCTGTTGATTCTAGTCACATTTCTTAGCTTTGTGTCATCTACAGTTGTTCAAATGTTCTTGCCATTTAGTCCTGTAAGAGCATCTCTGATACTGCTGCTGATGGTGACTGTTTCAGAGATCATTTATCAGAAGAGAGTTGGTGACTTCAGGCCTCAAGCTGCTTTCTTAGCAGAGCTTTATGTGAGCCTCTGTGAATGTCCACCCTTCATGTACTAAAGATTAGAAATAATTTCTACATTTAGGGCTAGTCATCATTGCTTTTGCAAAATTTGTATATGTTGATTTAAATTTTAGAGTTGTGTAGAGCTGATCTCCTGAATGCTGTTAGTGATTTAGATTTTTAGAACCCTCTGAAATAAAAAAGATTTTACAATATTGTCTTTATAATATTCTATTAGAACTATATTTTCTTGTCTATGTATTGATGCTAGCATCATACGATCATTGTTTGGAACTAGCAATACTCTATAATCCTCCAGTGAAGAGAAAGAAAAATAATTAAAAGATCAGTTCCTCCTCCTTGGAAAAAGTTACCAGTGTTGTCATGTAGCTCAGGTGGTTTTCAGGAAGAACTTATTAGAACATACCAGTTCACATAAAGATGAATATATTTGCAGTTTGTAGTTATAAAGCGCTGTGAGATTCTTGAGTCTTACAGTATTATAGTTACTAAATGCTTTCAAATGCAAAGTGACACTAATGCATTTCATTGAAACTATTATTTTTTGAGAGTTAATTTTACACCCAAACTGAAATAGGGAAATCACTTTAAGAAATATTTGGAAGTGTTGCTATGTTATTTAAAATGACTTGGAGAAACAAACAAAACCCCTCCCACGTTCTGAAATGTGAGTATCTGAAAGGTCTGAGGAAGGGGAAAACTGTTGAGGCAAAAAACTCCAAGCATTTTTACAGGAAATGTATTTATCCCTGTACATGAGTGCTTATAGTGCTGTTTTCCTCAATGCACTCTGATAATTACTCACACACCACTTTGAAGACATGTAATGGGTACCATATAATGCATATTGCTGTTGGTTACCACTATATTTGAAAGAATTAAGGTTCTCTGGCATTTTATAATTTTCCTATGGGTTTCTTGCCTGATGGTCCAGTGCTTCTCCATAAGTCAGGTTTCTAGGGCCCCTGTTTTTCTTAGGGCCTGTTCTGTCTTCTCTCTCTCTCTTCCTTCCTCCCACCCCCCTGCGTATTTTGGATGCCGTTTGAAAATCTTGAACCCCTTTTGCTCTTTTTGCTCTTTTTTTTTTTTTTTTTCTTCTTTTTTCTGTGATGCTGCCAGCATTCTCGTTCTGCTCTTTGCTTTCCCTGTGCTCTGCTTTCATGCAGCAATGTTTCCTACTCCAGTGCTTCAGTTTTCTTCTTCTCCTTGTGCTGGCCTGTGCTCTTGACTATATCTTTGTTGCTCACTCCTTACTGTCTCCTTCCTCTGCACATCACTGTTGCCCGTGGGTCTCCCTGCACCCCATGTCAGCCCATTTCCACCCAGGTTTGCAGCTGCAGTACTTCCAGTTGATATTGCTTCCCCCTCCCTTCCCCCATGTTTTTCCTAACGCTGCTCTGCTTGCCTGCTATGTCTGATTAGCTGGCTCCAGGGTGCGAGTTAAATGTCAATATAATTTTTTCTTTCTTCCACTCTTAAAGGAGTGCCATGAAATGGAATTTGAATACCAAAAAATTCGCTTTTGCTGGGAAGGGCTTAACCTGCAGTGTCCAAGTAGGCACTAAATCCCCGCGCGATTTGCTTCCATTTCTTACGGCAGTCGTTCTCTTGTGAGAATCCATCCTTGTCAACAGTTGCATAGTCTAAAAGACTGGAAATAAAAATGGTTGCTGTGAGTAAACCAATGCGACTGAGTACAGTCTCTTTTGTTGTCATGTTTTGAGTCTGTTTGCTGTTTATAGTGTGCTATGATACTCAGGAGTGGTTGCAGTTTCTGTCCTCTTAGGGTGTGACACTGGCCTTGATAACAGCAATAATGAGGCAGTAGTTGTGGGTGCACTTCACATCTTCCCTGTGCAGGTGCTGTTCAATTTTTATTTGTTTAACTTTAATGCAGTATTTTTTGATAAGGAGACAGCGAATCGTAATCAGGATTTTCTGAGTGCTTATTGGGGGTTATTAAAAAAAACCAAAAAATTTATGACAGTGGACAACAGCCAATAGGTGTGTCTGACCAACTGTGACCAAGAAAATAGGACGAGCAAGACAGCGAAACAGACTCTTGTGCTACAAATCAATCCAATGATGACAGGCAGGACCAGCCTTGCAGGGGCTCAGGGTGCAGTGTTCTGGACACTGGGGAAAAGGTTAGGAAAGATGAACATCTTGGCAGCGAGAGGGATCCTGGGTGTTGTTTGCCTCTAGCTGAACTCAGCAGTTAAAAGGTGGAGGTAGAGGCAGGGATGATCTGGTTAGGCAGACTGCCTTCTGGCCAGGGGACGTGTTGGGCAACATGATTTGTGGAAGAGCCCTGCTATGGCACCGCTCACTGTTCTCTGAGCAGAGGCTGGTATTTATGATCCACTGTGCCAGCCTGGGTGTTAGGGGTGTGACAGACGAGTGTTGGGCAAGGGGGGCTTGACCCTTGACTTGTGCTTTTGGCAGCCCTATTGCCTGCAGGAATAGTAGGCTAAAAGCCGATTGTGCGCTTAAGGGCTTTGCTGGGTGGGGACCAGGAGAGCCTTCCATGGCCAGGAGTGAATAGCTTCTGCTGTTGATCAAAACTGAATTTTGATCTGCTTTATATTTAGGGACAAAGTGCTCTTATTGCATCATTGACCCCTCTCTCTTAATATAAAGCCCTTCTGTATTGCTCTCAACTGTTTGTCGATACTTTATATTAAGATAAGGATCATTGTTTGCTTTTTAGAGAGATTTAAAGTAGCCTAAGGGAAAGCAGTGCACTTGGCAAGGGCAGTTACATGTACAATGAAAAAGACATTGCTACAATAAATATAGTAAACAAACCCAGTTCAGAAGGAAAGAGATGTTTGGGAATTAAGTCCTGCCTTACCGTGCTGTTGTTCAGGTTAGTATTTTCTGTCAAGTGACATCCAAGAGCCACAGTCTGCACAGCCCCATTCCCCTGAAGGGGGATGCTCTGTCCCAAATGCAAGTGGAGCCGTGGTGACCACGCATAACCATCTTGTAAGGATTGGCTTTTTATGTGCTTGACATGCAGTAGCAAATGAAAATAGAGTTGGCTGTTGATAAATACATAAATGATTACAACTGGTGTTGGGCTGTGCAGGGTGTTCTTCCCTGTGGATTGTGCTAATAACGTGATGGAGGGAAAGGCAGAGAATTTTGATAATTAATCTGTGTTTGATTTGCAAAGATAAAAAAATTGAACAAGTTAATATTTTACCACCAGCTCATTTTGCTTTCTTCATCAGCTGAATGGGGAGTCTCTCAGAACAGCTAACCCTTGATGAGTGGAAGGATTAGGAGGAAAACTGTTTTTAAGAAGGAATGAGAGAATTTAGTTTTGCATTACATGTTTTGCTTGCTTTTTGCCCTATGCTCATGGGAACATTTCGATGAAAATCTAATAAAAAATAAATCAGAAATTGATATAAAAATGAAATTTCAGCTGCTTATTACTTGAAAAGTAAACATTACTCATAAGCCAAAATGCATCTTTAAAAAAATGAAAGTTAAATTGGAGTGAAATTCTGTGAAAGGCTTTAGCTACATCTCTTAATGGCTTTTTTTATGCTGCTGCGTCCAGTGAAGATCTTCAGAAATCTCACTTCTAAACGCTCTGCATGTTTCTTAACAGGTTGCTTCTTGTTGTGTTGTGTTCTTGGCTGCTTTCAAGACCTAAACACACTTAGGAGACACTGAATTACAATCTCAAGATTTGTTTACATATGAGACCTTGAGAAAGACACTTGAGCATAGGTTTCATGTGTTGACATTTTAATCTTACTGTGTCTCAAGCTCTGTGGGGAAATAATATGAAAAATTAAATATGTTTCTATCAGGCTAATTTTAATTTTCCCCCCTTTTCACAAAAATTCACCCTTCCTAATATCTGTGATTATCCAACCTTGGCTGGATAATCCTTTCTCCTTCCTTTCCTCCAAACAAAAAGAGAAACTTGTGCTTGTTTTCTGCCAACCAGTCATTTGCCTTCAGTAAGCAGCTTATGCCTAACAACAAAAGAAAACTTTTGCTTGTTTTTAAATGTCAGTGGGCAAAAGAGCTGCCCTGGGAGAACACATGCCTTTTTAGTGTTTTCTTTATCACCTGAACACCTTGCAGATGAACTGTCTGGTTTTGTGGGACTTGGTGTCTAACCCATCAGAAGGTAGTGCTAGATGGCATTAGGACTGTGGACAATAATGATCTGTTAATAGACATTACAGTGATAAACAGCTTTTTAAAATGTTATTGCATTAAGGCAGGTTTCTCAGTCAGACTGTAGTGATAAACTGGTGGAGAGGAACAGGTTGGTGCTTGGACCGGCAGAAGAGAGCTCTGAGAGTATGGCAATGCAGGAGACGAGATGTGCTCCTATTTTTATTAATGTTGGATGACAACCTTGAGCTGTGAGTCCTGCCCTCCCCCTTTTTCTTTGTTAAGCATTTTACAGCTGGACTGTGCCTCTTGACTTCTGATTTTTCACAGCTACCGCTGCTGATCATGATGTGCAGGAAACATTCCTTTGTGCTGAGTAGCTCAATTTTGGCATCTTGCCATTGTAGGCTTTCTGCTAAGCTCCCTGCGTGAGAAAAGCAAGTCACTGTTGAATTGGAGTACTTGTTGTCGCACTGGTTTTTGTACTCTTAAATCCTATAGCTTATTATTTGTCTTGCTATCATGCATAGGAGCCTTCATTGTGGAACAGGACTTTGTTGTACTTGTATACAAATACTGAAAGAAAAGAAAGTCTCCCCGCACTGGGAGTCTAGGAATATGAGAGATGGTTGATGCACTTATATGGACATGTGTAAACAAACGGTCAAAATTAATTGCTCTGAGGATGGGTCATCTCAGCATGCCCACTGTTCCTGCATGCTCCTTGTATAAAGTCTTTTGTAAGGCATTACAGTGAAAGACTTAAAAAAGATAAGGTGATTTTGTAGAAGTGTGTGGAAACTCCTGCTAAGGGCCCAGATCAGGTGTAGATAAAATCTGAAGGTTGTTGTTTGAAAATGTAATGTGTAAGGAGTATTTGTTGACCAAAGATAGGATCAGTTATCAGTGTAATGATTGAGAAATGAGAGGTAAGGATGAAAAAAGATCTAGTGAAAGGTTTTTTGCTTGAAGATACATCACATTTACCAAGTCAGAGATTCAGGACTCTTGTGGAGTTTTGGAGGTCCTGCTGTTCACCACTTTGACTCATACGTGATGCAGTTTGCAGTACTGACACTTCTCTCCGTGGGCTTTATGGATTAGCATGCAAATCATAGCACATACAGGTATTTATCTTTCTGTTGTGTGTTTGGCTTATCTAGGTATTTTCCAGAACACTCACTTCTTTTGTGTTGTTTAGGTCAGTGGTTCTTAGTTGCATCTGTCCATCTCATCATAACTCAGGGCAGGCCTACGTGAAGCTATTTGTTTAACCATTTCAGTATCTTTGTCACCCGCTTGCTGTTGATTGAGTCTACTGAAGAGACACACATCTATACGGCAGCCACACTTGATTTGTTGCAGGTCATTTTTCTCTCCCTGCATTCAATTCTCTCTTGTCATCAGTCAACTGCTTCATCTTAGCACTGCTCTCTTCCTTCAGCTTGTGTGTCGACCTCCACCGTTGCCAGCCAGACCAGATGGAAGCAAAGTTGTGTGCCCATTGTGCCACTGATCACATCCAGGCCCAGGATGGCATGTGCCAGCTGGCTTCAAAGGTATCATTTTGTGTGTCCTCCAGTTGCCATTGGTTTGGAGGATAATTTGGCAGGTTGATTTTGGTCAGAAAAATTATCTGTGCATCTGTGGCAAGCCATCTGCTTTGTGCGCAGTCAATGGCGTGGGGAGTAGAATGGTTGCACCTGACCCTCTTCCACCATATCACAGTTGATAACTTCTGTCTGCTTTATGCTTACATTCACGTATCTGTCTGGCTGCAAGCGTCAGTAAAATGCTCGGTCCTAGTGTGCGTTTCAGGGAGAGCATCCAGTTGCCTTTTCAATTACACATACTTGCCTTTGTTTTTACAGTATCCTTTGAGATAATGTCTACGAGCTTTGCCTCACACTCCTGGTTTCACACCATTCTGCTGCTCTAGTAGCTTGCAGTTTGGCATGGGTTTTTCTGCAATGGTTTACAATTGCATGCAGTCAGTAGGTGCAAATTTCATTAGGCTCTTTTACATGTATACAGCCTTGGATCCTCCTGTGTGTACATTCTTGTACATCTAGTAAAAAGTGCTGTTAGTGAAACATGCTGTTATCGGTGCCTTTCCTGTGTATGTTGTTATCGGTAGTGGGTGAAGACAGACTGACTCTGTGTTTGAAATTACATTCCCACACATCTCTGTCTTGCGTCTTGGCTCAGGCTGTGTTACTTTCTTGGGAAGAAAGCCAGAATGTAGCCCTAATTTTACAATATGCACCATCAGCTTGAAGATGCTAAACCAGTTAAACATGGTCTCGCCCAAAATGCTGGTAATGCCGGGTCTGTGCAGGTGTTAGTGTATGCCGAGTGTGAGCATGGAAAGCATAAATGCAATAGGTTATTGCACTTCTCTCCGGAACAAGAGGATATTGTTATGAGTGACTGGATTTCTAGTTACGATGTTTGCAACACTATTTGCTGACACCATGGTAAATGCTGATTTTAATTTCTCCTTACTTCACAAAATGGAGCTGGAAATAATTCAGTTCTTTATATTTTCTGCCACATAGAAATACACCGGTACTTTCAAATGAAAAGTTCAGACTTACCAAATGCAAAATTTGGTGCTTCTGTGTCAGTACTTTCTTGCTCATCAATGTGGTTAAGTCACTCTGTATTTGAATGGGTGAAGTAAGGTATAATTCATGTTACTATTGTTTCCATTTGTTAGGAAAAGCAGACTGAGGCCAAATCACCTGACTGGACTCTTGAAAAACAGGATTTAGAAGAAATATATTCCCAAACAATCAAACTGAATTACATGTGTACTTTGTCAGACTTCAAATGAATGACATTAAATCCTTAAAACTGTGACCATTAAGTCAAGCACAGGCTTTGATGCCGTTAATGGAGAAATAATGTTTTGACATTCATCCCTTCACAAATTCTGACACTTCCAGTTGCCCTCAAGTAACAAAACACCATTGTCGTCTGCAATAACGTGCTCTCTAAAAATTTTGCCTGAGCTACGTGAAGCTGTGCACTTTGTTAGGAAAGGACAAGCATTTCTTGATTGTGCTTTTGTTTCCCTTTCTTTAGTGGCTGCGTGTCCTGCTGTTTAAGCCCTCAGTTGTGCTTTGAGGTCTTGTGCAGTGACTATCATGTAGGTCAGTAAGGCTTGAGGTGAGCCTCCAGACCTAAGTGATGTGTTGTGCACTGACTTAGCATGTTGATGTATGACTACTTCCTTTTCTGTCCTCAAAAAGGGCTTTAATACTGCTTTTTCTTTTGTTGGTATTGCCTTTTGTTCCCATTACGTGGAGGGCAGTCCAGTCTGAGAAAGATAAATTTCACAATTTGTCTTGTCAGACTCTGAGATGGAGTTTTCCGTTATGCTGGCCAGGCAGAGGAGCAGTAGTGCTCTTTCCAAGTGTGCGTGGGTGGCCGTGCGCAGAGACCCCTTGCTTTCTTAATGGGATCTGTGTACTTGCCTCCCACACAGCAACCTACAAATGTACTGCAGAAACTCATGCCTCCTTGGCTTGCTCTCTTCCTACCTACCGATGGGTCTTAACGGTACTGACTTTGGATGTAAAACCACTCAGTAACCCTTCTCAGTAAGCCATCAATTATTAATGTGAAATACCCACTCTGTGCACTTGCACTGCTTAAGGTTTCATTATATTGCCTTTCGGTTGACCTGGCAAAGCTGTTCAGTGCCTCTCCTTCCAATGCGGAGTCCTAGATTCAACTTTGCTCCTGGGACAATGTAGTCTAGCTCTGGCCGACCTTTTGTAGGAGGGAGAGAACAGAACACAGCTGAGAAACTAATTTCTGGAGGGAGTTAGAAAAAGGTATATAAAAGTATTTCGCTTACTGAGAAGGGAAAAATAGCTGTGATCATGCTAAAGGTAATAGGAATCTGGTTCATATTCCGTGCTGCCCTTTACTGCAGCATTTAAATGTATGGTGGAGAAATCCTTTAGCTATACAGCTATGTTATTGTTGACCCATTTTCCCAACAGCTAATGGCTAAGACTGAATACATGTTACTACCATTATAATTGTTAAATTTTTCTTTGCTGCATCGGGAATTCTGTGAATATTGTGAGTCTGGCCCAGAGCACTTTGCTAATCAAACACAAATTAAAAACTAACCCAACTGACTGCTGTAAAAATATTGGTACGCTTCCCTAGTAGATTTATGGTCTTATGTACTAGGAGAGCTTCGTGACCCTCTCTTAAAATACGTGGCCATATCTCCATTTTACAGAGGATGAAAAGGAGATGCAGTAAGGCCTTTAACTTGCTACCCCACAAGAAATGGAAATTGGCTGCTCCTAGTTTACGGCTGGGAGCTCTACCTTTGGTAGAGATGTAGGCGTTAGCCAGATTTACTTCCAGTTTTCTATATGTAAGAAGTGATTTGTAGTCTTGGTATTGCATTTCCTGCTTCAATAAATAGCTGTTTTCTGAATGCTGTATATTTTGGGTTTGGTGCCAAAAAAGGCCATTACGGGTTTTACTGTGATACATTCCAGTGAAGAAATACATTAACCCCCCCCTTTTTTTCTTTACCTTTAAGAACATCAGCCAAAATCGTGCAGTTCTGAGGAAGGACTGAAGGAAGATACCCTGCATTTTACTGAAAATGCACATTGCATGCTCTGGATTGCCATTTTCCTTGCGCTGTACTCAGCGTGGCATCCTATAGCACAATGTAAACAAAATTATAATCTTATCAAGCAGGCTGCTCCTACAGTGTTGACAGCTACTTAGATTGCCAGAAGCAGGGCCAGAAAAACAGAGACCATTTTAAAGCAGCTGACAAATTTTTTTAGCAGTGTGGGTTGAAAGAAAATAATAATAAAGAGTTCATTACATGCTATTCAGAAGGGTCAACACAGTAAGTCTCCAGCAGACCTCGAGGCCTGCAGCTCAAATGGGGTCAGTGTCCTGAACACAGCAATACCTTCTGTATTAAGATGAGGTTGGGAAGACTGGATGAGAGCAATGTGGGTGTAATTCTTCTTGGGTGTTAAGTGAGTTGGGGTTATTGCACCATCCCGCTGGTGGGATGGAGTCACTCTCTGCTTATTCCAAAGTAGGCTAGACTGCTTTGGGCTGATGAAAGACTCAAGAAGAACGTACTCGACTGTTTTGTTAAGGTATGTCCTTAACTCACCTACATATTGAACTAGTTCTCAGAATATTGCTTTAGTATGCATTTGTAGCATTATGGTTAGGGCTTCTGCTTTTGTTCACTGCAGAAAGACTTGCCTTACCAGGTCCTTGCACAGTACATATTTAGAATGTTGCTTATTTTAGAGGTCTTTTTGGGGTAATGAGCTGTTGTCCTAGGGCCTGAGATCTCAAGCATATTCCAAAACCTACAATGTCCCAATGAAAACTTGCTGCCCCACTCCATATTCATTGTTTTCAGTTGACCGGTATGTCTTAAACCTGGAGACATGGAGTGAAATACTGCTGTACAGATGGCAACATCAGTTTTAGCATGAGCTCAGGAGAACTACTCCATCACATACTCGCTTTTAAATATATTACATAAAAGGTCATGGTGCCAGTGCATTTTGTTTCCTTAACAGAAAGGAAGTATATTTGAAGTTGGCTATATAACTGTCTCTCTAGCTTGTAAAATGTTGTAGCTCCTATATATTTTCAGTTATTCGTGAAGTGTATTGCATATATAATTAAAACATTAATAAAAATAACAGCAGGAAGAGTTCATCAGCAATTCAAATACAAATATTTGTGAAAATCTGTCTTCTCCAACATGTTCCTTTCCCCTCTGACTGATGGCTTTTTTTTTTTTTGGGGTGGGGGGGGTTGGGGTAAAAATATCATAAGCAACATTGCTTATCCATTTTCACCACTCCAGTATCTCTGTAGGATAGTAAATTCATTTAGCTGTTGAATTAATTTACCATAGATTGTGCAAGCTCGTTATTGTCACGCACTTTAGGAGACATCACATGCATATTCAGCACAGTAAAGGCTCTTGTTTGGCTTTGTATGTCCATTCACACTTTACCCAGAGATTTGGAGGCGAACCTGACCCTCCCCACTGCAGCTTGGCACGGCTGCAAAGAGCAACGGGCATCTTTGTAATGTTAATGTCCTGCAAGCAGAGTAGGGCTTGAAGTGCTTATTTTGTTTCCTGTTTTTTCTTTCTGAAAGGTGCCTTTGGCTGCTCTTTGAAGTATGAAACTGAGCCACAGCTGCCAGAATTAGGCAGTGCTGGGGAGTTGGATTGGGCTTGGGAAGGTAGCCAGGAGATCCCGCCTGCCATTTACCCTGATTTTGGTGGGACTTGCGTGCTCGCCTTTCACAGTCAACTTCGAAATTCTCAGTATGTGGATTCATCTTTGTAAGAGTCTTAAAAACGTTGCAGCATGTGTCTACTTTCTGAGCTCGTAATATATCTTTTTAAAGAAGTGCCGTCAGATGAGGTAGACTTTTCTAATTCTGGGTTATTGAATTTCCTCAGGATATAATCTGAATTGTGCTTTGCCTCTTATTACTGTGATCTATTGTATGTCTGTAGCACATGCTATATTCCTAAGCAAAACATTCAGACAGTGTGCAGCATTGGTACATTGTTTTGAGTAAGGATCACAGGATACAGACAACAAATACGTCTGACGCGTTGGGGTCCGATGCATTGGTTGGAAATAGGTTCCATTTCCAACAGATGGACTGAAAAAGAGGGGGGGGGGGTGGGGGAAAGAGAGAGAAAAATGTCTGTTATGGGGAGCGCTGTTCACTTGCTTAATTAAAAGGTCCCCTTTGTTTGAGGTGTGTTTTCAGCATTTCTAGTTCACTTTTTGGTTCTCTGTTGGTGGATGAGACTGTGGTCCTGGAGAGAAAAGAATCACTTCTTAGAGAGTTTCTCCATGGCCTTCCTGCAGTTTCTCTGCATTTCTTGACTGATTTAGCACTTCACTAAGTTGTATCTTTGGAATACTGAGCTGTGAAGAGTATCTTTGTTTTAAGCATGAAAAGAGAGTATTTAAAACACCTGGTTCCTGTAGGATGCTGAGCTCTAGTGCTGACAATCCCTCTTTTGGGGTTATCTCTTCCCATCTTTGTCTTTTTGAAGGAGGACTGAATACAGATAGGCTCTTCGCTGCCTTGCATTTCACTTCCAAACCACCCAGGGCGTATTAAAAGACTTTGCAATGAATCCCATGCTTTTATTGTTTAAAAAGCCACTATTTACTTCCAGCACAGGAAACCTAGCATCTCCCTGCAGGGTAGCCAGTGTGTCTCTGTGGAACTGGGAACGAGACGCTAATTTAGTACGTCTGTAAGGAAAGCAGTTCTGTTACTCTCTATGTCAATTGACGTTAATCCCATAATTGAAACATCCAGTTTTAGGATTAGGTTGATATATATCAGCAAAAGCCTGCTAAAAAAAGTGCAGATTTGTGGTAAATGGTGATTTAGACCAGCCCTGCCTGCTTTTCCAACACACATCAAACTTTTCCATATTTCTTGCTCCTTCACATCTCTGTAAACTCACCAAACTAGGCTGCTTCACATGTTGGTTGAAAGCTGCTCCAGTCAGCTCTGTGGCATGGAAATGTATTAAGTTGAGCAGACATAGACTCAAAGCGTGAAGGAAAATACCCTCTGAAATTTATAATCAAATAAATGCCACCAACCAGAAATTCAATTTGTAATAGCAACAAAATCCATTTTAGGAACAGAGATGACAGAAGCTTTTACTATCAGGAAATGTCACTGTTGTATAAAGTCGAAAACCCCTGAGCGGTAGCTTGGTCTGAAGATAATGATGGTGTGAGTGCCAGAAGAGCAGTGCCTTTACCATTGGGTTCATATGTGACTTTAATTTGTTAGTAAGACCCACTGGCACCAGAAATTTCACAGGTGCCAGCAGTCCGATGTGGTGAGCCACTTTTCTTAATTGCAGCAAAAGCAAAATAAGGTTGATGACATTTTATCAGAAGCTACCTAGATTTATATCTTCGAACTTTTTTTCGTGTGGTGGCAGGGAATGTCAAACTGCTTATCTCTGACAGCGTTTTCTTTCATTCCTTACAAATATCTTTAATTTGATTTGCTACACTTTAGTACTTTTCAAATGTGTTGTCGTTATATTTTCATATTAGTGATTTTTCCCTTTGTTTTAATTTCATTTTCATTGTTTTCTGATTCTTCACAGTATTTCCTTTCTGGCTTCAAAAGGGAGCTAACTAGGTATAATGAATTATATTACAAAATGGAAAAGAAATGTTAGCTGAATGATGTATTGCCTTTTTTTTTTTTTTTTCCCCTTCTTCTGGATATAGGCCATTATCTTGTAGTACTGCAGGAATTTGAATGCTTCAAAAACAAACTAAGTGAATGAAGCTATATAAAATTCCTTTTTTTCAAAAAAAAAGAAAGTGGCAGGCATGCTTTGCATAAGAGTTTAATATTTTTATGTTTCTATTAGGGATGGTTAATGTCTTCTGGAGATTTGTTGCTCTAGAACCCCTGTAACAAACAGCAGGATTTGTGCTGTGAAAGGAGTTCCATCCACTAAAAGCTGCCTCGAGTTTGTTGGTTTTTTGGCGTTTTTTTTGTTGAGTATTTTTTGTTATTGTCTGTATTGTTTTATCTACTTTTTGCAGGCAAAGCCTAGAACTGCTGTAGGTTAAAGAACTGGAAGGAAAGAGAAAGTAAATAAACCTTTGCTTTTTGATTTATTACGTTCATTTCACAGCTGTTTCAGTACAATCTGTTTTGCTGTTTCTTAGGTAGTCAGAAAAACAAATTTGGAAATTAGGCAAATATGGTTATAAAAAGACACACAACTGAGAAACCTAAAGTCTGAGGAGCAGGTGAACTGCCTGAAACAAATTACTCTGCTACATTGTTTGGCTCAGTAGTTAGTCTGACTCACTAAGAAAATGTCATGTCCTGTAACTGAGTTTTAACTGAGGATGTCTGTCTGGTGGGGTTTTTTTGTTTTTTTTTTTTTTAAATTTAAGTGTTTTCACTGTTTCTGCTCAAGTATATGCTTTGATGCATTTGCTCTGAACAGCATGGCTGGTTATTCCTGGTGATTTCCGTGTTGTTTGGACTGGCTTGTTCAAGGCCTGTTGTATAAGCATCTGAGGACAGGTTACACCTGTGCTCTCACTGTGTTAGCTGCATGTTAAGTGTGGCTAATAATCAGCTGCTGACCATAAGCTGCTGTTTGGGGTAGAGCATGGTCATGTCACAGTCCTGATATCTCTTTACACTGGGAATTAGCTTCGTTCTGAGTATATTTCTGCAGCTGTTTGAATACCTGCTGTTCATCAGACAAAATGGGAACAAAGACCTGTAAACACAGTAAGAAGTTTTGCAAAAATGTTCTTGAAATGATCTGTAATTGAGTGCAATAGGTGTCAGAAGACAGTAATGGGAGGGAAATGCTGTCGGAGATAGGATCTTACCCATCAGAAATGGCCGCATTTGCCAGGCTGTTGGGCATTAGCTTAGGAAAGCTGATGCTATTGAAAAGCCTCATTTCCCCTGTGCTCTGCTCTGCTCTTCTGAATGTGCTCTGTGGCTTCCCAAACCTGAGTGACGTGGAGTCTTGACCTCAGAGACAACTTTGTGGAGATAAAGGTAGCATTAAAGACTTCATATGAAGCAAATATTGACTGATTTACAAGAGATCCTTGCTTCTCTGAATCATCCTTTCAAAACATTTTATGTCAGCATGAGATTCCATGGTGGGAATAACCAGTTCTAACCCCTTTTAGCTTTTCAAAGCACAAATAAATCACTTCCGAATTCTGTGTCTCTCCTGAAATACAAGTGTCAAGCAAGTTAGACTCACATACTGCTAATACTATGGGTTGTGGTGATTCTCATGCTTATGCCCTGAAATAAGAAATGAATAAATGAAAGATAAACAGCCCCCAGTTATACCAGAGGCCGTCAGCAGGTGAGAAGCAGGTGATTCAAATAATACCCATCTTGAATTTATGTTTTTAAATGAACAATATTTCATGGGCTTTTGTGAGGAGGAGAAGGATGAGAAAAAGAGGCGAAGTTGAACAGAAATCCCGATAGATGCTTCTACTTCCAGCACTGAATAAGCAAGAATAATATGAAATGTGAAGTAGAATATCCATGCTCTTTTAGACCAAAACTTTTCTTGGAAAAAGAAAAAAGGTATTTTGTCTGGTTCTGTTTGTCACTGCCCTGCTTTTTTTTTCCATGTCAGAAACAAACATGGCTTGGAGGTGCAGCAATATGCAGTTTCAGGGCCTTCAGGGATGTATAAAGGTTGTGCAGGTGTGGAGCAAATGCAAGCTGATGGGAGATGGGTCGCCGAAAGGGGAGTACATTAGCTCAGCTATCGGAGTGCACAATCTGCTGTTTTCGTGCAAAAGCTCTCCAAGCCCTGACCCCGTCATTAAGAAGGATGTTTCCTGTTGCATTGGAGTATTCTGAAGATGAGCGGGCTCCATGCCCTGGCAGTATGTGTCTGTAGTCTATGTGTAGACAACATGAGCCTGTTACTCTGGACCAGGATTATGGATCTTAAGTCTCAAATTCTGGGGCAGGGGCCACAGAAAGCATCAATGTCCTCATCTTCCCTCATGATATGCCTCTTTTTGCATAGTGATAGCGGTGTCCTTAGCTCTCCACTGAATACAGCCAACCTGTAGGGATAATTAGGCATTATTAGTTGGGCGGAGGACAGTTGACCTGAAGCTAGAACCCTGATATAAATGGATCAGATACACAGTCTGTTTTTTCTGCATAGAGAATGTGGCACTGCTAAGCAGTTATGAAGATGCTGTGAAAAACTGGGTATGGGCCAAAGGCCTTGGTAAGAGTCTACAGAACAGCAATGCTGCCAGAACAGTGACATCCCAGGTAACATAGTGATTGGGAAATAAGGAAAGCTGGGGCAACTTCACCAGGCAATTGCCAGAAGTGCTTCCTTTCTGAAATGGGAGCAGATAGAGACAGCATGTGATGTTACCAGGCTGTATTTTTTCCTTTGCAATAGTTGTTCCATGCCAGCTAGTATTGTATTTCATTAAGATTTACTATCTAATAAAATTCTTGACGTTTTGAAATTTGAGTCACCTAGTCATTCTGATACACAGTTGATAGACTTTTCGTTTGGGATATGTTTCATACTTGAGAAGTGAAATGCCAGTGTTTCAAAAGGCTAAATAAAAGCACTGACATTTATTAAACTCCAATATATAATTATTCTTGATTAATGGGATGTATTTTTTTGTTTGTTTGAAATTAGCTGTCCTCAAAACACAACTGTGCATAAAGAGGGATTGCATGTTTCTGGAGACTGAAAGATTCCCTGCTGCCAACCTGTTGTCTCTGCACTGAGATACTGGATGTCTGAGGGGATGTGGAGTACAAGCTACTTATTCTATTTCATGGCATCTCTCAAAGATATAAAACCTGTTTTCATTCCGGAATTCAATAAAAACAACATCATTTTAGCTAAAATTGAATTGTTACCATGTCTGTTGCTGAATCATGTGAAATGGGCGCGACTGGCGGAGACATTGCTAGATTTCCAGTGGAATTCTTCATCCTGCGTCATGTTGACTGATGCTCAGCCATCTCCCAGACCTAAACCCTAGCCACCAGCCTGCAGTTTGTGTTAGAAAACATCTGCTCCGTTCTCTTGCACAGACAAAAATGTTAAAACATTTTGGCTGTCACGCAACAGGAACTTGGACAGAAATCCATTTAATTGAACATGCTCTCATCAGCTGCTGTAGGCAGTTTATAGGGTTCTCTGTGATGAGCTGTTGCCAGGGTCATTGAGGGTCATCTAATGCAGGATGCAGACACCCAACCTGGCTGCACAGAGAACAAACCCAAATCTGGGATGACACTTTTGTCCAAAGCAAATGTGTTCCACTGTAGAGGAACTGTAGAGGGTTAATTAACATTGATAATATACAGTTGTGGGCTTGCTTCAGGGGCCGTGGGGTGGCTGATGTGGATAATGTACAGCTGTGGCTTGTTCCTGCTAAGCAGCTAAATAGCACTGAGGAGCCTGGAAGAGGGAGAGCACTGGGTGAAGAGAGGAGACTGGATGAAGAAGAGC